>LQNS02278143.1:14786774-14801931 GCA_001587735.2 Parhyale hawaiensis | reverse complement strand
GGGCAAAATAATCAATTTTGGACCGATTGTTCTGAAATTTGCATAGTATATGTATTTTTGAAAAAGAAACACATTTTGCTCCCACAATTTCTTTGATTTAGGCCTTAGTTTTTGAGATAATTGAAATATATACATATATATATACCTATGCATTTTTTAAATTTCAAAGGAATAGAACTCAATGAGATTTCATGCTACAATAAAAACAATGACAGTTTTGGAATTCTTGCAACATTCTTAACAAAATTACCGGTCTGGCCTCTCCATTTTCTATTCTGTCCAATCACAACCTAACTAAAATATAGAGGAAAAAAATTGGTTTTAAGCTGCGTTGAAAAAAAAAAAAAAAAAAAAAAATTAGGGCAAAAATGGAAAATTCTGCTCAAAAGTTTTGCTAGGAATGTTTCAAGGATTCCAAAAGTGTCATTGCTTTTATTCTAGCATGAAAACTCATTGAGTTCTATTCCTTTGAAACTTAGAAAAAAATGCATATACAGTAGCTATATTTATAGATATTTCTCATTATCTCAAAAACTAAGACCTAAATCCAAAAATTTGTGGAAGCAAAATGTGTTTCGTTTTCAAAAATACTTATACTATGCAAATTTCAGAACAATCGGTCCAAAATTGATTATTTTGCCCCCTCCCTCACATAATGAACCAGGTGCGAAAGTTCTACCAAACATTTTGTCAATGGCCTCATCATATGGAATAGCAAAATACACGGTACACCTTTTAGCAATTGCTTTTGACCAATTTAACAACTGATTTTGACAATGTGCAATACAGTATAACTAATGTTCACTACGCCTTGACACTATTCAAAACGGATTGACAAAATCCACTATTTGAATGACAAACTAGCAAAACATTTTGACAATTGAAGACATTTTGTCAAAATGCATATCACTTTGACAATGATAAAAATAAAATGACAAACGGAAACTGAGTTTGACAATGATTAAATTTCTCTTTGACAATCTTTAAAAATGCTGTCAATCATTGAAATAGTTTGACAATTGCTAAAACCTTTTATTAACTTAGTTTCCCTCAAATCTTGTATAGGCAATGCCGAAAAAGGGCGTTTATTTTCTTATGTACTACGAAGACACGCTTGTTTGCCTTTTACATATTTTGTGTTATGCATTTTGTATTACATCTCGCCCGTTCGTTGTCTTCGCATTTCTGGCTTCTAGTCCTCCACAACCTCTTACATAATCCGCCTTCTTTTATATAGATTTACACATTGTCAAAACGATTTCCAGAACTGTCACATTCATTTGACCTTAGCCAAAGTGATATGGAGATTGTCAAAAAGTTTTATCGATAGAACCCTGACAAACTGTTTTGTTAAATTGTCAAACAGTTTTGTTCCTTTATCATAAAATTATGAAATATGTCAAAATGTTACTAACTCTGTCAAAAAATTATGAAGACTGTCAATCATATATGACACTTTGGTCAAAACCAATTGCAAAAAGGTGTACAAATTATTTTTTTTTTCAAACCTGACCGAAAATTCAGAATTGAATATTTCTTTATAAATGGGATTCCGGAGTCGGAGTCCGGCCAAAAATTCCGACTCCGACTCCTCGAGCAAGTGAGATTCCGACTTCACCTCAAGTCCTCCGACTCCGCAACCCTGCTTCCAAGTGCAATCGCTATGTAACATAGTTTTGAATTATAATGTTGACTTAGTACTATGGAAGATTATGAGTTTAATCTGTTGTATTTTACTGACTGTATTAAGGTTTTTTACAAAATTGTTCATCTTTGACAGCCTGTTGCAAAAATTTGGCTTAATATTTTTGCACTTTCTTTTCAGATTAAAGCAGAGGTTTTCAGCTTCAATTTGGTATATTTAAAAGCTAGTTTTGATGAATTTCTAATTTTAGCGTCCGGTTGACATCAGCATGGAATGAACCGCTACAAATTGAACAACAACATAGGGTACCATGTCTAGTACCCGTCAACTATGCTAGTAGCCGTCCACTTGGCGCTAAAATCTTTCTGTGTGAAAACTAGCAGTGCTCGCAAGCCGTAAATAGGCTTAAACTGTAGGCTAAGTAGTGCTGTACATCCTGGAAACGACGGACGAAAAAAAAGGTGGTTTCCACATTTTTCTTGTCTTCAGTTAAAAAAAAAAATGTGAAAACCACCATTTCTTTTCGTCCGGGATTTTCAGGGATGGTGCAACACTACTTAGCCTACAGTTTAAGCCTATGTACGGCTTTCTAGCACTACTAGTTTTTACACAGGAAGTTTTCTAGTGCCAAGACATGTTACCCTAATAATCACGGATTGAAAATTGCAATGGAGGCAGTGGAATGACGCCTTTATTTTATTCAATAAAGTTAATGCTTATTTACACTTCATATTCAATTCATACTGCTCTTCACAAAAGATTTTTTTAAATATCGCCGCAGTTTTCGACCTAACCCGTTCAACCTCCCGCTATTGAGTCGCCAGCTGCGTGAGCTGCACCCATTCAAACCACACGGTAAAATGGTTATCGTCAAATAGGAAATTTGAGCAATAACTGTACTAGTGGATGAGCATAATAGGGAGTTGATGATTGTTGACGTATAATTGATAGCTGACGGCAGTATAATGGGGATGAGCTAACGATTCTTGATGTATAGGCCTAATAGGTAGCTGACAGTAGTGGACGTGAGTTGACGGTGGTAGACAGCAGTTAAAGGTCAAGTCAATTTCACTGCACTCCTAACTGAGAAACCCACACACACACTGGTTTGTGTTGCTGATATAGGCTATTAGGCCCCAGAGGCGTATACGGCTGCAGTCGACCAAAGATCGACCAAGACCATGGCGCCAGTGGTGGAACACTCCATGCGACAATCTGCGCCCCCGGTCCTCCCCATTTCAAGCAAAGGTCAGTAAACCCACAACAGTACGCAGATCGGATGCGATGCTGACTGATAACGACAAGCACCGCGAAATACTTACTTGCTTGCTTAGCAGGGAGGTTTGAACTTGCGGCCTTGGGTCATTGTCAGAACCTTTAAGCTGTAATCGACGGCAATTAGTAGAGTGCAATTGGAGACAGTTAAGTCGTTCGTCGTAGTCACACTTTTGCATTACAAATGTTGGTGGCACTTAAAATCATTTTAGACTTAAATATACAATGAAGAATGGTAAAACAGATCTCCAACCGAATAGATACTCAAAAACTTGAATAATTACGAGTCTGGATATTGTACGCAGTTAGAAAAAATGTGATAATTACAGGCAAAGGGTGAACAGTTTCTACAATACGGTCTGTTAAAAATTTCTAAAAGATCTTTCTGTTAATTTAACCATCAATTAAGAAAATTGGTCGAAATTGCAGTAGTAAAAAAATTATACGCAATCGAAAAAGATCAAATCCAAACTGCATTATGACATTTTCATGTAATGTAGCTTTCTTGTGTTAAACGGGAGTGCAGTGATTCTGATCGTAAAAGTAACAATAAAAAGCATTTTTGTCGACTTGTTCATCATTTGAAAACGCTATAGAGGATAAATTCAGCATTTACGGTTCTGTTTACTGAACTTGAATGATGCAGCGTGTTCAGAAAAGGGACGTGCTTCATCCTTCAGTCACCAGCGTTTGCTGCAGCTGCGTTTATCAAATCAACACAACACGTCCATCAGTTTGACTGAACACGTTACGATGAGGGACGTGTGACCACGGCCTTACAACATCCGTCTTCCTAGCGGCCAAAAATTACCATTGCAACTCGGCGAAGGAAAATAAAAGAATGAAGTGACGAAAATATTTCTCTTGTTCATAGTTACCATCAATTAACTAGTTATAAAGTAATAACAAATGACAAATACATACAAACTTATTTGAAGAATGTGAGCTTCACGACTGTAGATGAACTGGAGGCTATACGGCGCACCTCTTACACTACATTTCTTAGGTTCTTACTGAACGTTATAAGGACCACATAAAACGTCAGCTTCTAGTTGGAATAGCATTGTCTGAAACGTCTTTTTGAAGTACACAGGTCCATACATACCAATAAATCTAAGGGAAATAACTCAATTGCTCATCAACAAGAAGCATGCCTGGATGTCACTCTGTTCGCTATATTAGGATAACGTTACCCAATTAGCAACAGACTTATGTGACCTCTTAACCGTTTCCATTTGTTAGGACAGTGCCCTCACAGCATAATGAGAATATCAGAAACTCTGGCGCTGCATCAACAACACCCTAGCTTTACAATGATGTGCATAGTGCATATGGTGTCAAGTGTCATGATGAGGTGACCCCCTGAGAAGCACACCGCACTTACGCTTAGCATACTGCCTGCAATGCCTCATTTCTCACCTATGTCCCCCTGCACGTCACTACTAGCCCCTGTGTGCTGCCGCCACTGTGATGGTTGCTTCAGACTGCAGGTGTCTCTCAGAAGAGATAATGCATGAAACCGTTTACTTTCGGCGATCGCAATCGGAGGGCTAATATGACTAGTGCAGTAACGCCCACAGGTATAATGAAAAGCGTTACTGTTACTTCTCGTATTAGCCCTCCTTTAACGCCCTGTCAACATAGAAAGCGAAAATCGCCTATCATCGATCACAAATAATAGGACTAACTCGGAGCATTTTTTCACTGAGCAGTCGGGCTGATGAAGAAAGCGAGCTACAGGTTACGAAACCTACCTTGCATTGCACAAGTCGCATCGCTGTTTCTGAAACCCTTTTCTATTGGTTTAATATACGAGGGGCACCCTTCACTTGCTTAAGCCATTTTTAAAATTTGTGAATAACGAACCTAAAAATATGTAATTCAAAATAGACTCGCCCAATGCCACTTTATGTTCAAAATTAAAACGAACGTTATCGATAAATACTCGAGGCACTAGTGTAAATTTCATGAAAGAATAAGTACATATGTGATATACAATAGCATATCGACAATTCCTGGCATTTATACATGGGGTTTCTAAAGGTTTAACACCTTGGAATACCTATAATAATATAACATAATCAGTAACATGCACAACGACGAACAGGACCCGATACAGCTTTTGAATGCAATCATTGCCTGGATAATACTTCTACCAATATAGTCCACAATCGTAGTAAGTGAAGGCAGGGGTGAGACAAGCAATAATACGGTTGTTCGTGCATGCAGTGGCGGTACTGCACGGTAGTAGGTTTTGACGATGAAGCGCATATAGTAGTACAGTATTTGTCGAACTGAAGGGGTGTAGACAATTCTGTGTCTGGCGTTACGTTTATGAGATAAAGAGTATTTGCTTTCATAAGAGCGGTGTGCAAAGAAATTCAGGTAAAGTTTAACGGCAACCGTTACCTCGTTACCTGTTCTGGCACCGATTCCTTCAATTTCCCAACACCTAGCAGGTAAATCACAGCACTATACGATATATAGAAATTCCAAGCTAGCTAATGCCTCAAAAAAATTAAGTGACAATAAGTTGTTGAACAATGTGACAAATATGGGATATAAGCGCAATGAGTTCAGTTTACAAGTAAAACAGTAGAGAAATAAAGAAAAGAAAAACAATATTCACAAATCAAAAACCGAAAGATCTCAGCTACACTACTCAATACAGTTATTGGTAAGAACTGTTCAGACAAATTATGCAACGTGTACGCAAGTACACACTACACTATTAAATAAAAAAATACAGCTATTAATGGATAGACAAGAGATTCAAATTATGTAAGATATGCAAAACATTACGGTACCACGTGAAAATGAAAACGAAATGGGTATAAATGGCTTGAGCGTAGAACAATTAGGTACAATAAAAAAATTCTAGCGACAACGAAAACTTGAGGCATCGTCGATTAGCATAGCGAAGGCGAGTTAGGCTAAGCTCATTGGCTTCAATTTGCATAGAACTTTAGTCAGGATTATTGATTTCTCAACATCGATTGAGTAGCAAGTGTTCATTGTAGCCTAGCCCGGCTACGAGCAAGATGGCCAAAAATTCCGTTTTCCGGGGCAGGTATGAGTTGCAGGCTGCGTTGAAGCTGCTATATTTATGTCCAACGGTTGAAAAACTCGGTTAAAATTAGTGAAATCAACTCTCGTGACTGAAGTTCGTACAAACTTAAGTTTAACGGCTAAGCTTGACTCGCCTGCGACATGCCATCTTAATTAAAGCACATCAGTGAGCACTGATGTCTCAACTGAATGTTATTCAACATTAACAGATGTCATAATTGATGAATAAAGAAGGTATTTTTATGTAAGAGCAAGCACACGAAAAGAAATCAACATCTAAATTTACAAAACACCACAAAATAATTCATTTAGCGCAAGTCATCTGGGCCAGCTTCAGGAATGAGCTTGAGCTCTCCCTCCTGCTTCTTCTTGAACAATATGAAATAATTCAATACATACATATCATCCGGACCAATTTCAGCAGTAAGGTTGAGCCCTCTTTCCTTCATGAACCGTATGACCTATTTCAATACATGTCGTCTGGACCAATTTCAGGAGTGAGGTTGAGTCCTCTCTCTTTCATGAACTTAGCCCTGACCTGCTGCTGCTGCTGTTGCTGCAGCTGCTCTTCTCGCTGCACTTCCAGGATTTTCTCCACAGATATCTGTTGCAGGCCCGACACCCGCGCTCGTTCGTCATCCTGCAGAGAAAATCAAACAGCTTGTTAGCTCCACATTCATTACTCTCAGGAAACTCACTCGGCCACTAGCAGTACCTGCGCCTGCATACCCCAGGTGTGACGTGACCACATTCCTGTTGGAGATGCCCTCACCAGGATTTCCGAGTCGGACAGTTTTTAGGAACAAAAAGTCAGAGTCCGACCCCAGAAAATTCAAGGAGTCCGAATCGAAGTCACAGAAAAAGGAGTTGGAGTCGGACACTGGCTCGACTCAGGAGTTAGTCCAGCCTACTCCCGCAAACCAAAATGATATGAATAAGGTTACGTATCATGCGAATGGCTACTGGTCGTGACAATTTTCAGCTGTGATGTGAGTGACGCCACACCGGTCAATGTCGAGTGGTCGCGCAATAAGATGCAGAGTTTCTTGTTGCAAATGAGCAAAGCCTTCTTTGTAAGAAAACGTGTGGATAAGCGATAGGCATGCGGTACAAAGGTGTGGCTTACTCCTAGTCTATAATCAGGTCCAAGTGGTTACCAAGTATAATCCAGTGCGCCTCACAGGGAGCCGATCGTTTAAAAAAAACTACTAGTTTCAAAATTCAATAATACAGCATTTTCCGCTCCTTTCAGAAATGCGTACGTTTTGCATCATAAAAATTTGAAAAACGGCGTTATTAGGTCAATTTTTACTTACAAAAGTAAGACTGAAATAACACGCATGGGAACAGTAATTCGGGAAAGAACAAAGGAAAGTAACATCAGTTGAAGCATGAGGCGAAAGTAAGCACGGTGGGCACGAAAGACAGACATCCCGAAAACCTAGCTAATGGCTAAAGTGTCCCGCGACACTAGCGAGGCATGACCCCTAATTACTGCGCCCTTGGAGGGGGTATACGCTGCAGCAACCACAGTAGCAGAAACAGAAACAACACCGACATATATCAGTTTATTACTTACAAAGTAATGAATGAATCGTACTGAAACTTGTAACAAACTAGAGCACTCTGAGAACGCATACCTCCGCCAAGTGAGGCAACGGTAGCAAAAAATTCAAATTGGTTCTGAAACCATAATTTTATTTGTATAAACTTCAAAATCTAATCGTTTGTGCCTTTTTATATTAATAACAGCTTGTTCAATTTTCTTGAAGATTTTTTCATAAATTTTTTAGTTATACTGTAAACAAACGTTATAACAAACATAAGTCAAACACACAAACGAACAAACCGATCTGCACCAAAATTTGATCATTTATGTCTTTCAACATTACTAACAACCCCTATAAATTTCATAAAGATCCATTGATTATTTTTTGAGTTATTGTGCTAACAAGCATAAAACTAAAAACAGTGACAAACGAACGAACAAACAAATCATTACCAAAATTTGGTCATTTACTCTTTGTTATATACCAAACAACTCATGTTAATTTCATCAAAATCCATCCATAACTTTTTGAGTTATGGCATCGAGAAAAATGAGGCGGACAAACAAACGGATGAACATATCTTTACCAAAAGTTAATCATCTGTTCCTCCTAACATACCTAACAATCCCTGTAAATTTAATCCAAATCGGTTCATAACTTTTTGAGTTATCTTGGTGACAGACAGACAGACAAACAAACAAACAGACACAACGAAAACATAGATTCCTTGGCGGAGGTAATAAGCAACTGGTACGCAGTTACCAGGCTGGAAAATTCATGAAAATCAGCTAACGAAAAGTTAGTAAAGCATCGCCAGCTTACGTTCATGCTGTCACTGCGGCCGAAGTTGGAGAAACGCTGCGCTACTTTAACCAGACCACTACACCCAGCGTTTTTTGTTTCTACAATTTTTCCATACAACCTTTTACTTTTTTTTTCTTTCTCTCTGTCCCGGCCTCACCACACACACTCACTCACAGCCCAAAAACCCACAACCAACACATACGCGAATAGTTTGCACACTTTTTTCTGCCTTTCTCTTCAATACACAATTTCTTACTTTATTCTTCATTTTCACTACTTATCACTTTTCATCACTTATTGAGTAGTGTTTATATTTTTTGCTAAGATCAATCGATATATACATCCATTCCTCCAGTAGCTCATATACAAATTTTATTTTTCTTTACATTATAGTTTTCTTATACTTTTATGCTATAGTTTTCTTACAGTTCACACATCATCTACTCAATTTCCTATTTTTACAATACGTCAAATCAGTAATGTGAAATACTTGTCTACAAGTTTACGAATGGAACTACATCTCACAGATGGGGCACTAAATAAAACCAACTTCAATATTTATTCTTTGTAATATTCTTTGCAATTTTACCTCATTTCTATTTATCAACTCCCAACCCCTCATACTACACTTCGACCCACTGTATTAGTCCAGTTTTATTTTTCTTTAAAACTATTATTTACTGTTAATATAACTTGACATTTCTATTGTAAGTCGCAAAGTAATCATGTACAATGTTCATAATCCTATTATTTGAGAAATTGTTTGCTTGATACCATTTAGAAACTTACTTCTATCTAATCACCCTCTATTTCCTGAACCACGATATTAGTCTCAGGTATCAAAATTAGTTAATATGACGAATCAAGCTCAAATTAACTATAAGTTTCTTAATTACTGAATAATACTTCAAAAAGTACTTGGAACATATTGCAACAGCAAACAAGGCAAAAGAAACAAATAATAAGCTCATTTATTAATGTAACGGCCATTATGTTTTATGACCTAAAAAATGCGGTCATTAATGGAATGAGTCAACTTCTTAATAGTAGTACCATCGATGGATCTTGCAGCGACTTGTATGGCCTCCCGCAATTCTGTTTTTGAAGAAAACTGCCTACCCTCTGTATAAATTTTGCGGTTGATGATAGACCACAGATTTTCAATTGGATTCAAATCTGGAAAATTGGGTGGCCACACCATCAAATTCTAGTTTTTGAACCTCAAAGAAGAAAGGTATTCTTTTGTAGCTCTGGCTGAATGCGAGGGTGCATTGTCTTGCATGAAAACCAGCTTTTTGAGAAGATCCAAAGTCTGGTCGTCAAGCCAAGGAACGACATTCAACGAGTAGGGCGCAATAACTAGCAAAACTGATTTTAACTCCTTCACGGACCATTGTTGGATCTACACATTTATCATTCATAATCCCAGCTCACAACATAACACTACCACTACCTTTATGATGGCGAAAACGATGGTGGAGCTTGCCCTCAAATCCAACCCATCCTTTAGACAATCCGCCTGGGCCATCGAGAGTCGCTCTGGTCTCATCTGTGAATAAAACACACTTCATATCCCGGTTCATATAAGACCTAGCCCACTCAACTCTCATAAGCTTGTGCCTTTGTGTCAATGGAGGCTTTTTTTCGGGAGATTTTACATTTGCAATAGTCCCAAAGATTCGATTTCGCGTAGTTTTTGGCACTTCATTGAGACCAAAGCTTTCAAAAATTGTTTTGCTTGTGCTTCCCGGCTTTTTGAAGATTGACGTTTAATTTTTCAGATATCCCGCGTGTTCACAGAATTTATTTTACCTTTATCAGACCGTGTCTTCCGATTGGAAGGATCCCTCAAAAAATGTTGAATTGTTCTAACATGGCGGCCTAAAATCCTGACAATAGACGCACATGAGGTCTTTTGATAATGGATTGCTTCTCTTCGTGTGTTCGATCCTTAGCACGTCCCATTTTGAATATTATTTGAATGGACTAATAGCGTGGCTCACAGTATATCTGTTAAACAAAGGAATGTTCTGCAACCAACCTCTTCAGAATGTAAACAAATCTTGTCAGATGAACTAAGCACACAGTGCTGGCATATGAAAACCTAATTCTCGTCAGACAGAAGATTTTCGATGAAAAATCTAAAGCCTAAAAAAAACTGTTGGACTAATACCGTGGATCGCAGTGTATTTGTACCCACCCCTCCATTCACAAATATATTTACCCCACCCACCTAACCAGTGAGTGTCGGTAATACATCGATAGAACATCGGTGGGATACCAGTGAGGCGTCGGTAAGGTGTAGAAGAGATATCGGTGGGGTATCGGTGAGGTATCTGTGAGGTGTCGGATGTGGGTCCATGGGGTGTCAGATATATGGGTCCACGGGGTGTCGGATATGGGTCTACGGGGTGTCGGATATGGATCCCTGGGGTGTCGGATATGGGTCCCTGGGGTATCGGATATGGGTCCACGGGGTGTCGGATATGGGTCCACGGGGTGTCGGATATGGGTCCACGGGGTGTCGGATATGGGTCCCTGGGGTGTCGGATATGGGTCCATGGGGGAGAGTCCAGGAAGAATCCATGACAGGTCGGGGGAGTAATAAGTATTACTACTGCTATAAGTATAACTACTATCTCGGGCTTTGGCGAAACCAACGCTCCTGTCTGCAATGCTACAACAGTTAATGCAGTGACTCCTTACCAAATGACCTATGAAGTAATGCCATATGTGACAGCCATAAAGCTAAAATTAGTTTCAAAAACTGAATTGACGAAGCCAACACTCCTGTTTTAGGTGCTAGATCAGTCAATGCAGTAGGTTTGACTCAAATTGACAATGAAGCCACATATTTATTCCAAGAAACCACGTGAAACCAAGATGAACAACTCGCTCGTGGTTTGAAAATTATTTCAATTTGGTATCATAGATACAGTTCAAAAATAACATGCGAAAAGCTCATCTTGGCATCGCTAAAGTCAAACTAATGCATACTGTGGCCAAGTTCCAGATCCACTAGCAGGCTGATGTGCAACATAGTATGAACAACCCCGCAACATATCTTTTAGTCGACACAATAGATGCACGATCTATACGAGCTACGCCACCACAGGGCACCTGGAACAAAACCTGATTGGGTCATACGCAAGTATACAGGACACTGAACTCACCTTAATTAACAATTCCCTCCCAAGGCTCCGGCATTGAGTGTAAATCAAAAGAAAAGGACCAGCCACAGCATTTGTATCAGTTTTCGCTAAAACGGTACTTTTCTATGAATGCATAATCATTTTCTGTTATTTCTTTTTATGGTTTACTGCTATCAACATCCAGCAATGGCTATCAAGAAGTGCAAAAAGATTCAAACTTGTAAACTTCCCGTTTGTTATTTAGACTGAATAGTCAATTGTGTGCATGCCAAACACGCACAAAGACAATTTCCTCATAGGCTAATGATATGCTGTAGACGTGTGTTTCTCTGGTTAAACAAAGTATTACGAGTTCATTTATAGGAAAAGTGCGGCCAAATTCACTGGCTTCTAAGCTTAAACACGCCATAAAAAGCTCAACTGATAGGCAAAGAAAAGGAAAAAAAATTCCTCCCATAGCGACACCGACAACACAATGAAAAACGGCATGAAAAACAAGTAGCTACACCAATAACCGATTGCCAAATTTTTGTTATTCAATATATCGCGGCACAGAAACTCCTCCAAAAATCGAGATGGTTGTCAGTCTGATAAAAACTGCTGGCAAAAATACGGCCTTCCAGGCTACAAAACGCCAGAAAAAAAAGCTTCACTGACAAGCAAAATGAACAAAAACATTTGTACTAAAACGAAAATCAGAAACTGCACAAACCACACCGCAAAACATGGTTGAAAAATTAACATTCAATATGGCGCCGCCGCACAGCCCCCGCTGTGCTGCGGCCACTGAATTTCCGAAGTATTTGCAACTTTAGCACGAGCTTAAATGTTCTCTATCCATCCAAACAAGCTCTAGTGTCAAACTCTCGGAACACTCTAGTGTCGTCGGCAAAAAATGATGCCCTTAACTAGAGAGTTCTCTACCCATATCTGTAACGTTGAGAAGGAACAGGATTGGCCCGAAGACTGAACCTTGAGGCACTCCGCTAACAACGTCCGACTCTCTCGATTGGCATCCATCCACAACGCTCGATTGCTTTCGACCCAACCCACCCACCCTGCTAAGCGTGAGCGGGAAAATGTGTAAACGGTAAGTTAGAGAAGAGGGAAAACTTATCGATTATAGCGTGAATTTTTTTTAAGCACGCGTCCACTAGTATTTCAAGAATTATCAAATGCATGTCACAGCTCGCCATTCATTCGGAATCAAAGGTAATGCGTGCTAGATATCTGTGTCACGGGGATTCTAAGTAGACCTCGTTGAGGTCTACACTGGATGGCCATAAGTACAATCAAGAATTCCCAGGACTAGTGAAGTTTGTTCGCCGTAAAGATTTGGTGCAATCAAGCCGGCTCTTGGCACAAGTAACACTTGATGCAGCTATTCTAACCTCGCTGGTGCAACGACTGTCTCAGTAAAAGCTCATTATTTAAAAGCAGTTTTATTACTCGAAGACCTTAAAAGTTACAGAAAAGGGTGGTGCATACTAAAGATTGGCAACCGGCTGTGACAAAGTTACAAGTCACATAGGCAGTACAGTGCAGAGCAGAAACAGCACCACCGGTCACCACGACAGTCGACAGCAGACTGAGGCATGCTGGAGAGACCCCAGCTTATATACTTTTCCAAGGTCGACCACTACACGTGTCATCGCACGGCAACGCTTAGGCCTAACGCCACAGCCAGGTAGTATGGTACTGCGCCGCACCAAATGGTGAAACTTTAAATTCACCGGTCACATTCCCCCTCTACCAAATATAACAAAATTCAATGTTATCCTGGCTGTGAGAGGTAGTCTTTCACAAATGATGGAATAGTGACAAATTTTACTTCCTAAAACAGCCAATAAAATAAGTTTAACCTTTACCGAAACTACGTAAAATTTGAAACATTTTTGCATACTATTTACTTATCTAAACATTTCGTTTAATAGAAATCACAGAAATTAACTAATTGTTGCTAACGGCGTAAAACAGTGCGCAAGAAACCATGACCCAATACAGAACTACCGGTCATAACACGATACAAATTGGACTTCCTAGCGCACAAGTTACAATTCTATGTTCTGTGCGCGATCCTAATGTTCTGTTACATAATTCAGGGTTTAAAGCAACAATTCAGAATCCCTAACTGCTGGATCGAACACAACTTAGCCAACGGCTGAGTTTCGGAGACCGAAACTCTTGCCAACGCCTCTAGGTCCTCTGGCAAACTGAAGTCTTCAGTTGTGCAGCTTGGAAGTCCTCTTTGCATCTCGAAGTGGCAAGATGGCTGAGCACCAGGGAAGCTGAACTCTTCTCGGCCAGCGTTGAGTACCAGCGACTTTACCAAAGCTTCCGCTGCACGCTTAGCTGAAGACCCAGCTGGCTAATGCGTTCAGGTGTTTTCAAGGTTCCACATGCCAGCGGTCGCGTCTCAGCCAAATGAGTGACTGGAGGTAGTGATGCAGAGTCTGGATGCGGCTCTAAGAAAACGTCACTGTGAGTCTCCTCAGTCAAGTTCTCCCGCTCCAAATTGTCTGGATTGCTGGTCACCGCTTTATCGAACTCTAAGCTCGGTTCTTCGCATGGGATACCTGCATCGTCCGGGTGTAATGCTGCTGCTATCTTATCTGCCACACCAGAGAGCGGAAGTAGGTCAGAGCGTGGAGCTTCGCAGTCCTGGCCATCTGCTTCATCATTGACTGTCCTCTGTCGTACGCCACGTCTTAGCCTCCATCGATGGGGTGAGCACGAGTAAGATTGAATGCACGGGTTGCGTAATTTATCTGTATTGCTTGTGAAACAGTTACTCCTGAAACGCTGACAATTTCCACAGTGGCGCACCAGTCCACATATCCAACTATTTGCGCCAATCGTGGGTAGAAGTATTGCCGTAACAACACTTCTGTGTTTTGCCTCTTCCAAAGATTGGCTGCCTTATGAAAACCCAAAGCCATTTGAGGTAACTTTCTAGCGGGAACAACTGGTGTCAGGTGAGGTCCTCCGTACAGCACGCCATTTACTTCTCTGTAAGTCTCCAAATGATTGACGAACTTACGACCATTGCGAGTAGCAAGCATTGCTGTTGCCATCTCACTGGCTGGGACTCCATTCCGACACAAATCCCTAAGAAGACTAACCGTTGGATCTTCACTTTGTAAGGTTCTGATTTCCTCCAAATTAAGATGCGGACCAACTTGGAAACGTGAATTATACTGAGGCACTTTCTCAGCTATTTTTCGTGTACGTGATTGTCGTCTGGTAACTGGCTTGAGTTTAGTTTCTGTTTTGGGCTCGTCATTTTGCGAAGTGTGAACATGACCTGGGTTACCTTCAGGGTTGCGGAGTCGGAGGATTTGAGGGGGAGTCGGAGTCGGAATCTCACTTGCTCTAGGAGTCGGAGTCGGAATTTTTAGTCCGACTCCGACATGCCATTTATAAATAAATATCATTCAATTCTAAATTTTCAGTCACAAATTAAAAAAATGTAAATGTGGATATTTTTTTTCACATTTCTTTTACAGCTATAGCTACTATACACCGCAAAGAAGGTCTCCCAGTCAGGAGCCCACTATTCCCAGAGATCGTAAGATTCTCATGAGGAAACGAGCTCGTCTCCTCAAGCGACTTCCCACCGCCACTAGCTCGTCGGCGAAGGCCCGGATATTGGGCAAGGCCTG
>LQNS02278143.1:14682787-14696973 GCA_001587735.2 Parhyale hawaiensis | reverse complement strand
ACATAAGTTTTCACGGGCAGTAGACAATTATTTCTTCTAGCTTACTGTTTTCCGCTGACGAAGCAGTTTTCTCTTCATAGGTCAAAATTTGAGCACCTCAAATGAAACAGATACTTGAGGGGCAAAGACGGTATCAACGGTATCTTTGCTACGGAGCGAACACATTGTATATAAGCTGATATTTTTTTTAAGTTTGTTGAAGTGTTTTACTTATGATGTTCCTTCTGCCTGTCTATATAGAAGACCTAAGGATGACAGCACGACAAAGGATCAATGAAGAAAAGAAGAAAATTAAGAAGCAAATAAGAGAAGAGGAGATTTTGCACCGGCCTAGAGGCATTAGGCAAATGTATAAGTTATTGCGTGAATTCTTCACGCACGGATCCACTAGTATAGAATAGTGTCCCGAGCCGTCATTGTAAGTGACGGCAGTAAGTTAGCCCTTTAGGAAAACCCCCGCTGTCTCCTGTACTTATTATCGTTCAGAAAGCTTCTTTAATGAAAATTCAACATTCTGCCTAAAAAAATTGGATACATATATTATGAGACGAAGGTAAGTGATATCTCCTGTAGCAACTCAGAACAATGAACATGTCCAGGCATGACCATGCAGGCAGGCTCAGGTCCTTCAGCTGGAGCGCCCAGCTGGAGCGCCAGGTATCCAAGATACCGTCTTCGGCACCTGAATTTTCTCCCATCTTAATATAATTATATAATTGTAGTACTGATTTTTGTAATAAGGTAACGCTTCTACTATAGGGAATAGAACTGTATAATTGGTAGAGTAAGAGGATTATTGCAGAAGTAAAGCCCAAATCGATTGTAATCAATACAGCGTAAATACGACTATGTAAATGAATTTTAATACGCGTATCATTGTTTGGAGAGTAAAGAAAAATAAGAAACGAGCTCTGTCGCCGCTGCCGCAGGGTGGCCCATTTCGGTGCAGATGTATGTAATTCATTTGGACCTCTGAAAGACCGTCGCACAACGTGGGGAACATTCCTCTGTTTGATATTCTTTGTGTTTATCTGCTGTGTAA
The DNA here is from genome assembly GCA_001587735.2 of Parhyale hawaiensis. Classification (NCBI taxonomy): domain Eukaryota; kingdom Metazoa; phylum Arthropoda; class Malacostraca; order Amphipoda; family Hyalidae; genus Parhyale; species Parhyale hawaiensis. Next base: position 14,695,931 of record LQNS02278143.1, on the reverse strand, counting down.
TTATAACCAGACGCATGCAGTGCATCACAGGGGTCAGTAACGGGGGCCTGCGGTGCCTCACTGAATTTAGCAACGGTGGCCTGCGGTGCATCACTGGAATCAGCAACATTGGCCTGCAATGCATCACTGTCATCAGCAACGGTGGCCTGCAGTGCATCACTGTCATCAGCAACGGTGGCTTGCAGTGCATCACTGTCATCAGCAACGGTGGCCTGCAGTGCATCACTGAATTTAGCAACGGTGGCCTGCAGTGCATCACTGAATTTAGCAACGGTGGCCTGCAGTGCATCACTGTCATCAGCAACCGTGACCTGCAGTGCATCACTGTAATCAGCAACGGTGGCCTGCAGTGCATCACTGAATTTAGCAACAGTGGCCTGCAGCGCATCACTGTCATCAGCAACGGTGACCTGCAGTGCATCACTGTATTTAGCAACGGTGGCCTGCAGTGCATCAACTATATAGTTGCGAACTTCAGATTCTTTTAAAATATCAGTCATGCTTTCTCTCAGAGTTTTTACCCTTGCCATTCTCTTCAGAATTTAGAAACGGTGGCCTGCAGTGCATCACTGCCATCAGCAAGGGTCGCCTTCAGTGCATCACTGAATTTAGCAACGGTGACCTGCAGTGCATCACTGAATTCAGCAACGGTGGCCTGCAGTGCATCGCTGAATTTAGCAACGGTGGCCTGCAGTGCATCACTGTCGTCAGCAAGGGTCGCCTGTAGTACATCACTGCCATCACCATCATGCAAGTCGGCAGCATCACACGGGCGTTCACAGCACCAGGGACACGTGGGACTCCTGCTATTGGCTAATTATCTGACCAATTATGATAAAGTACGTGGAGACGTTCCTTTGTCACCCCTATTCATTATGGAATTAGAGAAACGTTAGAAGACATAACCTCGGTCGCTTCTTCGCTGTCTGTAAATCTGTACGGTTCGCTACTTATGTTTATAGCCGCCAGCGTATCTAGTAATGGGTTGAGTGTACTGTGGTAGTGCGTAAGGTAATTATGGTGTACAGTTGTGACCTCGTTAAGAGAACTAGCTCTTCTTTGAACTTGAATATTCCAAAGAATTCCTAATAGGCCTTATGAAGTCGTATGGTCTCTAATTTCTGTTGCCACTTTTTTTGTGGAGAGGAAAGTACTATATTTCGAATTTGCTCATTAGAAATAAAAGAAGATACATACGAATAACAAACCAATACGTTTTACATGCAATTTATACGTCAACACGAAGGTAATTTTTGAACGAATAACTACGAATTGTTTGACAAAAATGTAAATTCTAGAATTTTGCTACAGAAGAGCAGCGTCTCGGGAGGATGACGCCCTTTGCAAGCAAGTAAATATTACGTGTTTAGAAACGAAGCGCTAAGAACTGAGCTTGTGATTAAATTACTCGTTTGGTTCTACCTAGTAGTAGTAGTAGTAGTAGTTGTAGTAGTAGTAGTAGTAGTTAAAGGGTCACTAGCGCAGCAGTACTAGTCGCGTCGCTCCGGATTTTCAGTGATTTTGCTCTCGGCTTTTCTACCGGAAGGACTCGAGTATAATGTGTGAACTCTGACGAGTTCTGTCGGTCTCAAAGTAGCCGACGCGCAGGAAAATAAGGCGCAGAGCATCTCCAACCCTATGTGGCACGGCTGTTCGCTCAGCCACTCGTCACAGTGCAAACAAACGACAAAAGAGATGGGAAGAAGACAGAAACACCCGTACGAAGGGTCCCTTCCCTGGCCCCCACACGGGAGTAGATAGGGAGTCCCATGAGATGAGTCGCTTACCACCATTCGGCGGCCCACCTCGTGGAACAGAAGAGCAATCGTAGAGAACATAGCTACCAAACTTTCCGAACTAACTTCGTCCGCAGGAACTGAGGCCAGCTGCAACATTTGCGGAAAAGGCACTAGGACAGTCCCGGAATGAGTGATGCCTATATATATATACATATATATATTGGCAGGAAAAGGCCCCGCCAGAATATACTCCTCAGGATGATTCCACTCAGTGATTTAGTGATTAGAAATAAAATTATCACTAGACGTAGTAAACTGGGACAGAGCTTGCTTTTAGTTATCAGCTGAGGGTAATTATTACGGAAACTTAATTAATTCTCAACGTTTCCAACCGAGTAACTTATGAGATCTTCAGTAATAGGAGAGCCTGTACTCTGAACGATGGAATAACTTGTATCACGGAGAAACGAGAGATTCTGATAACGGCTTGCAAGTGAAAAACCAGTGCTAACAGTTCAGCCGGATTCACACTTGCAACTTTCGTTGCCGTCACAGTTCGTCGCTCAACAAATGACACCGCTACTCTGACGACTGACAAATCTAGAGCAAACGACGGCAGACTGTTATAGGTTGTATTTCTGATGCAGTCAACGCGAACGTCCGGTGAGATTCGTTTTACGAAGGGCCCGAATTAATTACTTCTGTAATATGACTAAGACATAAAACCGTGTAATTACCTCCGCCAAGGAGGTTATGTTTTCGTCGAGTTTATATGTCTACCTGTTTGTCTGTTACCAAGATAACTGAAAAAGTTATGAACGGATCGTAACGGAATTTACAAGCAGTTGTTGGGTATATTCAGTAGAGTAGATGATTAACTTTTCTTGAAGATTCGTTCATCCATTTGTTGGTTTGCCTGTCTGCCGCTTTTTTATGTCATAACTCAAAAAATTATGGAGAGAACGTGCAAGAAAGGTAATGGTTTAGCCATGGGTTCGGCTTCGATCATCTTACTAATATTTCTTAATGAAAAGGAGTATCAACCTTTAAAAATTTTTGGAAAATTGTAAACTCGCATTTTACCCACCCTATCTTGACGACTTATTTTATTCAAAGATATGCATGATGAGTGTAACTACCTGTATTTTGATGAATGGTGCTGTTTGTTTGATTTGTATCATTCTATTATTTAAAATTTTATAAAATTTTAACGCTTTGCGTTTTCAGAAATCACTTATGGTGGGGTTTTAATAATCCGAAACATCTGTTTAAAAAAAAAATTATTGATCAAAGTAAAACAACTAATGCGGCAACAAAATCCATCTATTAGACATTCGTACGAGCTGGTCCCGACCTTTGCGTTATTATTATTATCATGTCAATAGTTTAATCATGCGGTGAGATTTTCTCGCTAATTGGTTGCACGCAAATTTCCATCAAAATCCCATTGTAGTTATATAATGGTACTACAGATTGATATGTTCAGAGATGAACAAACTGTAGATCTATCTGCCATGGTATAGCAGTGATTTTTTCTTTGCTTCAGACTTCCTTATAGTGATAGTATCTCACGGAGCGATTTCGTTATTTAGTTACAACTGCTTCCATTCATATTAACGCTTATGACAAAACTAGCTAGTCTGAATGCCTAACAGTTTATTTTATCGCCGCCCTAGTTATTTCACTTTTATTCCGCGCACACGTGCAGAGCGTTGTCACGAGCCTGTAACATAAATGAATGTAACTTCGTCAGACGTCGAACAGTATAATCGTCCAGTTACTCTCTGAAGCGACTCCTAAGCTAAATTAAGTTTCTGTTCCGGAAGATTAACAATGATTGTAGTGAAGTTGGTGCTTCCTCTTATCCAGAGAATGCGATGATTGATTTAATAATTTGTTTTCAAACTCTAATACATAAAGAAATATCAAGTGTGTTTCAATTCGGATGTTTTTGGACTTGGCAATGACTTTTTTGAGCCCATTTGGCGGCCTTCTACTTACGAGGGCCTATGTAAGATATGGATGCCTCAATTTTGGACATAGTTCACGAGCAATATAAGTAAAAGTTTATTTATGTTTGTATGGGGACTAAATCCTCACCGTTTTTTTTAATTAAATGTTTTGAAAGGCCTAATGATAAATAGCCACTAACTAATCAAAAATATGTGCTCCATTGCCGTTTGCAACTTTTTCCTAACGTTCAACATGATTTTCAATTCCTTGTTGTTAAAAACTACCTGGTTTTGACCCGAAGAACTCATCCAATCAGGCCTTCAATTTTACATCAGTATTAAAAACAAATCCACACATAGTGTTTATTGATGAACAAACTCCATTTTTCGTATTCAGTAACGATTCTGTAAAGAAATCATCGCTTGTGTCCATGAGTTGAGCGATGACGAACCACCAAACCGGCGGAGATTGTGGCTCGTTGATTTTTGTTGCTGTCACTTGAAGCATGCGGAACCCACGATCCATCATAATTCTGAACCTTTCCCATTGAGTGAAGATGCTTCTGTACAGCAGGGTGGGAGCATTTCATATTCTCTACCAGTTCACATGTCGTTTCACGAGGATTTGCTTGAAAAGTTGGTTTAACCGTTCCTGTCGATCTCAACTGGGCTATCAGGACGTGGTGAGTCCTATAGGTCAAAATTTCTATTTCTGAGCTTGGTATACCAATAACGAGCGCACATTTCTTCTATGGCACATTTTCTATACACAGCGCAAGTATTGTGAGCAGCTTGTGTGGCCTTGGAACTTTGGTTGAAAGAAAACAGATGTTAAAATGCTAATTTTTGTCTCCTTGATATTCTATTTTGGGGTGCTGAAAATAAACAGAAATTTACTAAAAATACTCGAAAACAAGAAAAGTAGCCTGCAAATGATTTGAAAATATAATTTTTGAAAGAAATCGATTCTATAATTGAAAAATACAAAATATTCCAAGATGTTAAAAAGAACTCTCTTTCCAAAGAATTTGCACCAGAATGTTCCAGAAGAGTTGTGGGGCATTCAGTCTGAATTTTTTTTTTTCGTTTTCAGTGGTAAATTCTTCAAGCAAAAAGACGGTCTGGGTATGGGCCTCCCATTGGGTTCAACCTTTGCGAATATTTTCATGTGCCACTTCGAACAGCAGGGGTAACAGCAGTGGTTAGAGAACTGTCCCATGGATTTTAAATCCACTTTTTACCGTAGATATATAGACGATCCATTTCTCTTGTTCCGTAAAGGGCAGTGTATCGATCAATTTTTCAACTATGTTAATGAACAACATCCAAACATTAAATTTGCTTATGAAAAGGAGAAAGGCAGTAAGCTTTCGGTTTAATGAAAAGGAGAAAGCCAGTAAGCTTTCGTTTTTATGAAAAGGAGAAAGGCAGTAAGCTTCGTTTTCAGATGTGTCCATCCACAGAAAAAATGATGTTTTTGCCAATTCGGTATACAGAATATAAACATTTACTGACTTAGGTCTGAGTTATTTAGTTTTTGCACTTTCCGTTTTAACAGTAACACCATAAAAACCTTAATAGCACGTGCCTTTAAAATAAGTTCTTCATACGCCAATGTTCATGTTGAATTTGACTTTTATAATAACTTTTTTAAATGCAATAGATTCCCTGTATCTTTCACTGACTTTAAAATTAAGCACTTTTTCTCTCGGAACTTCAGAACCGAAGCGCTCGTCACTACCCGTAATGGAGCTGTAACTCTTCTATATTTTGGCCAGCAAACGGAAAACATGAAAAATGAATTGATGTCTAATAATGTTTTTCCTACGGTAGATGCAGTAGTAAGGAGGTAATCTTACAGCTCCTGTACCAATAACAATATACTGGTGCATATCATCATATATGCTTAAATTGTTTGCTTGGTTCGTTGGTTTGTGTCTCTGTGTGAGGGATTAAACACTGACAATAATAAACAAGAGCTAACTTCTCTACTGCATGACAAGGATCCCGTCAACGTGCTGAAATCCTTAAATATGGAAATTGAAAACCTCTGAAGTACCATCACGTCCGTGACTCCACAGACGCCTCCTTGCCTCGGCGAGTGTAGTTTCTACGATCTCCATACACGCTCAGAGAAGGAAAACAAAACGGTAGCCTTGAGAACAGCAGCCTGCAGAAAAGGGAAGGAAGTGGGGTCTTTCGCTACTACAATTATTTTCTGCCGTCATTTACTGACGGCCCGAGGCAGCTGAGGATAAGAAACCCTGCCGTTTAGGGTTAAGTGTATTTGCCTCAGCTGTCGCCAGCTGAACTGACTGCCGTGTCACGGCCTTGACAACGATAATCGTTTAAATTGACGATAGCTCTGCTTAATGTATCTAACATCTAGCTGACACTATCTAAATCTTTGAATAAAACGATATATGTGTGTCACTGACCGAAGAATTTCCGTACGAAACCATCATCCTGTTTCCACTTTTGCATACCTTCCAAATTACATGCGTATCCCTTCCTGGCATGGTACTGTTGTGATGTTCCTCATGGTGGATATTTCCTGTGAGCAGCTTTATCTGTTAGAGAAATACCATTTATGCTCTCATAAGACTACCATATCAATAAGTAATGCTGATTCATTAGTTATGCAATATAAGAACATTACTTGAAATAAACTAACAACAAAACTAGCATTCGGTTAGGGCTTTTCAAATTCTATTACTTTATGCGCAGTTATTTTTTTTAGAAAATTAACAGACCAGTAATGCTTTTCACATCATTATTTTGCCACATTTTACTGTTATAGAACAAAATTTTGGTGGTTGTGCTTGAAGCGGCAAATCACACTGGTTTCCATCGACATGTGTGGCCAGCCATCGAATATGAAGGCAGAAATTTTTTTATTATACCTTTCTATCATTGTGGTGCCGATTCTACTAAACATAAAAGATACTTCTCATCGGTCACTTCATTCTTCTGTTTAAAGTTCATAATTGGTCTGCCAACGTTACTTCAACAGAGCAGGGTCCTCCTCCCTCTTCTCCGCACTGCCGGTGTCCGTGTGAAGGTCAACCACCGAAATCGGCCTGAAACTATCCAGATTTACTCCCCGACTATCCATGATGCACCCAATAAGGTCCCCAGTTTGCTGTAGACCGAGAGAAATGGCACACAAATACATTGTAGATAGTAGAAACCGTCTTGGTACTTCCCTGAAAAGTTAGGGCGTGTTCGGTTGGCCGCTGAAATTAAGCTTTCGGGGCTTGATTTGTCCCAAAAATTTAGCCAGGTGTCCTGACTTCAAACGGTAGAGTTGTGACGTTCAGACGTTGACTCTTCATCAATGTTGAGATTTTCAAAAACTCAGTCTAGCTCAGGAAAATAGAGTTTTTAACGGGCTGTACGTATGAAGTAGTGTTGCTTCTAGCCCCTGCAGCACGATTCGAAACAACATAGCCGAAGCTTCTGTCTGAGGTTTCGGATAAGTCAAACCTCGAAGGCTTAAAATAGCCCATTTTGGGCTATACCGTATACTGTCTTTATCTGTGTTGCAGGTGAGACAGAAAATTGGCAGGTAACGGAAGATGAGGTTGTTCGATCAGGTTATTAAAGTTGATCTGAACCAAGCCCATTTGATTTGACTTGTACGGAAATGCGGGCAGAAAGCTTTGCTTCACCACTTTTTTAACGTGTTATAGCTGTTACAAGCAATCCGATTAAGTAGAGTTTTGTAAAAACTTGGAAGTCTCACAGGAATCGATTAATGGACAACGCCTGACGCTTAATCAACATCTCGAAGCCAGCGCACCTGTGCGAAGTTTCGGACAAGTCGAGTGGGCTTGAATTAGATCGATTTTGGCGACCCACTTGAACACGTCCTTATAATGAAGACCCAGGTGAATTTATCTGTTGATTTGTTCATTTACGGATTTAGCTGTCCTTTTCAGTTAAATTTGTAGCAGTTTCATCAATCTTGCCGGTGTACCCATACAGCCAGTCTAACAGTTGTTAGTCTGGATACGGCTAATGTACAACATGTCTATACCTAGGTAGACGCTCGTTGGTGGCTGAATCGTACGATAAGGTTGATTTTGTTAAACGTTCTGTGCGTCGTGATAACGATATATTAGCTACTGCTCTACCGAAAGGGTTTTCGCGGTGTTGTTCTGCGTTTTGGGGTTTCGAATGAAATTCTTAGTGAAGCTTGAATTGAAGACTCGAATAGACTCTGCTGGCATAGATGATCTGCTACAGATTGTAGCGCTCCTTACACAGGTGACGAATTAAAGAGACTTCAGCCTGCCGTTGCAGATGTTGAACATATTGTAAGTTGGAGTCCATTTCGCTGTGACAGCAGTAGTATATACCCTCCCAAGGATCCGCGCCGCGCTATTACTTTATAAGACTACGGGCTTGGACAATAAAGAATTAGCTATGCAAGTTTTTTGATGCCAACTCATTAAGGCGGGTGCACTTGTAAACGTATAAACAGTTCGCGATATAAACAATCAGTAAATTCACAATTGTTTTTGTGATGGCGTTTGATTCTCAATTTTGGTGTTGAGCGCGACCTTCAATTTTTCCTGGGCGATTCCAACTCGTCCAATGCACGACTGAGATTTCTTTTCCCCGGTGCAACTCTGCACTTCTTACATTCGGTACCGTATCTATTTATATAAATCTGTGAATTAATACAATATATTATTACTAAGCGAAAGGTACACTCCGAGAGCCTACACCAGTACAAAGCAACGTAATGGTAAAAGACAGAACGGTACATAAACAGACAAAGAGACAAACGGACTGCCGGACCATCTCCAAAAATATATCATCTCTTCCTCATGGAATTTTCTAACAGTCTTTACAAATTACATGAAGATCTACCAGTAACCTATTGAATTATGCTCCTAACAGACCGAATAACAAACAAACGGACTGACGGATCATCACTAATATTCAATCATCTAATAAGAACTTAGCAGATACTTAGGGAAGCGTATTTTTAGCAGGAAAAGAAGCACTAAGCTACGTATAAAAAAAATATTTTTGTACTTTTCATTGCAAACGTTTCCGATCATATAAAATCCATCTTCAGGGCTACTTAAAAGTACAATGATCTGTAAGGACTAAAGAATGTAAGTACAAAGGTACAGCAACAATAGTTTCTGAAATCTCTAAAAAATGAATACATAGATAGCGTTTATATATTTTTTCAGCGATTTGAGAAACTACTGTATTGTTGCTGTACATTTGTACTTAAATTCTTTAGTCCTTACAGATCATTGTAATTTTAATCAGCACTGATGATAGATTTTATATGATCGGAAACGTTTGCAATGAAAAGTACAGAACTGTCAATCATCTATTCTTCGCAACAATGCTACAATTCGTGCAAATTTTGTAAAGATCCGTCTGTAATTTTTGAGTTATGTTACTAACGGACAGACAAACCCTGGCAAAAACAGTAACTCAGTAGTAGAGGTAAGTATAAAAGTATCTGGAACGTTGGGTACGACACAACCCGTGGTAAGAGTACGTAATAACATCCGAGGACTGGTTGAGGTTGTTACTTTCGTGGTTCAATTAATGTTTTATTGTACAGAGAAAACATTATCAAGTTGAGGAGAAAGTTGCTGAAGATTAGAAAACTGACGATGCAACTTTGCTTGGTGTGACATTTCCGGAACGTTTGTGACTCTGAAGTCGTTAGTGCGGCATAGTCACAAAGTCATAACTCGGGCCAGAACGCCCAGCTCTGGCAACTTTATATTTTGTTTTACTGGAACTGAAGGTGGCTGGCCGTTGCTGTGTTTTTTAGATCGGATTTTATTTCTTCACCACATAATATATCTTCTGGTTTCGTTTGTCTTCGAAGCTAAGAGAATAACTCCACCCGTCCGACATCAATGCCTAACAAGTCGGGCGTCCATTGATTACTGTGAAGAGAGGGGTAGTAGTGCCACGCGTAATGGTTCTACAGTTTTTATTCTCAAAAACATAAAACCTAATTCTGACTGAAAAGAACAGAAGTATGTCTTACGACTGATGTAGGTTACTTCACAACATCTATCGTTGTGCATTAAACTTTTCTCTTTGGAGTGTAATTTTCTTACACCTAAGGAAGGTCTAAAGAGTGAAGACCGCGCATGGCTCTTTTGACATGTAATGCGTCAAGGTAACAGTTTGAATGCTCGGTGCCATAGCGACTTCCTGGGAGAAAACAAACCCGTTAATAAACACAAAAGGGCATAGCTTGAGGCTTGAATTCTTTGGGGGTCTTCAGAAGGAAGTCCAGAGGACATTTTGCATACCACTTCATGCGGGTGGAGTCTCGATGTTGGTGCCTTCTGTTGGGTCGCAGTTGGAGACCAAAGAGAGAGCCAGCAGCGAATGTCTCCGCAGTGCAAGTAACAGCTGACTTGTCTATTTGTAATTCTTCTTAAATAAGAATTCAGCGAATTTTTGAACTCTATAACTTTCATTTCAGCGGCGTTTCGAAAATGCCGAGGCATTTTGTTAAACGGTCTTGCTCCCCGTACAGCGAAGCTATTAGCATATTTTGTTTCCACTGCTTTGCCGCCATCTCTACCTGGAATGCCCACATCACACATCATTCCAGTTCTTTCTGGTGTCTGGCGAGAGTCCGTTCATTCACATTCACAGTGATACGTTCCTGAATTATCTAAACGTGTATGGTTGTAAAACGCTCGAATCTTCGTTGTATTGAATTCAGTAGGACACAGGTAAGTCGTTTGCAGTAACTGTACTCTTGCATGCTTCGAATTTTGGCTGTGAACGATCGCTGCAAAACATCAAGTTGTTCTAATTTTTTCTCTCGTATTCGGTGTTCAAAGTGGAGAACAGGGTTTTGAGCACCTTTGTCGCTGCAGTAATAACTAACACAGAGTAACTTATTCGCACGTAAAAAGGAATCTGAAAATTTTAATTGGGGTTACTCACGAAGATTCGATTGGTTGATCTCTATCGCATAAGGCCACTTGAATGACAGGAATTTATCATGTTTACCGCTTGAAATAATTTGAGGGACAGATTATCGGCATTGGGCCCCTAAACTCAATCTGAAATTTGTATCCTTGATAGCCAAAACGAACTTCTCCTGAATACTGCCGATATTCTAGATGTGCCCAATAGTAATAATAATAATATACTAGAGTGTGTAGATCACTGAGAAGTCCACGTGCGAAAAGTACTCTATTGAGGACATTCGTCCCTCATTTATTTGTTTGTTGCTAAACAGCAATCATTCACCTACAGCACGCGCCGTGACTCGTAGGACTGCAATATCCGCAAGAGACAAGACGCTTCCTGAAACACTCGGTCTGTCTCTCTGTCCCTTATTAGAGCTAATTACATCACATCCGCAGGGATGGCATGGCGTGATGAGTGCGGTACTGGAGGGATGAGTCACCCCTGCGCTGCGGTCACTGTAGCTACGACCGCTATGCGGGATCTGGCAGGTGATAATGTTTCCGTGAAGTATGTGTCTTTCCATCTAAAAACTACCAGAAGGAACTGGGCTTTCATCAACGGTGATCCACGTTTAATTATTTTGTCAACAGAGAGTTTTCACCGAAAATCAGCCATAGTATAAAGGTCCTGACAAAAATCGTCACATACCGATTAAAAGTAGCTCACTCGGTGTTGGAATTCAGCCTCAACCATTCGCGATTCTTCATTTCTATTTCGGAAGTCAATATCAATTTTAAAGTCGTCACTCTCACACAAATTTTAGTCTCAACTTTTGCTTTCCAATCTTTCTTCTTCACTGCCAGAAGTCAGTCTCACGTCGGACCATTCCCCCCTCCCCCCAAAAAAGTACTCACATTGCTTTACTTCTTTCACTAGCTATTGTCATTTCTCTACACAAAATCAGCCACACGTCTGGACTTCCTTCTCAGGAGTCGCTTTCAATTCTTGGCCTCCTATAGCCAGTCAGGTATGAATCTCAATCTAAGGCCGTGTTCACGCGTCCCTCATTGTAACGCGTTCCGTCAAGCTGATGGACGCGGCGGGTTGATTTGATAGAAGCAGCTGCAGCAAACTCGGTAAACTGGAGGAAGAAGCACGTCCCGTTTTTGAACACGCTGCGTCATTCAAATTCAGTAAACAGAACCGATAAATACTGAATTTATCCATTATAACGTTTTCAAATCATGAACAAGTCGATAAATGCTTTTTTCTCGTCACTTTTTTATCGTCAATTTAACGATCAGGATCACCATACTCCCGTTTAAGACAAGGAAATTAGATAACGTAAAACTGTTGCAAGAACGCGGTCGCTATCTTTGATTTCAAAGCCCGGCTGATCGTTCTGAGCTGATTTCTCTTCTGGCGGTTTCTCAAGCTATAATTATTTTGAAAATAGGATGTTCCTATCAAAACCATTCAATAAGATTATGGGATACGAATGTGACTGCAAGCCGAAGCGAAATATAAGCGAAAATGTAAAGAAACGATATCATAACTGAACGCGCGGCATCATCCATTTGAATGAAAAACACTTCTGCGTGTAGACAGAGACAGAAAAAGTTGATTCAGAGCTCGTGTTCATTTTCGTGTTAGAACGCGTTATGATGAGGGACGTGTGGACACGGCCCTAGCCTCCTCATACTCTATCAGAAGTTACGTTCAAATAAAACCTTTTTATCCCAGGCACACAGCAATTTCAGTTCGAGACTTCTCCTTCTCTGCCTGCGATGACTTTCAGTTCTAGACTATTTTCCTGTGTCAAAGTCTGTCTCGGTTCAAAATCTTTTTCCCGTCAGACACAAATCTCAGTTCTATACTCCTCGGTTCTTGCTCAAGACAGTCTCAACTAAAACGCCTCGTGGCGTAAGATCATCACCCGCGGTGGGAACAAATTAAACGCTGTCAGTTTAATGGCTAGCTAACTCAAGATTTTTGGCAGTTTTCATATCTCAACCAACCCACCTGACTGCCCGAAAAAAAATTATTATTATTATTCAACTCCCTCTGCCTCTTTTTTGAGTGGACAGACAACAAAATTCAACGCCGTAATTTTTTATGGCCAGCTAACTCAAGTTTTATTGCGTTTTTGCGTCTAGGTCAGCAACCTACCTGACTCCCTGAAAAAAAAAAAAAAAAAACTATGAAGATTACTCACCTCTTTCTCTCTCTTTTTGGATGGACCGACAAACAAATATACTATATATACCTAAATCTTCTACGAAAATATTATCCTCAGTTTTCGCTTCTGTCGTAGGTGATAACTAGAGCACTCTGAGAGCCCGTACCCCCAGCCAAGTAAAGCAATGACAACGAAATATACAAATTGATTCTGGAACTGTTATTACCTCCGCCAAGGAGGTTATGTTTTCGTCGTGTTTGTCTGTCTGTCTGTCTTTCTGTCTGTCTGTTTGTCTGTCACCAAGATAACTCAAAAAGTTATGAACCGATTTGGATGAAATTTACAGGGAT
>LQNS02278143.1:14647381-14672872 GCA_001587735.2 Parhyale hawaiensis | reverse complement strand
GTGTCTGCAGGTGTAGGCTTAGTGTATCTATTTATTCTCATTGTACGTGGCCACCAATATTTGTGACTGGGCCTAATTACTAGGTTGAATTTTGGCTACTTTGTTTGTACTTGTAAGCTTGTAAGCATATTTTTTTTTGTGAACCCATTGTGTTCTTAATAAAAGCTAATTAATTAATATATTAATTAATTGATATAAAAAATTATTGATGTCCATATGTATTAATATTCATAGAGAGATGCGGGTATTTTTTAAAATCTTTTTTTTTCATTGACTTTGGGAGTTGAATTGGCACAGGGCTAGTAGCTCTCTGATTCTTGATGGCGGAACTTTGGCTAGGTTAATTGCTAGATAAGCTAAGGTTAGGTTAGCGTAGCTTAAGTTAAAGTAGTTTAGAGTATGTGAGGCTAGGTTTGATCCAGTTTAGTTTACTGGGTTCCTTTGGGTGATTCGATTAACCCCACATACATATAGGCGATGTCCCAACTTACAGCGCAGCCCAAGGGTTCCAGCATACAACTCCCCGTACTACTGGCTGCACCGCAGCAGCTGATCTCTGGGTGCGGTGACTCCTTGTTGATTGTCATTTGGGATTTTGGAGAGGATCACACAGGCTTCTGGAAGTGATGTGTTACGAGTTAATCAGCTGGCTTTCTACCTATATTTGGTGTGTGTTCACACTGATCGCACCTACGGTGGTCTGTCGCCTGGTATAATTTAGAACAATTACTGTCATTATGCACTGGTCAGCCAACCATGTTACCATTCTTTTTGCCATAGTGATATCTCAATGGTCATACATCGAAAATCGCTAAGAAAGACTAAAAAAAAAAATTAGAGAGAGCACTTTACTTAGGTTAATTACCGGCTTATCGGGGTGCCAGCCACTCAACTGCATGCAGAACAGCTAACGCTACCGTTTTGTTAATGAAAATTTCCGCTGACACAGTCACTCTTCCTGCAATTCCCTCCACATTCCATGAGTTGTTGAAGCTGCGAACTGATGAGTCATGGCAACCAATTTGTCGCCATGCAGCAACTGCCGATCTGTCATTGAAATCTTATCCTGCAATTTCTTACTGTGAGGGACGTAGGCGTATAACGATGCTCTGTTCCGTTCTGCCCCTAAGTTACATGCGTCAATGAATTTATGTGGAAATTTAAAGGAGGATTAAGATGGCAAATTTTGCAAATGTATTTAAGAGTGAATACCAAAAACATACGTTAGAACGTTCATTATTATCAACTGCGAACAAAGTGAGAGAGGTGATAATGTTTTCGTTGAAGATTTATATATATTTATTTGGAATTGGCTAAGGTAACTTCTAATAATAAATACAAAGTCGACAAATTCAAAATTAACGTTTCGGGATTTTTTTTCTCCCATCATCAGAAATATCTATTAAAAACTATAAAGCATGCCTAAAAAAAAATTATTTAAAATGACCTAAGTCTTGGTATGTTGACGGGGTGGGACCTAAAGGGCGAATGACCACGGTGCGCTATGGGGTTCTTATATTGGCGTCGGACGGTAAGGGAAGCAGGGTAAAACGGACAAGCACAGTCGGAGGAAAAAGTGTTAGTCGTGGGTTGTGACGAGTGGTACAGCTATAGTTAATTTTTAATTTGTCGACTTTGTATTTATTATATTTATTTGTATTTATCTTTATGTATATATATTTGTCTGTCCACCCAATAAGTGATAGATGGAGTTGAGAATTTTTCATAATTTCTTGTTGGTGGGAGTTTTGTGGGTTGACCTAGATGTGACCCATGCAAAAAACTAGGCCTAGCTGGCCATAAAAAATGACGGCGTTAAATTTTCTCCACCGGGGCGTATTTCCCTCCACCGCGGCAGATGGTCCTACGTCGCGAGGCATTCTATTTTTTCCTATATCATTATTAACAGAACCTGGCGCGATGGCCTTCGACGATTATACGATGGCGATGGTGTGACGACGATCGTCATCGGAAAAACTGCGAGGTTGCGTAAGATAGAACATCGCAAAAATACATCGGCGATAGCGATGGTCCGATGGAAAATGTATCAAACAATCGGCGATGGCCATTTTCTCCTGCGGCGATGGTGTTATGAGGAAGAACTGGTCCGATGAAATGGCTGAACATTCCATCGGCAATGGCGAACGATGGGCATCGTCATCGTTTGTACTTCCGATACCGATGAAGTAATGAAATACAGCTAAAATTGCAGAAAAACAGCCTTACGAGTTTGAAACATTTTTTTCTTTTAGTAACATTAAAACAAAGAGTGGGTTACAAAGTTTATTTGGTGAATTTTTCGAAGAGGTCAGTAATGACAAGTCGTATTTTTGTTGACATATTTAGGGAAAAAAAGGCATTCTAAGACTTTTCATGAATAGCATTTTCATCGCAAGTGCTTACTTTTAGAGGTATTTGACTTTAAAGTTGCCATTATTTCTTGTGAAAGAATTTAAGATGCGCCATTTCGGCCGCGGCGAGGCATCAGGAACGAAGCCTCGTAATAGTTTTTCGGTAACAACGTTGCTCTTACTCATTAAGGTTAGGCAAGCAAGGATTGGCTCTGATAACATTTTTCGAGAAATATCTATACTGCATATATATATATATATATATATATATATATATATATGGCCATCGCCAACAATTTTTCTATACGGACCATTAGATGGCTGGCGTCTCTTTATAGGTACCATGAATCTGGTACGTCTATTGTCCCGGGCAGTTCAACTAGCTTGAAAATAAGCCTGAAAACTATTTAAAACACCGTAAATTTTTTCCAGTTTGATCTCATTTGAAGGAAAATAAATATACGTTTGAATGCATGCCCACGTCTCTTTAGTAAAATGCGTTTTGGATTCTGCCACCCACAACCACCGACCACCACCCTATTATAACACCCCTTCCCAAATGAAGTCATCGGTTAGGCCGAGAACCTTGTAGGTTAGGTTGGCAGGTCTGGTTCTGCTAGTGTTTTAATGTGTTTTGAAGTATTTTAAACCCGTATATATCATAGGATATCAGCAGAGCCAGTCCTTGCTTCGCCTAACCTACAAGGTTCTCGGCCTAACCGATGACTTCATTTGTTGGTTAGCTATTCGTTATTTAGCGTCAATCTTTGATTGGTCCTACTTAGCGTCGTCATTATAGCGTTTATAGCAAGATTGATGCTATTTAAAAAAGAGATGTACCTCTATTAGGTCAATTCGACTTATATATATATATATATATATATATATGTAGCGATATCGTACTAGTCTTACTAACGGATCTTATTTTCTCTCATACGAAAACTATGAGAACTTTAAAGTCAAATATCTCTAAAACTAAGCGTTTATGGCGAAAGCGTTATTCATGAAAAACGTCTTAGAATGCCTTACTTTACTTAAATATGTCAACAAACATACTACAGTAAATGTCATTACTGAAATCTTCGGAAAATGACCGTTTACTTTAATACATTCCCCAGATCTAATAATGTAAATTACTATTCAAGTTTTGAAAGGTCATTAGATTTGAAGCACATTTGCTACTAGGCAAATAATAATTAAAATTTCTATAACACGCTTTAATTAACCCTAATAACCTGGGCCTTACAATTCGCATCTTTTATCAGGTAGGACAAGTATGACTGGTGTAAAAATCACACACAGGCCGAAGTTATATGAAATGCTGCTTTCATTCGATGTCTGTGGTTTAAGATCTTTGTATCTATAAAATGTGTTAATGCGATGGCCCATCGCCGATTGTGACGCCCTACGATGGCCATCGCCTATGGTTATTTCATCGTAGGTCATCGCTGATAAAAATTGACGATTTTTGTGCCGATGGCGATGGAGCGATGGTATTGCATTCTCCATCGTACATACGATGGCGATGGTACCATCGATTTCGCCATTGTAACAACGTACCATAATCGGAGATGCCTAGCTCTGATTATTAAGAGATCTCGAGGAGGGCGACACTGCCCTAACCTTGTTGGACAAAGCATCCATGTAAAAAACTAGGATTAGCTGGTTGTCAAATAATGACTTCGTTGAATCTGCCCCCACCGCGGGTGATGGTCTTACGCGACGAGGCGTTCTAGCAGTTTCATAAATTTATTTTTCTCGACATCGTCAACAACCGATGTTAAAATTTCTTAAGGCTAGTTTTCAGGGATATCAACGTTATTTTTTTCAAGTCAGCGCATAGACCACACCATACATTCACTGGACACCGAAATCTGGCCTGTCGCCATAGGGCGATTTACGTAAGTGTTAATAAAATGAGTTCTAATAATCACAGAAACCTCAAACTAAGGTTAATATCTTCATCGTACCATAAAGAATGGCTCATAGATACTACACCTAATGGCTCATAGATACTACACGTAATGTACTTTAATATCACATTCAATTGAGTTGTTTTTCCTATGACGGATTTAAAGCAATAACCTCAGAAATTGATGTATGTAGAGCTTTCGGTAGACCTCATCTCAATAGCCGCAACAAAAGTGAGTTTAAAAAAACAGTAATATTGAAAAAATGAATTAAAACCACAGTTATACTACATTGGTACCTACCTACGAACTAAAATGTATCTTTAACTATGAGATAAAGAAAGTAAGACAGCCGGTAAACACTAAAACATGACAATTTATGGCTGATACAACCGTTCATTACCGGAACCATTTAAAGCTGCACATCATGATTGTCAGTATCATTTTACAAAGCTGCCTAGGTATATTACACCACTTTGTGTTTGCCTACGTTATATCGCTTCATGGTTTCCTATGTTGCATCACTTTTTGGTTTCCTAAGTTGAAACACATCATGGTTGCCGGAGTTAAATCACTTCACAGTGGCCTACATTTAATCACTTCATTGCAGCCAATGATATATCACTCAACAGGTGTCAAAGCTACATCACATTACGGTGGCAATGCAATATCACTTCACTGGTGTCATTACTACACCACTTTATGGTGTTCAGTGCTTCATCACTCAGATCACTTCACGGCCGCCAATGCTATTTCACTCCACTGCTGCCGATGCTATATCACATGACTGCTTCCATCGTTAGATCACTTCATTGCTTCAAATGCTAGATCACTTCCTGACTGCCAGTGCTTCATCACTTCATAGCTGGCCGAGCTCCACCACTTCACGACTGCAAGCTGCTCCAACTCACCTTTCAGCTCTGCAGTCTGTTCTGATTTGCTGGCTTAGCTGGTATAGCTACCTAATAAAATTCATTACCATTTTCATCAGCTGTTTACTTGGCATTTAATTACAAATCGAGCATACCACGAGTTTGAGAAGCTTCTGTTGTACAAAATTAAACTGTTTATTTCACTAACTGTAGCGAAATAAGTTTACTGCAAATATCAAAGGATGTCATAAACAGTACGTAATTTCACTTCAAGGCTTAATATTTTTGTGAATTTGTTGCGTAGCTTATAGAAGTTTTAGAAGTAGGTACAGGTTTGCCAGTCATTACTGAATTTAAAAGAATTAAGTCAAATAGCCTTAGCAAAGTATGAAAAAGTAATAAGAGGACACATAAAAATGCGTCTTTGGCACCGTGCAGTCAGGCCCAATTGCGGGACCGAAATCTGCCTTAGGGGTGAGTGTCCAGTCAATGTATGGTGTTGTCTATGGTCAGCGCTAAAACAAAAATAAAACTTAGCTGATCTTCTTCGCGCGTTTCTAAATTACAATGTACTAGCAGGACCAGTGGAAACTCCACGGTTAATAATTGTTTTTACTTACCTTAGTTTAACCTGAGGTAGGTAGCGATTCTAACTTAACCCACCCCGTTTGAAGTAATGGCCGCCGCTTATCCCTGTCTATTGGTACTCAATCCGTCTACCCTGTCCTCGTCTAACCATTCCTATTACATACTTGGATATCACTTGTGCATCGCGCATTCGTTCTGTCAGCAACGAATTCGCACTTATGTCTTGATAAACACATGCAAATACGACGGCACTTCAGAGACTACTTCTTGCATTGTGCTACTATGTATTTGCCCGCCTTTTCTAAGCTCTGTTTCCCACGGTTTACAGATAATATAGCCTTTCATAATCTTACACGTTTCACTACTCTGTGTGCGTATCCGATTTTTTTTTCCATTTTGCACTCTCACGGGACCCGTTGATATTGATCAGTAGCCGATCTGTCTTCTTTTTTTTTTAATGCTATAGCTGTACAACAACAAACTCGGCAAATTTCATCAGTCGCAACAGCTGAACTCGCTATCATCATGATGCCACTGTATTTCCTCAGACATCGCACAGTCACTTCAAGATATATTATGGAGCCGAGATGTCAACACTACCCACGCTCTGTTCTCTCTGTTCTTCCGCACCGTATTCTGGCTATGCATCTGGCCCTATTAATAATGTCATCCGTCGTTAGCAAAACTGGTAACAGACACACAGCAAACTGTTTACTTTTGTATAGTGAATGAAGCTCTTGAAATGTTCACTGAGGTATAGTCTTTGTTTCAGGCAGAGTCTCCATCTCAGGTAGATAAGCTCTACAGTGCACCCATTTCCCCTTCATTTAAGGGTTTTCTTCCGCAAACACCATAGACAGTCGTGAAGTGGTACTTTAGTAGAGACAACCAGATAAGTTTTACCACACCATGCTGCTAGTCACTGAGTATGGTATCGGCTATGCCAGAATTCCCTTCAGGTTGATCTGTATGCTGTCTACGATTCTGGATTTTCTCCTTTTTGGGACTTCTCCGTTTCAGTAACTTTCACTGTTTTGGGAGTCTCAGTGTGAAGAGTCTGACTCTCCTATTATTAACTGCTATGTTAAAGCATGAATGTAACTCCAATTTTTGTCACCTTTCCAATTTTCCTACTCACTGTGGCGCTATATTGATTTCTTTTGATACGTGGTGTTTTCAGTTGAGGAGGCAAGTTAAGTTAGCGAGGTTTAATTGTTTGCTTGCAGTTTGTTGCCACTATACTTGCAGCACAAGAGGTCTATGAACAGGAGATACGCAATTATACACTTCCTCCCATTGAAATGCGACCGCAGGGCGAGATGCTGATCCTAAGACCGTCAACAGGTCTGGCACTCACCAGGCACTGCTATATTTAGGCAAGTTTTCCTACAGTGGTCCATCATCCGCTGACTGAATTACGGAGATAATACGGTTATGGGTAACTGCTGTCACTGACTCGTGGAGCTGATGCGGCACAACCATATTGCTGGTAGGTTTACCATTCTGCTTCCCGTCGGTCGCCAACAGTCTTACTAAGATCATGTGGCGGTCATTATTTTCACTGAGTCTTAATTCTTAACAAAAGAATCAGTCACAAGCATGCGGTGTTCTATGCGGCCCACCTGGACGACGAAGGCGCCTTTAGGTAAAGCTATGTTCTATGAACCTACGCTCTTGTTCTCAAACGCTGATGTTAGGGGCTGTTATGCGTACAGTTGCGAGTAGGAATGTATTGGCATAACTAGTAATGTTCGGCATTCCTTCGTCAGCTTAGTAATTTGTTGTCATGCATATAATTACTAATTATACATCTTTCGAAAGTTATGACAATTTTTTATAATATATTTTTGAGGTCGACATAACAAAGATACAAAGGGCCCGTCCGATTGGGTCATCAAAGTCGATCTAAGCCAAGCGCGCTTGACTTGACAAGAAATAGAGACAGGAACTTTGGCTGCGTCACGCTGAAATCTGCTGCAGGTGCTAGAAGGAGCCTGATTATGCTGAGCCGACTGAAATTACATTTTACGGAACAGGACTAAGTTCACGGAAGGCTCACAGGCAACTGATTAAGAGTCAACGCCTGAGACTTGAATCAACAAGTCGACACCAGGGCACCGGTCTGGGGCTTCGAAAAGTCAAGCCTCAAAGGCTTAAGTGCACTACACGATCGAACGCGTCCATGATCCAAGCCGCGATATTCGGCGCTTCTTCACAGAACTGGACGCGTTACGGTTCTTTGATGTTGTGAGGCAAGCGAGAATCCAGGCCCCGGCAGCTGGACTGATGTGCTGCGTATCTCACGTCCTCTGCATTACTGAAGCCTGAGGTGAGCACTATAGTCTGACCATTTTATCGAGGCAGTTCGGTCGAGGTTAAATTCCTCTACAGCAGTGCCACTTCTATGGGTATTTCTTAGATTTCTCTATATTTAGGTAGTGGGCAAGGCTAAGATATGGGCCGAACAAAATCTCAGAAATACCCAGAGAATTGGCAAGGTTATGTGTAGAGGATTTGACCACGACCATACTGCCTTGATAAAATGGTCAGATTACAGCTAACTTTAAAAAAAAATCGCGGTTTCCGTGTCCCACCCTGTATCACTATTCTCAGTGTAAGCTTCTTTTTTAATCTTCTTTTGCTACCACAGCTAGGCAGCAAGTTTTTGTCAAAGTCCTTTGCTAAAACAATGCAAAAGTACTAAGATTAAATCTTATTTTTCTCGAAATCCGAAAAAAGGCTCTAGTTGAGAATTGCAAGATTGGGCACAGCATGCATTTAATTAAAAAAAAGAATTGTCGGCATAAATTTTCAACATAGATATTTAAAATTATAATCTTAACTGCTCAAATATCCTCAAGCTTCTGTAGCTTATCGAATATTATCTAGGATGAGCTGAAAGAGGAATAGGACTAAGTGTGCCACATCAAACACGACTGAAGCTAAGACCACACGTAATTAATTTAGCTCAAACTACACTTGCAACGACAGACATTGACAGCCCCTTGCGAGGGCACTGACCCAGTCATGAACAGTGACGGTCGTGTGGATGTGATTATCATTTGAGTTTCCCCATCTCCAACACCTGAGCTTTGGCAGCCCTTGTAGTTGACTGCAGCCGTGCACTCCTTACATCCTATAGCGAGTATTTATCCCATGCACGAACCAGTGCTTGTGGGGTTCTTAGGTTGGGCGCGGCCAAGACGACTTAACATTTGCCTTTGCACTTCACTGCTTCAGCTTAGGCCAGCCGTCACTACACTATCGTGAACCACGTGTTCCTGTTTCAGCTGCTGCGACCATACGCTAATACTCTAGCTGGGACTACTCGCCACTGCAGCTAGGACTACACTACACCTTCTGCAGCATTTGCTACGTTCCTTGGAACTAACTCAGCATAATACACAACCCGCCTGGAAATGAGCCCCGTTCGTCTTGGCGTCACTGTTCATGATATTAAAAAACACGCAATCTCTACGAGACACGATTCACAGCATAATGTGCCATTTAATGCGTTAATGATAAGTTGAGCAGCTTTAGTCCACCTTTCGACCATGTGTTGATGTAACTGTAGCACAAACAAGTACAATATATATCCAATGAATACCGAATAAGATTTACTTCGATATTAATAGCTGCAGCAGCTTAGTTCGTTCCGTGCCATGGAAAATTCTGAAATTCGGATACGTAGATAAATATCCCAACCATTACATGTTAGTAGGTGCTCTGAATAGAAGTAACATCTTTAATTTCATTAGCAAGAACTGGAGATTAAATCCCATGTAGCCAATTACATTGTCCGTGAGGTAGACGCTAATCAAAAACTAAAAATATTTAAACTGTTTCTCCCCTCCTTTCCCCCTCCCTCCCCATGTTCAAATCGATTCCTTTGACTATGGCTTCCTTTGACTTATTACACTGTAAGGTAATCTTTGTTTAAAAATTACCTAGACTCGGGCATAACATGGACTTATCAGCACAGAGAAGTTTTCAAAAATTAGCTTAGTTAATTTTAATTAGAGTAACCTACACTTCAAAACACACATGTTTTAGTACATTGTCACGCTTGCTCTAAATTCTGAAGTTGAAGTCCTGCTAAATAGAATCGCATAATTCATCACTATAGTATATAAGCAATTTGAATCTGTGTGCAGCGGTGTAACGGGAAGTGCAACTGGTCAGTCATTACATTACTTTCCATTACATTATTGCCTGATTTTTAAGCTTTTCGGTTTGAAATCTTCCATCCAACTAAGATTCCTAAATGAATTTTATTGCTTGCAATCAGACAGGAGCTCGCTGATACTAAAAAAAAAAATACTTCCTATTTCCGACATTATGAAAGAAATTGAAACAATCTGTGCTCCCCCGACTAATAATGAAGCTAAAGTTCGATAGATAGATATGAATCTAATGAAATTATGTGTAATATTACAGTTTCTAACGGAAATCGCCGCGACACTACGCTGCTGTTCTCGAAATGCAAGTTCTTAGGCTAACATTTTACAGCATATTCTACGAGTTGTTGCCTATCGGTAATTATGTAATTTGCATTGGTCTCTTGATTTTAGATGCATGTGTATGACTAAAGTTACGTATTGTAATAATATAAAGTAAGGGGAGACAAAAAAAAATTCACTTAAAAATACGGACCAGTTATTTTTGGTACAAAACCCTATTTATAAGTAGGTGTACCTTCACATGATACAAGATGCTCAGAAGTGCCCGCAATGAAATTTACAAGTTGATATATCCCAGAAACGTATGATTACCTGCTATTTAAGCGTCAGTTTACAGCCTTTCACGACCTCGACTAATAGGCACGCTTTTTTGTCGTCGTTTCTTGTATCGGTTTTTTCTACACAAATAATACCGCAGGGTTATTTCATTGCCGTTTTCGTATTGATACAGAGGCTGACGATACTTGAACAACGCCATAATGCGTCTTGTATTTTTTTTGCGACCATTAACAACGCAACTTTAATCTGGACTTTTTATCTTGCAAGTTTTATGGCATTGCTGGTATTAGAGTAGTCATATAAGTATATTGTTTCGTCGCAATTGAATGTTAAGCCATTTTTGTTATGAAAAACGGTGCATGCTGCAGCATTTTGCTACGTTCCTTGGAACTAACTATGACATTCAGCATAATACACAACCCGCCTGAAAATGAACCCCGTTCGTCTTGGCGTCACTGTTCATGATATAAAAAAACACGCAATCTCTACAAGACGCTATTCACAGCATAATGTGCCATATATTGCGTTATTGAGAAGTTGAATGTCTTTAGTTCACCTTTCTACCATGTTATAATGTAGATATACCACAAACAAGTACAATATACATCAAATGAAGACCCAATAATAATTATTTCAATATGCCATGGAGATTTCTGAAATTCGAATCACAACCGTTACATGTTAGTAGAAGGAGCCTATGACTGTACGCCACTGCAGGTAGGAGTAGCCTAGGACTACCCAGTAGAGCTCCAGCTTCGATCAGACTCCAGTCCTACAGCAAGGTATTCTCTTACATAGCAGCGGTGGTATCCGGGGGCTATGGCAAGTGCCTTCTGTTTCCCAAGCCTGCTTACGTTACCTTAGCATTGGTATGTTGACGTGTGGGTGTCGTGGTGTGTGCAGAAGACGTGTGCGCAAATATGTGTTCTCACGGGATCTGCTGGTGAGTTCTTGTGCGCATGCGTGCCATTGCGTGCACCCATACGTGCCTATATCTTATTGTATCTCGAGTGTGTGTTCGTTGCAAACAGTTTACCAGTACCATTTACAATTACAAACTGCCGGCAGCACAGCCAGTTGCCAAGGAAATCTGAGCTAAGCCTCCTTGACTGTCTGCAATTTCTGGCAGGTGCGCTGGCTTCGACTACATGATTCGAGTTTCAGGTGGTGATCCTGAACCGATTGCCTGTGAGACTTCAATGAACTCAACCTTATTCCGTTAAATGAAGTTTTCTGTCGTCTCAACATAATCGGGTTGTTTATAACTTCAACACTTTTCAATGTGACGAAAGCGAAGTTCCTGTATGTAGTTTTGAACAAGACAAGTCGAGTTGGCTGGTCCTGAATCGACTTTGACGACCCAGCTGAACGCCCCTAACCCAAGTAATCTCTTGGTGTATTCTGCAAAAAAGCATAGTTTATGTATCCTACATCAGGTAGCAGGGAGTATTTTTGTCATAATCATTGTTGGAAACTAGCAAAAGGCTGCATCGAGAAAAATAGTGCCTAGCAAGCAATGTGTTCCCACGCCACTTAACAAGCAGCATTGAAATGAACAGCAAGAAATTCGTGGGAATCGAAGCGATTGACCGAAATTTAGGAACGTCCATGCAGTCCTCCACCAGCCTTCAAGGAGCTATCAAGCGCGTTCCCCCGACCAGAGCTAGGCATCAACGACCGCAGAGACTGGCCAGTGCACGTAGAGTCATGAAAATTAAAAATTTATTAAAGGATATCGAGGCTAAGCATATTACAGTTTCAACTAACTACTAGATAAAAGAGTATCCGGTTTCGATTGTGACACCAAAATTAAGTTTTAATAAGGGGGTTAGTAGGATTCTTTCCGAACGTCTGTAGAAAATGGATAAAAAATATTACGTAATATTTTGCTAGGCACGAGCGTACGGTCGTACCAAGAAGTAGCTGCTCACTCCGTGTTTCATTCTGAGGTCTTGTGCTGCCAAGCCAGCTTTGCTGACACTGGTTCGTCACGGCGTAGGCTTGAGTTGCCGGATTTCTAGCAGTAATTGTCTCTGCAGCGCGCGTAACCGCGTATAAATAGTGTATTTGCTGGGTGAAAGCAATTTACTTTCCGCGAGGAAGGAAGTTCTACTACTGAAGTTGTTATACCCCAGTAGCTCAGCGATCAAGGTTACTGACTTACTCCTTATCAGGAGATTGGATGTTAATGCTAAGTCTTGATACTTGGGGATGCAGCATCAGCAGTTGTTGCACTCGTAGCTGCTGGTGGGGTTGCAATTATCGATCAAGGCTTCTGTCAATATGTGACGCCGTAGCTTGGACAATTTTTCGTCAACAGCAGCCGGACATTTTTAGGCCCTATAGCGGGTATTTATTGAAAAGCGAACCAGTGCGTGTTGGTTTGCTATAAAGTTGGGATATGCGGTGACAACGGCTGTGCTCAGTCTGAGAGTCTGAGCTTCTGGATCACTTAGCAAGGGGGCCCAATATCAGGGAAATTTCCCTGTGATGGCGACATCCGAGCCCTGCAACACTCCTCTTTTGGCAGCATTTGAGAGAGATAACTGAATTTAGCAAAACCTTACTTAGCCTAACCGAACCAAACTAACCCACCATGTAAGTCTTGCTTATAAATATCCAATTAAATTGGACATGTACTGTAGCTGTTAAATGGAAAATACCAAGTGTTAGAGAATATTAACTGAGTACTGTATGACACAAACGGTCAGTTTATTATCTTTCATTTGCACGCTGGTATGTAACAAATATCATAAGCTGTCTATAACGTCAGTTAGAAGGAGATCTTTGCTTCAATAAATCCGGTATATATCGATTTTCAATCGTCAAGAACACACACAGTGTTGTGACAGCGCACGCTTGACAGGCTACCTGCAGGAGCGGGATGCTTAAGTGCTGTGTATGCACGCTCAGTAGCAGAGATCGCATCTCCGCAAGGCAGGTAAATTCACCTGGCTTGTTCAGCCATCATATTCGGCTGTTCAACTACGTTGCCGATATAATGCTGCAGCTGATCACTCATATTGGACCTACAGATATTCTATCTGCAGCACAAACCAGTGCATATAAAGTTACCATTTAAGGAAATGGCTAATAGATCGTGTATTCGTTGTCCTCACTGTACATAGTCTGCACGCTTCGGAACAGAGCTTCTCTCCTGGAAAACTGACATGGAAAACTTTCCATGTATGATTTTCTATTGTTGTCCTACAACTAATGTATGTTACCTTTGATTATACAAATACAATTTTTTTTCTTATTTTTAAAGATAAGAGTCAAACATTTAAAATGTGAATAGTAAGTTAGTGCACAGGTATGTTGTAACTATAAAAACAACTAGAGAAAAAGAAAACAGAACAATTTCCCACGTTTTGGTAACATTTGATTATCGCACGGGTTCTGCTGTTACCCCAGATTATGCAACATCACTCTCTAGTCAACATGGGCAAGAAATGCGGTTTAAAGTGAAGTGATCAAAGATCAAAGTGTTGTCTGGTAAGACAGCACTCGAAGTTTCCAAGGAATTACAGCGTGATCACCGAACTATTAAGGCTTATGCAATTGAAGGTAAAGTGAACTGGAAAACGCCGGATAGAGCCTCTAAGAGTATATTGGCTGCTCGGGATAAGCGACATTTGAAGGCTTCTATCGCTAGAAGACAACTTTCCACAAGTAAGGCGATATTTGAAGACGCTGGAGCCCTAATACTAAACAGATAGACAAGATGTGAGGTTCTGCAGAAGCTAGGGAAAGTGAGGAAGACAATTAAACGACCACTTCTAATAAAAACTCATAAAGAAAATAGGGTCAAATGGGCTGAGGAGAACATGAAAACTGATTTCTCCAATGTCATATTTACTGACGAATGCAGAGCCACTCTTGATGGTCCAGATGGATGGGAGTCTGAATGGGTCCTCCATGACCGACCTCAACAGACACGGCAGAAGCGTCAACAAGGTGGTGGAGGTATATTGTTTTGGGCCGGGATAGTACGTGACTCTCTTATTGGTCCATTTGACGTGGCAGAAGGAGTTAACCTGAATGCAGAAAGGTACTGCCAGTTTCTTGAAGCCAACTTGATTCCATGGCTTGATGAGCAGACTATCGCGCGCAGATCCAAATTGGTATTTCAGCACGATAACGCTCCTTCACACCGAGCACGGTACACTGCTAACTGGATTGCGGATGAAGGATTCAAATAAAAAAGGATTATGACCTGGCAAGCGAGTAGCCCAGATTTAAATCCCATTGAGAACCTCTGGGCAATTATCAAAAGGAAGGTCTATGAAGGTTGTCGGCAGTTTTCGAGCAAATGTAAGCCTGTGGAACGCAGTAAAAACAGCATTAGCTTCTATTCCACCATCTGAAATATCAAACATGACAAAGTCTGTTGATAATCGCCTTAAAAATAATGAAAAATGGAGGTTGCCATGTTCAAAACTAACTTCTTATGTTTACCGCTACTGAACACTTATTTCATGCAGTGTTTTTGAATTGTTTTGATTATAATATCTTGGTTTTGGACGTTTAATGACAATATTCCTGTTCATTTGAATTTATTTCCTCTTTATGACGTTTATATTAGCTTGTTGCATTATCTGAGGTAACAGTAAAAAACTCGTACATAAGCAAATTGTATGATAAACTTAACCAATGGCTAAATATTTATTTTACAAGTGCTGTTTATATTGGCAACATAGCCATACATTTAGTTAATATTTATATTTCAAAGTTAAACACTCATTTCGAAAAATTAAGTAAAAAATTCTATTTGCATAATCAAAGGTAACGTACTGTAGTGTACGGTAAATTACAAGGAGCTGTAAAATTTAAGAATATTGGGGTTAATATTCTTTTCATGGTACATCGTTGCCTTGATAATCTGCATTTATTCAATAACTATCAGAAAACAAACAGTTTCTATGAATTTTATAATTAACATCTGCAGCACAAGATAACAGTGGTATCTTTCATGATTGGAACAAATTCAAGTAATACATACTATTTCTCGCCTCTCCCATGTGTTGCTCAACTTTTTCACGTTTACTCAAGTAACTTACCAAGTATCGTGAGGAGAGTGAGAGCTCATTTGTGAACAAGGAAGCAATGAGTGTAACGGGAGGATTCAATGGGACTACAACAAAACTTATAATAGAAGTGACCGCATGTAACCGAATGGTGTCACATCGACGGGTCGAAGAATTGAGCGTGGGAACTCAGGCTTTCGTAGGTTCGGTTCTTAATCCTTACCAACAAATATGAGCAGCGTTATAGAAACCACAGCAAAAGTTATTTCTCAAGCTTTCTGCACTTGACAGGATTTTACCGTGCTTTGTGTGTGGTGCAGCTCAAGTAGCTAGCCAGTCTGCAGTGGGAGATTGAATGAACTAAGTCGAAAAAAGACGGTGATATGCTTAAACATGTTCCGCAAAGAGCTCTGTGAACTGACTATGAAGTGTAAATAAGGCATCAGTTCAGAAAAGAAGTTAAATCAGGTGGCCGTACCGGCCCAAAGTTCGCCGCTAGTGCTGTGAAAGTTTCTACACGCCTTCACTGTAAGTTTCTATTTATAGTCTAAATGTTTGGTTATTGCCCAATTAGTGTATATTCTCTTAATATATTTAAGCACTTAAGTGATAAAATTTGTAATTTTTGACAATTTTTCTGGCAAAACTAGTTAAAATACTCATATGCTACTCAGTCATAGGTTCGTCGATGTGACGCCATTTATGACGTCAGTTTTGTATGCTAGCTTCTCATTAGTCCTCCCGTTACGCTCTATGCTTCTTTTTGGGAATCGTCCTCGGTTGCATTGCCGTGAGAATTTACATGTAAAGTTATTATTTACACATATACACCCAGAGCCTGGCACGATGGCCATAGTCGATTATACGATGGCGATTGTGTGTAGACTATCGCCATCGGAAATACTACGATGTTACGATGGAACATCGCAAAAATCCATCGGCGATAGCGATGGTCCGATGAAAATCGTATCAAACAATCGGCGATGGCCATTTTTTCCATCGGCGATGGTATTATGAGGAAGAAGAAATGGAGCGATGAAATGGCTGAACATGCTATCGGCGATGGCATACGATGGACATCGCCATCGTTGTTCTTCCGATTCCGATGAAACAAGGCTAAAACTACAGAAAAACAGCCTTACGAGTTTGAAACATTCATTTTTTAGTAACATTAAATCAAAGAGGGGGTAACAAAGTTTATTTTAATGCATTTACCAGATTTAACAATGTCAATTATTAACCTGGGCCTTACATTTTGCACCTTTTATCAGCTAAGAATAGTCTTACTGGTTTGAAAATGGCACACAGGCCGAGGTTTTAAGAGATGCTGCTTTTATTCGATGTTTGTGGTCTGAGATACTTGAATTTTTAAAATGTATTTATGTGATAGCCCATCGTCGATTGTGACGCCCTACGATGGCCATCACCGGTTGTTATTTCATCGTAGATCATCGCGATGGCCATCGTACCATCGATTTTACCATCGTATCATCGTAACAAAATCGGAAACACCGACCTCTGTCTACACAAAATGCTTATGAGTCAAGATAGCTGAGGAATTCCTTTCGAGAACGTGGGTGCTACGTAATAGATCAAGCTGCAGTCCATAATGTGCGGATTAAGTTAATAAATTCATTCAATAATATACGGCAGCGAACTGAACTAAAATGGAGTTTTTGAAGTTTCACGTCTGAGGGAAACGCTCGCTATGGCCTAAATTATCTTACGTAGGCGTGCTAGACTAGAGGAGATCGCACGTCATGCCGTGCGATCAAGTCACTCATGAGTCGGAGCGCAGGCACGTGTGTCGGCCTCCGGTTTCTGGTCTCGAGACGCTAATTTCTACACTCGTACACCCTCGTCTGCCGTGACCAATCGTCACCTTGCAAATGGATTTCTACTAATTGTACAACTATCACAGTGAGTTTCAAAATACAGAAAATGGAAAAGTAAATATGAGTCATCAATGAAGCTTTTCACGTATATCTATGGAGTCTCTGTGCCTGAACGAAATAACACATCATCGAACCTTCCAATAATGAATGGCACCAATACCAAGTCCGTGATAATATAACTTATTGTAGCCCTCTGTAGCGAGACGAATGCGAGCCTCTTATTCGCTGGCAGTGTCTGTTTGGAGCCCAGTGCCTGTGAGACTCCTGTCGCAGTAGGATATACTATGCTACGGGCTGGGCGTTTTCACGAGAAATATTACTATATTATGTTAAGCTCTTCTGTCGCCTCTATTTACTGATGGACTGGCAACGGCTACTTATATGTCAAGTACTTCTGTTCTCTCAATTTACTTGATTATCATCGTTTTGTCCCTCAGACCACAAATTTATGCTGTCTCAATTTACTGATGTGGAGTGTTGTATGATCACGCCAAACATTTGTGTCGCCTCAGCTTACGGATAAGGATTGCCTCTCTGTCACCTCAGTTTACTTGACGATCATAGTTTTTACGTCATGCCAAGCATCGCTCCCTCCTCGTTTGCTAATGCTCAGCGCATAATTTTTGCGCCGAGCACCTCTCCCTGCCGCACAGGCAGCAAACTCGCCATTCGCTGTGTACGTTTGTGTACGGGCGTCGGTGTACGCGCTGGCTGCTGTGCCTGCGCGCTGTAGGGCAGATTGCGTTAGGTTAGGATAGGTTAGGTAAGGTTAGGTAACTTGGTTAGGTAATGTTAGGTTAGCTAACGCTAGGTTAGGTTACGGTTAGGTTAGGTTACGTTAGGTAAGGTTAGGTCACATTAGGTAAGGTAAGGTAAGGTTAGGCTAGGTTAGGTTTGGTAGTGTTTCCTGGTAGTTATTGCACGGTAAAAAAGCTTACTTGAACGCACGAATGGCGAGTTTGCCGCGATTGCCTCTCAGCCCAGCTACGGTGCCAGCGCTCAGTTCCAAGAATTGGTCGCTCAAGAGTCGCGCGTGTCAACATTGCAGAGCTCTGAAGATCTTGTGTTGGTATGCGAGGTT
Organism: Parhyale hawaiensis; assembly: GCA_001587735.2. Classification (NCBI taxonomy): domain Eukaryota; kingdom Metazoa; phylum Arthropoda; class Malacostraca; order Amphipoda; family Hyalidae; genus Parhyale; species Parhyale hawaiensis. The sequence goes on along the minus strand of LQNS02278143.1, from coordinate 14,654,409 downwards.
CGGGCAATGCATCACCTCACCGAGACTTAGGAATATTCTCTGCCACGTGGGTGCCAATTTTCACACAACTGCAACTACGAAAATAATGCATCTACCACAACAGAGACTACAGTGAAATACAACTTCAGTCGATTACCTACAGTCTAGTATTTGGACAGGTTGTCCGGCTGACAGGGCCAACCGGATACGAACCTTCACAAAGAAATAAGAAGAAAAAAAATGAACGTCCACCACAACGTTCAGGGCAACATCTCTTGAGCTAGAGGCCGTGCTCAGTTAACCGGCACTTAAGAAATGTTCTACAAAGTGTACTGCATACGTTGATAAATATAATCACTTGAAATATGCCAGGTTGTGAGACCTAATAAAAAACATGCTGACATGACCAGTTTGCTGGGAGAGGTGCAATATAAGGTAACAGCCACGATGATTCAGTAGAACATTGACGACATTATCTATTCTGTGCAAGAGACGCTAGGGAAAAGTGAAGTGCAGATATCTTGCAAAGCCCGAGGTCAAAACTCCTTGTCGCGAATTGTATGCTCCAGCGATCCAAGTAAGGCCCAGTATTGAAAAAACATGGAAAAATGATATTTTGAATAGGTAAACATAGATAGAACATAAAATCAACATTTTTTAAAACTTCATGCATTTAAATCAACCATATGAGATACCTGACTCTATTTCGATACTCGAAATCACCGCTGCTTGATCCGCTTCTTTGCTGTGCTGAAACTGCCGCAATATTGGGGACTACCTATAGAAATGGACGGATTTCATCAACTCTTCGAACGTTGCCTGGCAGCGGAACTTAAATCAAAACGTGTTGATGTAAGAAATATCCTTAATATATTTCTAAAATTTCTAAATAACCAAAGATTGGCTCATCTGTGTTCACACGGCAACGTCTGTCCTGCTGCAGGCCGTGCTGGGGTAGGCAGAAGGATGGTAACATCTCGGACTTTCCTGTTGCTGACCTCACCACACTGACGCGATCGGTCAATGTCAGTGTCGCTCCTACAGGAAGCTCACAACCACTACGGCCCATATTGTTTGAAAGTAAGCAAGGTTAGCCTATAATGGTAGACTGAAAGGGTCTAGACCTTGTCTGCTGCGTTGACATGCCCCACTGCCGGAGAATATTGTCCTTGGTTAGGGTTTGGTGGAGGGAGCCCTGCGGTGAGTGCGGCGCGCTGTCGCTCGGTGAAGGAAGACAACGAAGGGTAGTTCATCCGAGGAAATCAAAGCTATCTTTTATTTACAGCATTAAGCGTGCGTGGTGAAAACCGTACCAAGTAGGAGAACGTCGAGGAGTACGTCGACTTGAAGTGGCTGCATCATAATTTAAAAAATCTGTAAAAGTAAAAAAAACATAAAAATGGGTACGTGACGATATTCATGTTTTCAGAAATTCGAACCATGCTAAAATTTATGCTCACAGAGATACACATTAGAACAACACTTACGCCAGAGCAGTCATAGGCGTAGACTGTGACCTCGAGATAAGCAAACAATAGTTCTTACTCGCATTATCTTTTATCGGAGCATTGTTTATATATTTTCATCACACTTTAATTAAACGAGGAGCCCGGAAAACGAGCCATATTTTGGTTTCAACAAGAGCTAACACCAAAGGGACTCAATAACCACGTACTGAAAATACGCTGTACAACACACATCAATATTTCATTGCAGCGACCTAGGCGAGATTGATGCAATGTTCATGAATATTTTCCGGTATTAATTGTTTCGTCAAATAAAATAGATATTTTCTACTATACCATTCTCTCAGAAAGTCGAGGAGAGCAGTGCTCGTTTGCGTTCTTTCAGTAGTGCTGTAATCGCTAAAACTTATGCTACACTGAGAACACAAAGGTTACGCTGTTGTTCACACGATCTGCACGTCTCACCGTATACTGACCTTGCGTACCTGTCTTGATGTGCCCAGTGCACGCTAACACTGCTCCTTGTCACACATCAGCGCGTCTTACGTTCTGAGTCTCCAGGGATAAGTGTTGCGGAAACTCGTACTGTGCAGCACAGCATTTCTGCTCGCTGCAACAGTCTCACAGACACNNNNGCTAACACTGCTCCTTGTCACACATCAGCGCGTCTTACGTTCTGAGTCTCCAGGGATAAGTGTTGCGGAAACTCGTACTGTGCAGCACAGCATTTCTGCTCGCTGCAACAGTTCACAGACACTGAACCCCGAATAGGCATTGCCCTCCGGGAGAGGACACATGGTTAGAAGTTCGCACTGTTCCCTATACATGCTCGCTGCTGTTGAAGGTGATTATTTTGTGCTGAGCAGCAGATCCATCCTATTGACTCTTGCTGTGGAGACAGTGCAATGCTGCAAGCTGCGTGCTTTCCCAAGGCACGTCTTATCGCGATAAACCTTGGCAAAAATCGACGTATATGGGCTTAGAAAAGAAATAACTGCCTACACTTCAGATCCGAACAAGTCCCAGTGCAGTCAGTGCTGAATTATACTTACTGCGTGTAGATTCGCTTAAGCAGCTTCCACCTTGTGCCCGACTGCAAGTGGGAAGACTCCTAGTTGACGTATTCTTCTGATGGTCATACCAGTATCTACTCCAGTCACTTGAGCTAATGCAGTTGCCCTAACTTTGAAATGACTCACGTCGCCACCCACTCTCGTAAAAACAGCATTATGCATTTGCAAGCGAGGATGCGAATGTGCTTTTGGTCGAACGAACTCTTGACCTATTCAGGCATTAACAACAATTGGCGCTTGTTGAACCTTCGCCATCACACAGCGACATAATTCACTCTCTGTTGCTAGTCCACATCCGGAGGTGAGGTCTTCAGCAGCTGGAAGCTGCGCAGCACCTTGACTCCTGCCGCCCAGCAGCCACTACCTCACTATGTCCAAGAGCAATGGTCCAAATTTTTAACACTGCACGCGGAACTAGATTTTAAATTCAGTTTGACTGTATTATTACCTTTAAGCTAGATGGAGCTTGATACACCTTAAAAAACCAAAAATGTCAGCAATGTTTTCAATCAAACTTATGATCACAATAAACCTTGTGGGAAGTCCAAAATAAAAGCGCTAGTTTTAATGTCTTCAATGGTCTCTTAAAGGAATGGTAGCATGATTGTAGAAAAATCAAAGAAATTAGAGAAGATAATTTTGTGACATACGTGTTTCCATGAAAACTTGGAACTGTAAAAATATTTATTTAAATGAGCCGACAAACTCGAATACCAGTATGTTAACGGTCACTAACACGTTGCTTCCTCTCATAATTGGGAAAGAGATCAACAGAAAAATAATATTTCGGAGCACTGCCTCAAATGGAAGAATTTTTTGTATCATCTACATTATACAGCATAATAATATGTATCGTGTGCATGTTTACACATTTATACTTTATGTAGTTACAAATTAAATGAATGTGTACTTACTTTTTGTCAGCGATATCCCCCTATATTTTACCCCGAGACACAAAACTGCCATAAGAAATCAATACACACATCTTTACGTTCAGTTCTCGATACTTAATATCGCCTACGGTATTGTTCTATATCCTGCTGGCCAAAAGTGCTTCTTTCATCATGACTTGGCTCAGTCGCTGTTGAGACTGGCATGCCTTTGAATTCAATGCGTCTCCAGGCCTTTTGATGCTTCAAATGTTCTGCATCTTCAGTTTTTTCACGGTACAGTATCTGTTATTATTCGCGTTGCCGTTCCGGTTTATATCTCCAGCAATGCTGTTAGTTTTTGCAACAGTTTTGCTTTTCGAAGTCGACGAAACTGAGAACGCTGATTAAATTCGAATTTCCAATTTTTCTTTGCCACAAGATAGGGAGAAAAGATCAGTAGTCCAAATCTTAGACAGTATAGTTTCTGAATGCGTTCTTTGAAGTAGTTGATACAATAAATTTTACTTCTGCCTCAACGCCTGTATAGATGAGGAGCTGACTTACCCACCTCCTCCAAGGAGGTCGTATTGGACTTTTCCTAGGGTTTGTCTGTCTGTAAGCAGCATCACTGAAACTTACAGGTAGATACTGTTTTAATTTTTGGTGAAGACCCGTCCATCCGTTTGTCTCTTTGTGTCTGCTGGTTTTAGCAACATAATAGAGAAAGTTATAGACAGTTCCTTTCAAAATTTGGAAAAACTTTGAAGAATGACAAAAAATGAACAAATTTCTGCGATAATTTATCTTGTCTGTTTAAAGTTAATTATTCTGTCTCTCATCATTGCTTTGCTTGGCGAGGTTAGCAGTCTCACGTGTGGCTCTAGTTGTACATGCTTTTGGGTAGTTCCAAGATGGGACGAGAAGAAAATAGGGATTTCGTTCAATTAATACCTTTATTTCTTCACTTCCTACCGGGGCAGATCACTAGCTATTTAAATAACTAGTGTACTCGGCCTATTCAAATGTGTACCCAACCAATTCAAATGAATACGAAAACTTGAAATGATTCTTTACTGAATACTTTCATTCAACTGAATATGAAGGATGTCATGCAATAACCGGTTATGGTGATGCAAACAGGTGAGCGCTCTAGGTTTCACAACGTTGAGCAGCACAATGTTTCCCTCCGTTAGTTGGCATGCAGTAAAAAAGTCCCTAATAATGAGGCAGTCATATACCACTAAATAATAATTTAGAGTGCCTCAGCGTGTCATGACTTTCGAAGATATCACAACCGCCGAAACTACATATTTGGCTCTCCTGTAAAGCTGCATCATCAAATCAAAAGGATATCAAAGAAAAGGATATTGTACCCTGTGCTTCGTTGATCATCTGCTCAATCGGCGTAGCGTGTATCTCTGATGTAGGCAGAAAGTAAAAATCAACATGCATGAGAGTGTCAATAGATACTACAGTAGTCTTCATAAACATAATTTAAATATACAGTAGCACAGAAAGACGGGCATTCAACTTTAAGGAATCCTTACTTTGCTGGTCTAATTCTTGTCCATCGATTGTCAATAAATCATGAAGGATGGTCACAATCTGCAACCTAGGCTGCTTTCTGCGCATCAGTTTTGTTCAGAGCGTAATGCAAAGTAAACAAATGTGTAAATAAACGAAAATCAAATTATTTAAGTAGCTACTGTAGATGAATATTTACCTATGCAAACGCACGCAGGTGCTAGTATATTGTGCTTTGAATACGAAACATACATTTAAAAAGCTTCACTCTGTTATCATCAAAGTAATATGCCTGGGCGGGAGGAAAGGATGAATCTAACAAAAGCGTAAAGCCACGCCAAAACGCCCGGAATGCTGCTACGAAAATCCCTAAAGTGCCCATTTACACTGACTTGAATGCCTGAAGATTTACATGACGAACACGAATCCCAGCATTTCAGTCCATGTCAACCTTTATAGTTAGCTCGTGGCCGAGCGGAGGACGCTGCGTGAATTCTGCTAGTTTGGATCTAACCGCAGGGGTGATAGTTTCTCCACCACTCCGTACCCGTATGTTGGCGAGCTGTTATTCCAGTGTAATGCTCCGTTGTGATTGGTTGCCGAGGTGAAGATTAACGGTGGGAATGGAATCTGCAACACCATAGCAACAAATTTGGGCAGTCCTGAAAAACTATTGCACACAATAAGCGTACATGCATTACCTTTGTCACTTGTATATATTAAGATGGTATCCTACGCCATGGAGCTTGACCATGGGGTGACAATGTAGCGGGAGAGTGCTACGTACGTTTTCACAGTCAGGCCTGCACAACACTTTACAAGCCAACTGCGTTCCCGGGATGTCAGTGAAGCGGTGGCGCACAAGGGATGTAAGAACAACAACGGTTTACCAGCGATTAATTATTTAAGCGAGCTCATACACCAGTAGGTGTTGGAGTAAGGTTCAAACATGTTCGCGCATCCTTCGAAATTTACGAGACACATCGCGCCCGAAACAAATACAACACTTGCTAAAGAAAAATAACACGACACAGAAGCTCCTAAATAGTGCAGAAACACCGTTCTTCTCACAAAAACATCAACGCCGTGACAGCGGGAAGTGCTGACAAGCAAACCTAAATAAACGTTTGGAAGAGCGGTGCATACAGGCACAGCTTCAGTAGAAAGTTGTTCCAGACGACAACTGCAGTACGCAGGGGTTCCGAATCGTCGCCAGCGAAGAAGGAACAATATATCCTCCCACCTGGAAGCAATGGAAAACGTACACACGTAAAAGCGTGGTGGTTGGTTCACAGCAAAACTAGACGACAGAAAAGTCCGTTAATGCCTAGGAGGCTTTGCATACAAAAAACTTTGACTGAACAACACCGCAAAACTATTATATTATAATTGACTGATGATTTCTACTGTTATGTATACCCTTATTAATATTCCTAGTGTTCGTCCCACCCACAACAATGAGCTGTAATACAGTATGAAAAAGGAAGAGAAAAGGGACACACGCATCAAGGGAAACTATGATTGCCCACATCATAGGTGTACGAATCGCTGTGTGGAAGAAGAGGAAGTAGAAACCATTGTTTAGAAGTAGAATTGAATAGAGCTGAATAGATAGCGGGTAAAAGATAGCCAGTTGACCAACTCCCAGAGAGCAGCCAGAACCCACGCTCTGGACCTCTATAAGCTATCGTTACTAGTTCAAAAATACTAGCATAAAGAAAATGGAAGCGAACCAGACAATGAAAAAGCCTACACAACGCCTAGCCATGGCTGCGGTAACCACTGGTTCCCTCTAGGGCGCAAGGTGCCGCAACGAAGGGTACGTGGGCGAACCTAGCTAGAGTAATATATCGGTGTTCTCTTCCGCGAGGGGTCCGAGAAACGTTTCCAGGTCCCGTTCTTACTACTGTGGCATTGATTATACCTATATTGGGTAGTGCAAGCCTCCGATAAAACGATCACCCAAATGAAGAAAGAAGAGACACACATAGCATGATGCTAGAAACATGGCACCTACACGGGTATACTCCCGCACAGGATCGACAAGCACTTGAACGAAAAGGGAGAACACAGTGGAAAACGTTAAGATTTAGGAGTATGAAATTGGAAAGAAA
>LQNS02278143.1:14634720-14647216 GCA_001587735.2 Parhyale hawaiensis | reverse complement strand
TTCGCTTCAAAGAATACCTTAGAGCCGATATGTCCAACACTACCTGCTCCATTCTCTAGCAATGTATTCTAAATGCGTAATTTCCTGGCCTTATTAAGGTCGTCGAGCGCCACAAGCAAAGCGAACAAAAAAATATGTTGTGGAAGAAATGAAAGGCGGTAAGTAAGATACTGGTGAAACGATCTTCATAACTTCGCTCTGAAAGTGACTCAATTTTTTTTCACGAAGCGTTAAAAAAGACAGCTATGGTTGAACTTCGTTCCTGCGAAAATCAGAGCTTCTTCCAAAGTGAAGTTCCCCCTACCTAATACTGATAAGCGTCCCGACAGACACGAATGGATGGGGGAGCTTCAAGCAGAGTTATAATATAGATTGTATTCACGTTAGTGCTTCTTTTATCCTTCTTATTTCAAATATTTAATGGTGCAGTATGGTTTACAACTTTTGCGTTATCATCTTTCATTCCTGCTAGCAAATGATGTGCAATCGCTATCATTCCTTGTGCAGTCTGTCATTAAGTCACCAATGGATTGCACAGAGCAATTAGATGCTCTTCGACGCTGAAAACGTTCTTTCTGCGTCTGTTCTTGTAACTGTCATTAGAACTTGTACGAACTTGACAGTGACCGAAAATTGTACTTTACCTCATTACAGTATAGCTTTTAATTGTCTAAAATAATAGGAATTAGTACTAGAATAATAATGATTATAGCTTTTCATTGCCTGAAAATACAGAAATTGTACCCTACACTATTACAGCTTCATAGAGTCTTAAAGTTGAAGAAATTAGTCCTTAGAGTGTATTAGCATTTCAATATCTGAAATTTATAGAATTATATCTTAAATAGTTACAACTTTATAGTGTCTTAACAGCTAGTTTTCCCAGTTTACTTTAATCTAGTTTCTCCAGCACGTCCACTGGCTCTTTTTCAATGTGGACAAATTATATCTTAACGTATAGACAGTTCTGTTAATGGAAGCAGCCGGGTCGCAACTGCTTGCGTCAGTGCGCCATCTTTGCGCCAGCACCACAGAGGCGACATGCCGCAATAATTGACGTAGGTGCCCCATTCCGCTCATATGTAGTATCTAGGTTACAGGCTCTTTCGTCGATAAATGCAACATAACACGTACTGTATCATGAAAATCCTCTGTTGCACGGTTATGATGTGCGGAACATGAACACTGTACAGTATTGGGAAACTCCTCTTTATTACGCTCAGATAAAGGCGTTGCACCTCACCGAGTAGCGCAATAAATCTGAGACGCTTGCGCCCATCACCTTTCTCGGAGGACTACAGCCCTATAGCAAATACCAAGAGTCCTCGTGGATATGAACAGCGCGGAGCGTCGTACATCATTACGCGATAACACTCTGACATGCACTGGGCAATCAGCCTGGAACAGACACTATACCCGAGTGCGGACACACTCCAGACTGTCGTCGAGACAGCACAGCTGTCGCTTCGTTATACGGGAGCCGCAGTAACACGCGACATTCGCCGCCGGGCGGACCTTCTCTGCTTTCCTCTTATTCCATCTTTTCTGCGACTGCCACTTTCAGTGAAAAGAATGGCGTGAAAGGAAGGCAACAGACATCGTTGGGAAGGTGGCAGACAGGCATGCAGACTGACGGGCAGGGCACTTTCGTTAACACACATTAGCCATACATGAGGCTCTCCTCCAGTTCCTGTACGAGCAGCTGTGCCAATACTCGATGTACTGTAGTTTCGAGAGGAGAAGACCGAAAACATTCAGAGTTACTTTTCAGATGTGTATTCTATTTCGTTGGTAACTTGCCAGAAGGAATGAAAAACTAAGCTGTCTTGCTACCTTAGCATAATATATATTTTGTATGAAACCCTAATCTTGTCCTAAATCCCAAGGTCATTTATTTATTTAATATCTATTGATCGTTAGAAACAGATGCCGTGCACATGCGGTCTGGATTGTACCAGGAAGAAGGGAGACTTATGTCTCACCCACTGAACACCTCCCCGCAGTGACCTTTCCCAATATCCCATTATAGCAATGGGCGGCCGAACTGTGCTGTGCATAGGGAGACGAAGTGATGCTGCGCGATGTGCCGAGCGTCTGCTCCACTTGCCGGCCTTCCTCAGCGGAGGCCATCGAGACAGGAAGCCTGCGGTGTGGAACGTCTCTTCTGGTCGTGCAGTATGCATAATAATAATAATAATAGTCAAACAATAAAATAAACACTTTCGTGAGTTTATGAAATTATATGTTTATATATTTTTGTGTTTCGTGTCCCCCTCTTAAAGAGATTGACAGGCAAAAAATAGGACAAGCTGCAAATTTTGTTCTTAGGTTAAATTATCAAGGAAATCGATGACCAAATTGTCGAAGATGGCGAGAGTGGGATCCTTATTCGTTTACCTCAATGCACTTCTTGCTTGAAACACTGTTATGGACTTGGGCTTGATTTATGCACATACACACTCATATATATTCTATGCACGTTTCATTAAAATGACGAAGACTCCGAAGTTTAGAGAGCTTTACGGCTTCTTTTTCAACTTCACGAAACTTCGCTTTTACTTGGAGAGTGCAAACACGCAGGATAATAAAAGAAAGCCATGTCATTAAAATACCAGTGGGTGTCATATTGTAAGAGCGCTACGTTTCGAACATTGCTTGTTCATAGTCATGCGGATACTGTCTGTGTACTAAATAGTAAATACCTGCCTCCTCACAAGTTAAAACGCGTTCAAGGTTGCCAACTAGCAATTTGTACAAGAATAAGACAAAAGTGGCTGGTTTCGAAACTTTCCTAGATTACTGTGAATTACTTGGTACAGAAATCATTTCCATATATATTCGTGCATGTGGGCAGTAATTTGTTACGTAGACATGTTTCGTTGGAGGAAAGATGACATGTTATTTTGATCTTTTTCTTTTCTAGCCTTTCAAGGGTTCTGAATTTTAGTTTTGTACGATGGGAACAGGCTCTGAGAGCAGTGAAAGATAACCATTTGATTAAAATAGGTTTAATGTCGATGGTGACGTTTCGGGCTAACGTGACCCATAATCATACCAGTATAAAAGCACAGACGGACGCTCGAGAGGTGACACCCCTTTCTGTTTACTGTGGGGGACACCCGGTCTCATAGCTTCCTTTGAGTTGCTTGTTAGTAGTTTCATGGCAGTTGCCAAATTGCACAATATGAGTAAAATCTTCTAAACCTTATCTACGGCAAACTCTTAATGGTATATCTATGCTAAAAGAGTACAACTGTATTTTCTTTCTATCTATTAAATCTCCTATTGTGGTTTGAATAAAATGCACACTGAATATATCGATCTGCAAACTCGAACAACTGCCTAAATTTAACAATGATATATTTGTACTCTCTATTGCTAAAAGAATTGTTAATGCTAGTCAGGTACACGTATATTATTTTGCACATTTACGTTCAAAATATTTTCAAAATTCTATCCCGGCCTTCTTCTAGCTTGGCTGTTGAGGCTTGGCTTCCTCTTCTCGATAAACAACGCTTCTAAAGCCGCGTCTACACGATCCATCACTTCAGCGATAACAAACACAAGAATCGTGAAACAAAAACTCAAACTCTTCGCTTCCTTGTCCAACGGCATCAAAAACAGAAGCCACGAACACTTCAAGGTCACTATACGCGAATTCAGCATTCCATTACTATTAATCAAAACTCCACCCTCACTTTATCGGTCAGATGTTTATTTTAGTTCTAGATGCTCATTGGCGGGTAAAACTTTATATATACGGGCGAAAAGTGTAGCTAAAAATTCACTCACTGGCATCCCCTCAAATGCAGAAATGCAGACGATAGAACAATAATATCACATTTTTTATTGATAAATTTCTTTATTTTTATTGCAATTCACACTGGGTACATCCGTTTCTTTCATTAAAACGAAACTCTTGCTCCATTGATCGTGCTGAAAGATTCCCAGCACTGCTGGCAAACAAAAATCACAAACTTCGAAGGCTCACCGTGTGTGTTTGTCGATCAAAATCGTTCCGCGATCACAAACTTCTACGAAAAGATGGATCGTGTAGACGCGGCCTAAGATGATGAGATCCTGCTTGGTGGTGGCCCTTCTGAGTAAGGAGACAGATCGGAGAATGGTTTGGGGTGATACTCGCTGCATGCTGTGGGCACTTTTGAGCTGCTACTGGACGGACTTGTGCTGGCGAAATTTGTGTGCGATTGTTTACTCCGTGTACCCGATGTATTTTGCTGAAGAGTTACTCTCCTAGATTGCAGGTGTATTGGTACACGCAGTTATACTCGCTTAGGTGGCGGTGGATGTTGTTGCTCATGAGAAGATTTTTGAGTTTCAGATATTTGTAGTACATGATGAGCGTTACCTTAGTCTCCTGGCTGGTCGGTATTACGTTTTTCTTTATGATGTTGTGTAGTTGTTTTTTCTTCCAGTTTGTAGTTAGACGTCATTTGAAATTGGAATAAAAGTTCAAGTATTGGTCGTCGCTGTCTTTCTTCGTTGTGTTGATGGACTGTTTTTTTCAGGAATATCTGTATCTCTTTGTCAATGTTGCTCAGTGGAAAATTCTTGTTCGTCAGAAGTTGCTTGATGCGTTGTCGACAAGATGTCGACATTGCCAGGACTGAAGAGGAGTCACTTGCCGTAAGACTTTATGGAAATTACTCAACAATCTGATCGAGCACTACTTGACCGACGATTCACTCACTGCAATCTCTATTTAGCAACACAAATTGATGCAGTTGGTTGCTTGAGTTACCATCAGGCGCAATTATGAAAGTGCCAACACATTAATTCGTATGCACCGATCACACATGAGGCGAAATAAGTGACACGGTATGAAGCAGCAACACGCTCCAGCGCGCCCTTACGGGCCGCCGGGCTGCACTATCGTCGTTCACGACCACTTTGCGTTCACGTAAGCCTTCCTGCGCACGCCACCACTTAAATAAACACTACCTAAGCTAACCTAACCTAACCTAGCCTAACCTAACCTAACCTTACCTAACCTAACCTCCTTACCTAACTTTCTAACCTTACCTAACCTAACCCAACTTAACCCAACCTAACCTTTCTACCCTTACCTAACGTTACCTTACCTTATCTAACGTAACCTAACTTAATCAGCAAAACAGCGAGCAGCGCGGCGTAGCAACTTGAACGCCGCTCACACGCACACGATCTGCGTACACAAACACGCACACAAATCCGTCGTGAACGACGATAGCGCCTCCGGGTTGCCCAAATCTGTCATTACCCCTCACCCCCAAAACACCGGGCCTTCTCTCACAGACACACCTTTACTTTTTGAGCGCTGGCACGAGCTCATTGGTTCACAGAATTTGTGCTGCCTACTGCCCTCACCCTATTGGGGGATCCCTTGCGATTCCCATTTCAACCTATGTAGATTCTCCTAAAGAATACATGCATATTTTACTACAATAGCTTACTATGTATATGTAATCTGCTATTCACAATTATTATTATTATTAACAACATGGATAACACTACTTCCAGCCATTTGACAATAAATTTCTAACCCCTAGGTGCATAACTCGTTCGTTACCGGTATTCCTCGCTTGCGTCTCTTAGCACTGGCGCACCGCTAGCTCGTCGGCATCCCCGTACAACAGTCGTAGCGTCGATTGCTGTTGCTATGCTAAGCTTTATTTGAACTTGCTAATAACAATTTCTACCTTGTTCCCCCTCTGGTAACCATGACGGTTTAGTGGTAGCTTGACTGTTTTTCTTTCCCTAATTCTCCTGTCTTCACATATATATCGCACATATACGAGAACAACATCATAACTCAAAAAATGGGAAATTTGAGTTATGACAACCATGAGATTGCCCGTTTCCTGCTCTACATTGTGGTAAAAACGACTCATTTCTACCTGCAAAACTCACCACTACAGAGCGGTAAATGCCACTATTGCGTCGGCCTAGATGTTACCAACCCTTGGTGTCAGCTATGGCATATCTTAGTTCCTGTTCAGCCGTCGTAATGGAAGGTGCTGTGGGTTGTCAAGATAAACGTCATATTTTGCTATGGGTCAGTATTGGTGATATTTTGGCTGTTTAATATCAAAATCCTCTGTCTTGTAAAATTGCCTTTTTTGGGTTTTGATGTTGTTCCCGCATATGAGCGATATATATATATATATATATACATATAAATAACTATATTAGATTTTTGAACATTTGCCTTTGATTATAATTAATTTTCAGAATTTAGTAGGCCTACCCCTCTGTACGTATATGCACGTCCCTATCTGTACGACTTATTTCCTAACAGAACTTCTTGGAAACGGAACAATAACGATATAACGGCTCTTCTTAGCTCGGCCATGCAGTCTGATTTTTGTGACTTTCTCCAGATATCGAAACATATGTATAATGTATGCTCTCAGTTTACGACGCATAAATTCAGTAGCTGATCAACGAAGGGCTGACGAAGCGATGGTTTTCCACTGGCAGTAGACATATGTAGATATTTCTTTCAGCTCGGTGTTTTCCTCTGACTTAGCAGTCTTCGCTTCAACACAAAATTTTCGATTTACTTAAGGCTTATTCAGTAGGCCGGATACGCCGTGTGGAAGGTATTTATGTTCAATAATGCTTTGCTGTGACTTAAAATGAGGGAGACGCTTGAGTTTCTTACATCGATGAATTGAAAGAGACAGCACTTACCTCTTATGACATTTTGAGTCGGCTGTTGTAGCGTATCGTTCAGAAGCATATTAGTGACAAAAGCAAATTCTTCGTGCTCATTTTCAACTTCGTGGGAACTCTAGTCCTATTATAATTAAACGTTTCGTGTACTTATTTATATATTTCGTGTCCGCATCTTAACGATATAGACAGGCGAAAGATAGGCCAGGTTACAGATTTTGTAATTAAGTTACATTTTCATGGAGATCGATGACCAGGTTGCAGAACATTGCGAAAATGGAATCATTACCCCTTTATCTGAATGCACTTCTTGACTGAAATACTTCTTGAAATAGAAAAAATATATTTCCATCTTCTGGAGTCTTATTTCATAACTTTTCTCTCCCAGGTCACGACGTATATATTCGGCAGATGATCAACGAAGCACTCACGAAATGATTTTTCACGGGCAGTGGATAATTATTTCCTCCAGTGTATCTTTCTTTGACGGAGCAGTTTACGTTTTATAGGTGAAAATTTCAGAACTTCAGTGAAGCAGATATTTGAGTTTGAAAGTCAATATCATCGCTATGGTGCGCTCACATTGCAAATAAGCTGACTGGAGTTGCATTCATGTTTATTGCAGTGTTTTATTCAAGATTTTATTTCTATTTCTGGCTATGGAAGACGCACATTTAAAAAAAAAGAAGTCTGGAGGATAGGGAACGTAAAAGAAGAACGAGACTACTACAGTTTCAAGAACAAAGACATGCTGCCAATAGAGAGATGAAGCGTCTATGCGACACAGTGTCAGGAAAGATTTGAAGCAGAGATGTTACAGAAGGTAATAAGAGCTGCTGATAAGCGTGAGCGGAAAATATGGAAACGCCAAGTCAGAGAAGAGAGAGCCTAATGATGAGAGTACGACAAAAGATCAATGAAAATTCGTGATATATTGCCGGAGTCAGGTGGGATGAGCTAGATGTGAAAAATTATAAATCTCTAGAGTTAGCTGGCCATCAAAAATGACGGCGGTGAAATTTGCCCTTATCGCGGGCGATGGTCTTACGCCCTTGGACGTTCTATTTGGATAATGGGCTCGCCTCCTTAGTTTTATGTATTGTAGCTCTTAAAAAACATAGTGGTCTATGCATCAGACAGATTTCTGAGAAAATGAAGGTGGCTAAGTCAACTGTTGCTGATATCTTGAAAAGAAAGAAAGACACTGGTGAATCTGCAACACTGCGACGAGGAAGATGCGGAAGAAAACGCAGGACAACACCTCACGATGACAAAATTATCATCAGAAATAGTATGAAGGATCATAAGAAAACAAGTGTAGACCTTATGAGAGATGTGTCTTTAGCAGTCGTAAATATTTCTTTTTCAAGTGTCCGATGAAGGCTCCTCAAAGTTGGCAGAATTGTCAGAAAACCTCTAAAAACAGTTATTGACATCTGCTATGAAGACAAAACGTCTTGACTGGACACGTAAGTATGCTCAATGGACAGCAGACGACTGAAAAAAAGTAATATTTTCAGACGAAACTCATTTTGAAGTACATGGCTACAGGTCACAGGTCGCGAGACGAAGCAAAGATGAACCGCTTCGGCCAGGACACATTCAACAAGCGCCCAAACATCCGCCTAAGAAGATGTTTTGGGGTAGTTTTAATGCTACAGGTGCAGGACGACTTGTTATTGTAGACGACATGATGAACAGTGATAAATACAAGGCTATTTTGGAGACTCACTTGCTGCCTACGATGAGAAGGGACTTTCCTGATGGAGACGGCATTTTCCAGCAGGATCTCGCACCATGCCATACTTCACGTAAAATGCGCACATTCTTTGAAGAAAGGGGACTGGAGGTTTTAGACTGGCCTGGAAATTCTTCTGACATCAATCCCATCGAAAACCTATGGGCTATAATCAAACAAAGGCTCCAGAAACAAGACTGTTCGACAATGAAAGCTAGTTAGTGCTGTAATTAGGGTCTGGTATCATAATGAAGAACTGGCTAAAATGTGTTCAACTTTGGTCGAATCCATGCCAAATCGTGTTCAGATGGTTGTAAAAGCAAAATGAGGTCATATCTCATATTAATTATATAATTTTTTGTACCATTGACGTGTTTATTGTAAAAAAACTTCAATTTAGCAAATTATTGTATTATTTAACCACTTTCCGAACTAATTTTCACAGCACTGTAGCAATGGTAGGCTAACGTTGGAAGATATTAACAATCTGGTAGACATATATTTGTTTGCGATCATGGACAAAGCTCTCATGTGTTTGTCATTCAATGCCGGCCGATTGAGTAAATTTTAACCATGCAGCAACTAACTTATCAAAAAACTAGAACGCCCAAGGAGATAAGACCCTCACCGGTAAAGGATGGGGCAAATTCATCGTTATAGCTTTTGGCCACTTGAAACGAAATACGAGGGTCATTCCAAAAGTACCGTAATGCTTCTCATATTTTAATTAAAAAAATTGAGAAGCTACGAAAACGGAACTTGTACCCTTACAACGAGCGACCTTGTGTACTCCACAAATTATTTTTCTGTGTAGTCACCACCATACTCACTGTACTTTTGCCAGCGATGAACGAGAGCCTTGATAACTTGGTCGTTAAAGCCAGCACCTCCCGAGGCGTTCCAGTTTTTCACCGCTGCAATTACTATGCTGTTGTCGGGGAATCGCTGCCTACGTGATGCGTCCTTCAGAGGTCCGAAGAAGTGAAAGGCTAACGGTGCCAGGTCGGGTCTATACGGTAGATGAACTTAGTCAAACATTTCGTGGTGTTCAAACTTGTGTATGGCCTGGCGTTGTGTAGCAAACGGAATGTTTCTTTTTTCTCTGACCTTACAGGGGCAACCCGGGCCTTCAGCCTGGTTAAACTCTCAACGTAACGGTTAGTGTTGCAAACGTGCTCTAAACTTTAGACCACGCTATCGCTGTGCTGAATGAGCACGCTTAGGCGTGCATTGAACATACCCCACAGCAAAACGTGCTGAATCGGCACGTTTTTGACTTTCCGGTACGTTTCCTGCCTGCACGCCAGAACGCTAGGTGTGTTCCACACCCCTACTCGTACAAACGTCGGAGAAAATGTTTAAATATCAATGCTCATGAACGTAGGACTCCATCTTACAATAGCGTATGTGGTTTAGTGTCATATTATTCAAGCTGCTTTAAGCTCCAAGCCTCTTCTAACTGTCCGAGATAATGAAAAAAATAAATAAATAAAAATGTACGTATGAACCTCACAGCCCGCGACTCGTTTTAGTGATCTGGCTAGACAACAACACACACAATAATATAATAAACTGCTTGCTTGCGCTCACGTGCTCTTTCTGCCAAGTCCAGGAGGGCAACAGCAGCAGAGAGACACCACCCCTCTACTGGTCAGCGGTCACTCCGCTCAAAAAGGTTCCTTAAAATCTGAATCAGCAAGTCGAAACCAGGGCACCTGTCTGAAAATTCGAACAACTCACGTCTCAAAGGCTACATTTTGCTGCCCAATCAAACGTGCCCCAATTCGTCACATTACTGTATTCGTTTTCCCATATGAATTCATCATATAACACTAACCTTTTCTCCACGACTGCGGTGCGTAGCAGAAGCCCTTCCGCGTCGAATGTAGCATGGCATATTAAGATGCCATTATTTGGCTCGTCAGAGTCACACTTAAGCACTTAAGCTAAGCCTGCAAGGTTCGCACGCAAGGAAAATTGAACAGGAGCTTTGGCTTCGCTAATCTGAATTGTGTCGCGACCGCTAGAAGCTGTCTGATGGCGCTGAGATATGAGAACACTCCATTTTAAGGAGTAAGAGCTAGTTTCTGGAAGTTTCAAGGGAGTCTAAACGATAAGGGTTATGCTTGAAATTGGATTCAACGGGTCGCAAACAGCGTACCTGCCTGCAGTCCGGACTTGTCAAACTTCGAAGCGTAATTTCACCCGTGAATCGATGATGCCTTTAACCTATCCTTCAGAACTGCACATCTCTGTTGTAGTAGAAACGACGTAAAATAGCAATAATTTCATTGCCTTCAACTTATTATTTAACGCACGATAACTGATTTTTTTGTATATGACCGACAGTCTCGTCTCGTCCAGGGTATAAGATCACCAACGGGTGTCAGACAAGAATTAGCAGAATGGCTGGTGGAGAGGAAGGTGGGTGTATCAATAGCAGGTGTGACGTCATTGGTGGCAAGCGACTTTTAACCGCTCAGTGCTCACTATAGTTTCAAATTTTGTATACAGCAATTTCTTACATTAAGTGGTCAATAAGCTTTCTGAATATTTTTTATGAGAAGCACATTCCCGATGTATCCCGTTAGCTATTGCGTAATTATTCACGACAGAATAAGGTACAAGATACTCTCGTCTATGTACATCATTATTCCCCATAGTGTATACACTTAGGCCAAGTTTGGGCACCAGTTCTATTTCAGTGACGTGACCTTCCTTTAATTGTACCACATAAATATACTGTCTAAGTCAGTATTTACCAATACCACTTAATTGATAGCCGTAAACTCGTCGCATCGTAACATGCCTGTGCGGATTTTGAAGATAATTCGAGTATCCGCGGATGCACGGCTCTCCTCCCGTGTTGGGCAGGGAGGAGAACGTTCTCGATGGTCGAGTGGTCAAAGGTCCCGACTTGGAGTGATTGCGGCCACTCCAGGTTCATTCCTGCCTTTAGCAATATTGGATTTTTTCCAGAACTCAAACAGCAGATCAGAAGAAGGCCAGTACAAGATGAAAAATAATTTATCTCTTGCGTTCCTGTATGATCGACACGAGTTGAACATTTAGTTTACACAGAGGCAGGAAAAGCAACGGCTAGTTTACCGATTCAAGTGAGTATATTAGCATTGATATTTCGGTAAAACTAAGCCAAATAGGCTTTACTTGTCCGCAACTTCAGACTTTGACCTCTTCAATCGAGCATCAGAAAAGAACTTCTTCAATTACTCTGGACTTTCAAAAACTCAATCTTGTTGCGCAACATGGAGCTTTTACCGGTCTCTGACTTACGCTGGTGGTTTCTAAAGCCCGGCTCTCACATAACAACTTTCTTCGCCGCTAGAAGCAACTCAACTAATCCGTTTACGTAGCCGCGGTACAGCTTCAGCTTGCGCAAAATTTAACTCTATAAAATGTGTTTAATACCACAGCCACTGCTACAATTTTTAACACCATAGCAGGTGGCAACGGTGAACTTTCAACTATCTTTTCTAATTATGAGCTTTTTAAGTCGACAGCGATCGATATTTTAAGAATTAATGCCCGATGTTCATAGGCGCCATGCTGAAGTCACGGCCACGACTACGCAGTCGGATGAGTTGAGTTGGCTCTAGGCTGCTAGCGGCAGCGAACTTTGTTACGTGGGCACCGGGCTTAACACATGCAACACGATTCAAAATAACGAAACCAGCACTCCTGCCAGAAGTTCTTGATGATTTAAGCCTTGTGGGCATAGCTTAATCTGACATTGACGAGCTAATCGATGACACCCAGGGAATATTTACCAAGTCTCACAGCTCTCAACGTTCGCGATACCAAATACGGCACACCCACATAGCTAATACAGGCTCACGAATTAATTTACCTACAGGAAACGTAGGCCACATTACTGGAGTCACATCAAGACAATGGAAGACAAGGTATGATAATCTTGCCAAACTCCTCAACTAACGGCAACGAGGCTGGCACAGACGCTAGGATATCATTGTGTGCTCTCCAGCATCCGCATCGTCTGTAATTACTGACGTGCATTGAGATGCTTCATTCTTGTGCTGCATGTAGGTCATACTAAGAGCATAT
>LQNS02278143.1:14608115-14624682 GCA_001587735.2 Parhyale hawaiensis | reverse complement strand
AAACTCCATTTTAGTTCAGTTCGCTGCCGTATATTATTGAATGAATTTATTAACTTAATCCGCACATTATGGACTGCAGCTTGATCTATTACGTAGCACCCACGTTCTCGAAAGGAATTCCTCAGCTATCTTGACTCATAAGCATATGGTGTAGACAGAGGTCGGTGTTTCCGATTTTGTTACGATGGTACGATGGCCATCGCGATGACCTACGATGAAATAACCGCCGGCGATGGCCATCGTAGGGTGTCATAATCGGAGATGGACCATCGCGTTAACACATTTTAAAAATTCAAATATCTCAGACCACAAACATCGAATAAAAGCAGCATCTCTTAAAACCTCGGCCTGTGTGCGATTTTCAAACCAGTAAGACTATTCTTAGCTGAGAAAAGGTGCAAAATTTAAGGCCCAGGTTAATAATTGACATTATTAGATCTGGTAAATGCATTAAAATAAACTTTGTAACCCCCTCTTTGTTTTAATGTTACTAAAAAATGAATGTTTCAATCTGGCAAGGCTGTTTTTCTGTAGTTTTAGGCTTGTTTCATCGGGATCGGAAGAACAACGATGGCGATGCCCATCGTATGCCATCGCCGATAGCACGTTCAGCCATTTCATCGCTCCATTTCTTCTTCCTCATAATACCATCGCCGATGGAAAAAATGGCCATCGCCGATTGTTTGATACGATTTTCATCGGACCATCGCTATCGCCGATTGATTTTTGCGATGTTCCACCGTAACAACGTAGTTTTTCCGATGGCGATGGTCTACACACAATCGCCATCGTATAATCGACTATGGCCATCGTACCAGGCTCTGGGTGTAGATGTGTAAATAATAACTTTACATGTAACTTCTCACGGCAATGCAACCGAGGACGGTTCTTAAAAGGAAGCAAAGAGCGTAACTGGAGGACTAATGAGAAACTAGCATACAAAACTGACGTCATAAATGGCGTCACATCGACGAACCTATGGCTGAGTAGCATATGAGTATTTTAACTAGTTTTGCCAGAAAACTCGTCAAAAATTGCAAATTTTATCGCTTAAGCGCTTAAATGTATTAAGAGAATATATGCTAACTGGACAATAAACAAACATTTAGACTATATATAGAAAATTACAGTGGAGATGTGTAGAAACTTTCACAGCACTAGCGGCGAAATTTGGGCCGGTAGGCCACCTGATTTAACTTCATTCCTAAACTGATGCCTTATTTACACTTCATATTCAGTTTACAGTGCTCTTTGCAGAACAAGTTTAAACATATCACCGTCTTTTTTCAACTTAGTTCATTCAATCTCCCACTGCAGACTGGCTATCTACTTGAGCTGCACCACACACAAAACACGGTAAAATCCTGTCAAGTGCAGAAAGTTTGAGCAATAACTGTTACTGTGGTTTCTATAACACTGCTTATATTTGTTGGAAAGGATTAAGAACCGAACCTACGAAGACCTGAGGTCCCACGCTCAAGACATCGACCAGTCGATGTGACGCCATTCGGTTACATGCGGTCACTTCTAAGTTTTGTTGTAGTCCCAAATTGAGTCCTCCCGTTACACTCTTTGCTTCCTTGGTCCCAAATGAGCTCTCCCTCTCCTCACGATACTTGGTATGTTACTTGAGTAAACGTGAAAAAGTTGAGCAACACATGGGAGAGGCGAGAAATAGTATGTACAGTATTACTTAAATTTGTTCCAATCTTGAAAGATACCACTGTTATCTTGTGCTGCAAATATTAATTATAAAATTCATAGAAACTTGTTGTTTTCTGATAGTTATTGAATAAATGCAGATTATCAAGGCAAGGATGTACCATGATAAGAATATTAATCCCAATATTCTTAAATTTTACAGCTCCTAGCTTGTAATTTACCGTACACTACAGTACGTTACCTTTGATTATGCAAATAGAATTTTTTACTTAATATTTTGAAATGAGCGTTTAACTTTGAAATATCAATGTTAACTAAATGCATGGCTATGTTGCCAATATAAACAGCATTTGTAAAATAAATATTTAGCCATTGGTTAAGTTCATCATACAATTTGCTTATGTACGAGTTTTTTACTGTTACCTCAGATTATGCAACAAGCTAATATAAACGTCATAAAGAGGAAGTAAATTCAAGTGAACAGGAATATTGTCATTAAACGTCCAAAACCAAGAAATTATAACCAAAACAATTCAATAAACACTGAAATAAGTGTTCACTAGTGGTAAAAATAAGTTAATTTTGAACATGGCAACCTCCATTTTTCATGATTTCTTAAGGCGATTATCAATAGACTTTGTCAGGTTTGATATTTCAGATGGTGGAATAGAATCCAATGCTATTTTTAGTGCATTCCACAGGCTTACTTTGCTCGAAAACTGCCGACAACCTTCATAGACCTTCCTTTTGATAATTGCCAAGAGGTTCTCAATGGGATTTAAATCTGGGCTACTCGCTTGCCAGGTCATAATCCTTTTTTATTTGAATCCTTCATCCGCAATCCAGTCAGCAGTGTACCGTGCTCGGTGTGAGGGAGCGTTATCGTACTGAAATACTAATTTGGATCTGCGTGCGATAGTCTGCTCATCAAACCATGAAATCAAGTTGGCTTCACGAAACTGGCAGTACCTTTCTGCATCCAGTTTAACTCCTTCTGCCACTTCAAATGGACCAAACTTCAAATGGACCAATAAGAGAGTCACCTACTATCCCGGCCCAAAACAATATACCTCCACCACCTTGTTGACGCTTCTGCCGTGTCTGTGGAGGTGGGTCATGGAGGACCCATCCAGACGCCCATCCATCTGGACTATCAGGAGTGGCTCTGCATTCGTCAGTAAATATGACATTGGAGAAATCAGTTTTCATGTTCTCCTCAACCCATTTGACCCTATTTTCTTTATGAGTTTTTGTTAGAAGTGGTCGTTTAATTGTCTTTCTCACTTTCCCTAGCTTCTGCAGAACCTCACATCTTGTCTTTCTGCTTAGTATTGGGGCTCCAGCGTCTTCAAATATCGCCTTACTTGTGGAAAGTTGTCTTCTAGCGATAGAAACCTTCAAATGTCGCATATCCCGAGCAGCCAATATACTCGTAGAGGCTCTATCCGGAGTTTTCCTGTTGACTTTACCTTCAATTGCATAAGCCTTAATTGTTCGGTGATCACGCTGTAATTCCTTGGAAACTTCGAGTATTGTCTTACCAGACAACACTTTGATCTTTGATCACTTCACTTTAAACCGCATTTCTTGCCCATGTTGACTAGAGAGTGATGTTGCATAATCTGGGGTAACAGCAGTACCCCGTGCGATAAGCAAATGTTACCAAAACGTGGCAAATTGTCCTGTTTCCTTTTTCTCTGGTTGTTTTTATTTGTAGTTACAACATACCTGTGCACTAACTTACTATTCACATTTAAAATGTTTGACAATGTACAGTGAGGACAACGAATACACGATCCCTTAGCCATTTCCTTAAATGGTAACTTTATATGCACTGGTTCGGGCTGCAGATAGAATATCTCTAGGTCCTATATGAGTGATCAGCTGTAGCATTATCTCGGCAACGTAGTTGAACAGCCGAAAATGATGGCTGAAAAAGCCAGGTGAATTTACCTGCCTTGCGGAGATGCGATCTCTGCTACTGAGCGTGCATACACAGCACTTAACCATCCCGCTCCTGCATGTAGCCTGTCAAGTGTGCGCTGTCACAACACTGTGTGTGTTGTTGACTGATTGAAAATCGATATATACCGAATTTATTGAAGCAAAGATCTCATTCTAACTGGCGTTATAGACAGCTTATGATATTTGTTGCATACCAGCGTGCAAATGAAATATAATAAACTGACCGTTTGTGTCATACAGTACCCAGTTAATATTCTCTAACACTTGGTATTTTCCATGTAACAGCTACAGTACATGTAAAATTTAATTGGATATTTATAAGCAAGACTTACATGGTGGGTTAGTTTGGTTCGGTTAGGTTAAGTAAGGTTTTGCTAAATTCATTATCTCTCTCAAATGCTGCCAAAAGACGAGTGTAGCAGCGCTCGGATGTCGCCATCACAGGGAAAATTTCCCTGATATTTGTTCCCCTTGTTAAGTGATCCAGAAGCTCAGACTCTCAGACTGAGCACAGCCGTTGCCACCGCATATCCCAATTATATAGGAAACCAACACGCACTGGTTCGCTTTTCAAATAAATACCCGGTATAGGGCCTAAAAATGTCCGGCTGCAGTCGACGAAAAATTGTCCAAGCTACGGCGTCACATATTCACAAAAGCCTTGATCGATAATTGCAACCCCACCAGCAGCTACGAGTGCAACAACTGCTGACGCTGCATCCCCAAGTATCAAGCCTTTTAGCATTAACATCCGATCTCCGGAAAAGGAGCAAGTCAGTAACCATGACCGCTGAGCTACTGGGGTATAACAACTTCAGCAGTAGAACTTCCTTCCTCGCGGAAAATAAATTGCTTTTACCCAGCAGATACACCATTTGTACGCGGTTACGCGCGCTGCAGAGACAATGTCTGCTAGAAATCCCTCAACTGAAGCCTACGCCGTGACGAACCAGTGTCAGCAAAGCTGGCTTGGCAGCACAAGACCTCAGAATGAAACACGGAGTGAGCAGCTACTTCTTGGTACGAGAGTACGCTCGTGCCTAGCAAAATATTACGTAATATTTTTTATCCATTTTCTACAGACGTTCGCAAAGAATCCTACTAACCCCCTTAATAAAGCTTAGTTTTGATGTCGCAATTGAAACCGGATACTCTTTTATCTAGTAGTTAGTTGAAACTGTAATATGCTTAGCCTCGATATCCTTTAATAATTTTTTTATTTTCATGACTACGAGCACTGGCCAGTCTCTGCGGTCGTTGAAGCCTCGCTCTGGTCGGCTGGAGAACGCGCTTGACAGCTCCTTGATGGCTCGTGGAGGACTGCATGGACGTTCCTAAATTTCAGTCAATCGCTTCGATTCCCACGAATTTCTTGCTGTTAATTTCAATGCTGCTTGTTAAATGGCGTGGGAACACATCGCTTGCTAGGCACTGTTTTTTTCGATGCAGCCTTTGCTAGTTTCCAACAATGATTATGACACTAGTACTCCCTGCTACCTGGTATAGGATACATAAACCATACTTTTTTGAAGAATACACCAAGAGATTACATGGGTTAGGGGTGTTCAACTGGGTCGTCAAAGTCGATTCAGGACCAGCCAACTCGACTTGCCTTGTTCAAAACTACAGACAGGAACTTCGGTTTCGTCACATTGAATAGTGTTGGAGTTAGAAACAACCCGATTATGTTGAGACGACTGAAAACTTCATTTAACGAAATAAGATTGAGTTCTTCGAAGTCTTACAGACAATCGGTTAAGGGTCACACCTGAAACTCGAATCATGTAGTCGAAGCCAGCGCACCTGTCAGAAATTTCGGACTGTCAAGGAGGCTTAGCTTCGATTTCCTTGGTAACTGGCTCCGGCAGTTTGTAATTGTATAAGTTACATGTAAACTGTTTGCATCGAACACACACTCTTGATACAATAACATATACGCACTTATAGGTGCACGCAATGGCACGCATGCGCACATGTTCAGAACGCACCAGCAGATCCCGTGAGAACACATATTTTCGCTCACGTCTTCTGCACACACCACGACACCCACACGTCAACATACCAATGCCAAGGTAACGCAAACAGGCGCAGGAAACAGAAGGCACTCGCCATATCTCACGGATACCATCGCTGCTATGTTAGATAATACCTTGCTGTAGGACTGAAGCGTGATTGAAGCTGGAGCTCTAGTGGGTATTCCTATAGGCACCTACCTGCAGTGGCGTACAGTCCTAGGCTACTTCTACTAACATGTAACGGTTGTGATACCCATCTACGTATCCGAATATCAGAAATTTCCATGGCATATCGAAGTAATTATTATTGGGTCTTCATTTGATGTATATTGCAATTGTTTGTGGTATATCTACATCATAACATGGTAGAAACGCGAACTAAGACGTTCAACTTCTCAATAACGCAGTATATGGCACATTATGCTGTGAATCGCGTCTCGTAGAGATTGTGTGTTTTTTCATATCATGAACAGTAACGCCATGACGAACGGGGTTCATTTCCAGACAGGTTGTGTATTATGCTGAACGTCTTAGTTAGTTCCAAGGAACGTAGCAAAATGCTGCAGAAGGCACCGCTTTTCATAACAAAGATGGCGCTAACATTCAATTGCGACGAAACAATATACTTATATGACTACTCTAATACCAGCAATGCCATAAAACTTGCAAGATAAAAAGGCCACATTAACGTTGCGTTGTTAATGGTCACAAAAAAAATACAAAACGCATTATGGCGTTCAAGAATCATCAGCCTCTGGATCAATACGAAAACGACAATGGAATAAAACTGCGGTATTATTTGTGGCAAAAAAAAAAACAATACAAGAAAGCGTGCCTATTAGTCGGGGTCGTGACAGGCTTTAAACTGACGCTTAAATAGCAGCTAATCATACGTTTCTGGGATCGTACTATGAAATAAAGGTAGTTTCTCTTGGAGTAATTAGATATTTCAACTTGTAAATTTCATTGCGGGCACTTCTGAGCATCTTGTATCATGTGAAGTACACCTACTTATAAATAGCGCTTTGTACCAAAAATAACTGATCCGTACTTTTAAATGAATTTTTTTAAATTTCCCTACTTTGTATTATTACAATGCGTAACTTTAATCATCCAAATTTCATTTAAAATCAAGAGACCAATGCAAACTACATAATTACAGATATGGAACAACTTGTAGAATATGCTGTAAAATGTTCGCCTAAGAACTTGCATTTCGAGAGTAGCAGCGTAGTGTCGCGGCGATTTCCGTGAAAAACTGCAATATTACACATAATTTCATGAGATTCACATTAATATATCGAATTTTAGCTTCATTATAAGTCATGGGCGCAGAAATTGTTTTAATTTCTTACATAATGTCGGAAATAGGAAGTGCTCTTTATTATTAGCCAACTCCTGTCTGATTGCAAACTATAAAATTCATTTATCGTACGAATCTGAGTTGGATGGAAGCTTTCAAACCGAAAAGCTTAAAAATTAGGCAATAGTTTAATGGAAAGCAGTGAAATGACCAACTAGTTGCATTTTCCGTTACACCGATGCGCACAGATTCGAATTGTTTCTATACTCTACTGATGAATTGTTCAATTCTGTCTACTAGGAATTCAGCTTCAGAATTTAGAGCAAGCGTGACAATATACTAAAACCTACGCCTTTTGAATTGTTGGTTACTCTAATTAAAATCAACTAAACTAATTTTTCACAAATTATTTACTTCCCTAATCTTTCGTCTTAGCTGTTATTTTATGTGTTAAATTTACCAGTGTGTAACCTTGCTCTTTACTGATTGTGCTTTGCATTATTTCAGACCCAACACCTAATGATGGCCCCTGTAGGAGATGGCCGAAACATCGTATTTTACTAAAGATGCTCGTACTTTTATTCAAGACTTATTCTTTTTAAACATAACAATGTGCAAAACTGTAATTTTAGAAACATGCAGAAAAGCTGTAAGTCTTTCGTGAAATTAAATGTCGATTTAAAGTACCTAAACTAATTTTTGAAAACTTCTCTGCGGTGATAAGTCCATGTTACGCCCGAGTTTAGGTAATTTAAACAAGGTTTATCATACAGTGTAATAAGCCAAAGGAAGTCATAGTCAAACGAATCGGTTCGAACATCGAGAGGGAGAGGGGAGGAACGGTTTTAATATCCTTTGTTTCTGAGGAGAGACTACCTCGCAGACAACGTAATTGGCTGAATGGAATCTAATTCTAAGTTCCTGCTTATGAAATGAAAGATATTGCTACTATTCAGAGTACATACTAACATGAAATGGTTGTGATATTTATCTACGTATCTGAATTTCAGAAGTCTCCATAGCACGGAACGAACTACAAGTAAACCTCCAGTAAGGTCAATTCCTCGGAGGTCATATTCTTCCTAGGTTGAATTATTTCTGATACCCTAATTCCAATTAGATGTTCAACTTCTCAATAACGCAGGATATGGCACATTATGCTGTGAATCGCGTCTCGCAGAGATTTCGTGTTGCTTCATATCATGAACAGTGACGCCAAGACGAACGGGGTTCATTTCCAGGCGTGTTGTGTATTATGCTGAACGTCTTGGTTACTTCCAAGGGACGTAGCAAATGCTGCAGAAGGTGTAGTGTAGTGTAGTCCTAGCTGCAGTGGTAAGTAGTCCCAGCGAGAGTATTAGCGTATGGTCGCAGCAGCTGAAACAGAAACATGTGGTTCACGGCTGGCCTAAGCTGAAGCAGTGACGAGTAATTGAAGCTCAGTTAGTGACGTGTGGTTTAAGCTGAAGCCGTAAAGTGCAAAGGCAAATGTTAAGTCGTCTTGGCCGCGCCCAAACTAAGAACTCTGCAAGCACTGATTCGTGCATCGGATAACTACTCGTCATAGGACTGTAAGGCCGGATGCACACTAACAACTTTCGTTGCCGCTATGAGCTTAGAGGCAACTCAACTTATCCGTGTACGTAGCTACGGCACGGCTTCAGCTTGCACAAAGTTTAGCTGCTTCAAAAATTTTCAAATATTTCAGTCGCTACTGCAATTTCTACACCCTAGCGAGTGGCAATGTTGAACTTTCAACGATCGCTCTTAATTATGAGCGGTTGGTGTTTACAACGATTGATATTTTAAGAATTACAGCACGATGTTCAAAGACGTCATACTGAAGTCACGGCCACGGCTGCGCAGTCGGATAAGCTAAGTTGCGTCGAGGCTGCTAGCGACAACGAAAGTTGTTAGTGTGCAGCCGGCCTAAGGAGTGCACGGCTGCAGTCAACTACAAGGGCTGCCAAAGCTCTGGTGTCGGAGATGGGGAATTTCAAATGATAATCGCATCCCCACGACCGTCACTGTTGATGACTGGGTCAGTGCCCTCGCAATGGGCTGTCAATGTCTGTCGTTGCAAGTGTAGTTTAAGCTAAATTAATTAAGTGTGATCTTAGCTTCAGTCGTGTTTGATGTGGCACACTGAATGCTATTCCTCTTTGAGCTCATCCCAGAGATTATTCGATAAGCTACAGAAGCTAGAGGATATATGAGAAGTTAAGAGTAAAATTTTGAATTTCTATATTGAAAATTTATGCCGACAATTTTTTTTCAATTAATTGCATGCTGTGCCCAATTTTGCAATTCTCAACTAGAGCCTCATTTCGGATTTCGAGAAATATATGATTGAATCTTAGTACTTTTTCATTGTTTTAGCAAAGGACTTTGGCAGAAACTTGCTGCGTAGCTGTGGTAGCAAAAGAAGATCAAAAAAGAAGCTTACACTGAGAACAGTGATACAGGGTGGGACACGGGAACCGCGAGCTTTTTTTTCAAGTTAGCTGTAATCTGACCATTTTATCAAGGCAGTTTGGTCGTGGTCAAATTCCTCTATAGCGCTGCCAATTCTCTGGTTATTTCTGAGATTTTCTTCGGCCCATATCTTAGTCCCGCCCACTACCTGTATATAGAGAAATCTAAGAAATGCCCCTAAAATTGGCACCGCTATAGAGGAATTTGGCCACAACCAAACTGCCTTGATAAAATGGTCAGACTATAGTACTCACCGTAGGCTTCAGTAATGCAAAGGACGTGAGATACGCAGCACATCAGTCCAGCTGCCGGGGCCTGGATTCTCGCTTGCCTCTTATAACATCAAAGAACCGTAACGCGTCCAGTTCCGTGCAGCAGCGCCGAATATCGCGGCTTGGATATTCGTGTAGTGCAATTAAGCCTTTTAGGCTTGACTTGTTCGACACCTCAGACCGGTGCCCTGGTGTCGACTTGTTGATTCAAGTCTCAGGCGTTGACTCTTAATCAGTTGCCTGTGAGCCTTCCGTGAAGTTAGTCCTGCTCCGTAATAGGAAAATTCAGTCGGCTCTACATACATAATCAGGCTCCTTCTAGCCCCTGCAGCACGATTCAAAAAGACGCAGCCCAAGTTCTTGTCAAGTCAAGCGACCTTGGCTTAGATCGACTTTGATGACACAATCGAACAGGCCCTTTGTCACTTTGTTATGTTGACCTCAACAAATATATTATAAAAAATTGCCATAACTTTCGAACGATGTATAATTAATAATTATATGCATAATAACAAATTATTAAACTGACGAAAGAATGCCAAACTCGACTAGTTATGCCAATACATTCCTACTCGCAACTGTACGCATAACAGCCCCTAACTTCACCGTTTGAGAACAAAAGCGTAGGTTCATAGAACATAACTTGACCTAAAGGAGCCTTCGTCGTCCAGGTGGGCCGCATAGAACACCGCATGCTTGTGACTGATTATTTTGTTAAGAATTAAGACTCAGTGAAAATAGTGGCCGCCACATGATCTTAGTAAGACTGTTGGCGACCGACGGGAAACTGATGGTAAACCTACCAGCAATATGGTTGTGCCGCATCAGCTCCACGAGTCAGTGACAGCAGTTACCCATCACCGTATTATCTCCGTAATTCAGTCAGCGGATGATGGACCACTGTAGGAAAACCTGCCTAAATATAGTAGTGCCTGGTGAGTGCCAGACCTGTTGACGGTCTTAGGATCAGCATCTCGCACTGCGGTCGCATTTCAATGGGAGGAAGTGTATAATTGCGTATCTCCTGTTCATAGACCTCTTGTGCTGCAAGTATAGTGGCAACAAACTGCAAGCAAACAATTAAACCTCGGCAACTTAACTTGCCTCCTGAACTGAAAACACCACGTATGAAAAGAAATCAATATAGCGCCACAGTGAGTAGGAAAATTGATAGGGTGACAAAAATTGGAGTTACACTGATGCTTTAGCATAGCAGTTGAAAATAGGAGAGCCAGAATTTTCGCACTGAGACTCCCTAAACAGTGAAAGTTACTGAAACGGAGAATTCCCAAAAAGGAGAAATCCAGAATCGTAGACAGTATACAGATCAACCTGAAGGGAATTCTGGCATAGCCGATACCATTCTCAGTGACTAGCAGCATGGTGTGGTAAAACTTCTCTGGTTGTCTATACTGCAGTACCACTCACGGCTGTCTATGGTGTTTGCGGAAGAAAACGCTTTACATATGAAGGGGAAATGGGTACACTGTATAGCTTATCTACCTGAAATGGGGACTGCCTGCAACACAGAAAATACCTCGGTGAACATTTCAAGATCTTCATTCACAACAAAAGTAAACAGTTTGCTAGTGCGTCCGTTACCAGCTTTGCTAATGACGGATGGCTTTATTAATATGGTCAGATGGGTAGCCAGAATACGGTGTGGGAGAACAGAGAGAACAGAGCGTGGGTAGTGTTGACATCTCGGCTCCATAATATATCTTGAACTGACTGTGCGATGTCTGAGGAAATACAGTGACATCATGATTATAGCGAGTTACGCTGTTGCGACTGATGAAATTCGACGATTTTGTTGTAGTACAGGTATAGCATAAATAAAAAAGAGAAGAAAGATTGGCAACTGATTAATATTAACGGGTCCCATAAGAGTGCAAAAAAAGTGGATACGCACACAGAGTAGGGAAACGTGCGAGATTGTGAAGGGCTATATTTATTATCTGTAAACCGTGGGAAACAGAGCTTAGAAAAGGCGGGCAAATACATAGGAGCACAATGCAAGAAGAAGAAGTCTCTGAAGTGCCGTCGTATTTTCATATGTTTATCAAGACGTTAGTGCGAATTCGTTGCTGACAGAACGAATGCGTGATACACAGGTGATATCCGAGTACTAGGAATGGTTAGACGAGGACAGGGTAGACGGATTGAGTACCAACAGACAGGGTTAAGCGGCGGCCATTACTTCAAACGGGGTGGGTTAAGTTAGAATCGCTACCTACCTCAGGTTAACTAAGGTAAGTGAAAACAATTATTAACCGTGGAGTTTCCACGGGTCCTGCTAGTACATTGTAATTTAGAAACGTGCGAAGAAGATCAACTGACTTTTATTTTTGTTTTAGTACTAAGCATAGACCACAACATACATTGACTGGACTCTGACCCCTAAGGCAGATTTCGGTCCCGCGATTGGGCCTGACTGTACGGTGCCAAAGACGCATTTTTATATGTTCTCCCATTACTTTTCCATACTTTGTTTTTGCTATTTGACTTAATTCTTTTAAATTCAGTAATGACTGGCAAACTTGTACCAACTTCTGAAACTTCTATATGCTACACAACAAATTCACAAACATATCAAGGCTTGAAGTGGAATTACGTACTGTTTATGACATCCTTTAATATTTGCAGTTAACTAATTTCGCTAGTTATTGAAATAAACAGTCTCATTTTGTGGAACAAAAGCTTCTCAAACTGGTGATATGCTCGATTTGTAATTAAATGCCAAGTAAACAACTGATGAAAATGTTAATGAAATTTATTAGATAGCTATAAGAGCTAAGCTTGCAAATCAGAACAGACTGCAGAGCTGAAAGGTGAGTTGGAGCAGCTTCCAGCCATGAACTGGAGAAGCCCGGCCAGCTGTGAAGTTATGAAGCACTGGCCGCCAGGAAGTGACCTAGCATTGGAAGCAGTGAAGTGATATAATATTGGCAGCAGTGAAGTGAAAGAGCATTGGCGGCCTTGAAGTGATCTGAATGATGAAGCTCTGGCCACCATAAAGTGGTGTAGTATTGACACCAGTCAAGTGATAGCGCAGTGCCACCGTAAAGTGATGTAGCTTTGACAGCTGTTAAGTGATATATCATTGGCTGCCTTGAAGCGATTAAATGTATGCCACTGTGAAGTGATTTAACTCCGGCAACCATGTTGCGTTTCAACTTAGGCAACCACAAAGGGGTGTAATATACCTAAGCAGCTATGTTAAATGATACTGACAATCACGAGGTGCAGCTTTAGATGGTTCCAGTAATGAAGGGTTGCATCAGCCCTAAATTGTTATGTTTTAGTGTTTACCAGTTGTCTTGCTTTCTTTAACTCATAGTTAAACATAGATTTTTAGTTCATTGGTAGGTACCAATGTGGTATTACTGTGGTTTTAATTCATTTTTTCAACATTACTGTTTTGTTAACCTCACTTTTGTTGCGACTATTTTGATGAAGTCTATCGAAAGCTCTACATGCATCAATTTCTGAGATTATTGCTTTAAATCCGTCAGAGGAAAAACAGCTCAATTGAATGTGATATTAGTGATATTAGAGTACATTACGTGTAGTATCTATGAGCCATTTTTTTCTCCAAAATTTTTATATTCTTAAAACTTATGATGAATTTTCAATTTTTCTTGGTGTCCGAAAGTATGATGAATATCGCCTACTGAAGCTATACAACCTTGAATTTCATTCCCTGCTCTGCAATGCATTCTTTATGGTACGATGAAGAAATCAATTTTTGTTTGTGGTTTCTGTGATAATTAGAACTCATTTTATCAACACTTACGTATATCGCCTTATTGCGACAGGCCAGATTTCAGTGTCCAGTGAATGTATGGTGCGGTCTATGCGCTGACTTGTATATATATAAGTCGAATTGACCTAATAGAGGTAATGCCTTTTTAAATAGCATTAATCTTGCTATAAACGCTATAATAACGACGCTAAGTAAGGCCAATCAAAGATTGACACTAAGTAAGGCCAATCAAAGATTTACGCTAAGTAAGGCCAATCAAAGATTGACGCTAAGTAACGAAAAGCTAACCAACAAATGAAGTCATTGGTTAGGCCGAGAACCTTTGTACGTTAGGCAAAGCAAGGACTGGCTCTGCTAATATCTCATGAAATATACGGGTTTAAAACACTTCAAAACACATTAAAACATTAGCAGAACCAGACCTGCCAACCTAACCTATAAAGTTCTCTGCTTAACCGATGACTTCATTTGTGAAGGGGTGCTGTACTAGGGTGGTTTTTCAGGCGTATTTTCAGGCTAATGGAAGTGTCCGGGACGATAGACATACCAGATTCATGGTACCTATAACAAGAACCCAGCCATCTAATGGTCCGTATAGAAAAATTGTTGGCCAACTAATAGTCCATATCGAGTTATACGTAAAATACGAAAAAAATGTTAGCAGAGCCAATCCTTGCTTGCCTAACCTCAATGAGTAAGAGCAACGTTGTTACCGAAAAACTATTACGAAGCTTCGTTCTTGATGCCTCGCCACGTCCGTAATGGCGCATCTTAAAGTCTTTCACAAGAAACAATGGCAACTTTAAAGTCAAATACCTCTAAAAGTAAGCATTTGCGATGGAAACGCTATTCATGAAATGTCTTAGAATGCCTTATTTTCCCTAAATATGTCAACAAAAATACTAGATGTCTTTACGGACCTCTTCGAAAAGTTCACCAAATAAACTTTGTAACCCACTCTTTGTGTAAAGTTATTAAAAAAAAAATGTTTCAAACTCGTAAAGCTGTTTTTCTGCAATTTTAGCCATATTTCATTACTTCATCGGCATCGGAAGTACAACCGATGACGATGCCCATCGTATGCCATCGCCGATGGGATGTTCAGCCATTTCATCGGACCAGTTCTCCCTCATAACACCATCCCCACAGGAGAAAATGGCCATCGCCGATTGTTTGATACATTTTCCGTCGGACCATCGCTATCGCCGATGTATTTTTGCGATGTTCCATCTTATGCAACATCGCAGTTTCTCCAATGGCGATCGTCGTCGCACCATCGCCATCGTATAATCGTCGATGGCCATCTCGCCCGGCTCTGTTAATTATGACCTAGGAAAAAATAGAACGCCTCGCGACGTAAAACCATCTGCCGAGGTAGAGGCAAATTCGCCCCGGTGGAGAAAATTTAATGCCGTCATTTTTAATGGCCAGCTAGGCCTAGTTTTTTACATGGGTCACATCTAGGTCAACCCACAAAACTCCCAACCAGAAATTAAGAAAAATTTTCAACTCCTTCGACCACTTATTGGGTGGACAGACAAATATATATATATAAAGATAAATACAAATAACTACATATAAATCTTCAACGAAAACATTATCACCTCTCTCACTTCGTTCGCGGTTGATAATAATGATGATCGTTCTAACGTATGTTTTTGGTATTCACTCTTGAATACATTTGCAAAATTTTCCATATTAATAGCCCTTTTAATTTTCAAATAAGTTCATTGACGTGTGTACGTAACTTAGGGGCAGAACGGAACAGAGTATCGTTGTACGCCTACCTCCCTCACGGTAAGAAATTGCAGGATGAGATTTCAATGACAGATCGGCAGTTGCTGCATGGCGACAAATTGGCTGCCATGACTCATCAGTTCGCAGCTTCAACAACTTACGGAATGTCGAGGGAATTGCAGGAAGAGTGACTGTGTCAGCGGAAATTTTCATTAACAAAACGGTAGCGTTAGCTGTTCTGCATGCAGCTGAGTGGCTGGCACCCCGATAAGCCGGTAGTTAATCTAAGTAAAGTGCTCTCACTAATTTTTTTTTGCAGTCATTCTTAGCAATTTTCGTTATATGCCCCGTGAAATATCACTATGACAAAAAGAATGGTAACATGGTTGGCTGACCAGTGCATAATGACAGTAATTTTTCTAAATGATACCAGGCGACAGACCAGCGTAGGTGCGATCAGTGTGAACACACATCAAATATAGGTAGAAACCCAGCTGATTAACTCGTAACACATCACTTCCAGAAGCCTGTGTGAGTCGCTCCAAAATCTTAAACGACAATGAACAAGGAGTCACCGCACCCAGAGATCAGCTGCCCCAGTGCTGAGCAGCCAGCAGTACTGGGAGTTTAATGTTGGAACCCTTGGGCTGCGCAGTAAGTTGGGTAAACCAAGTAAGTAAACTAAGCAAACCTAGCCTCGCATACTCTAAACTATTTGAACTTGTGCTATGCTAACCTAACCTTACCTTATCTAGCAATTAACCTAGCCAAAGTTCCACTATCAAGAATCAGAGAGCTACTGTGCCAATTTAACTCAAGTCAATGATAAAAAAGATTTTAAAAAATACCCGCATCTCTCTATGAGTATTAATATATATAGGTATCAATAATTTTGTATAATAATGAGTGAATAATTGTTAGTAATCAAATCACTAAACTATCATATCCTTTGGGTTCTTAAGGTATTCCGCAACACCGAATATTCCCGCACAATCGCTAGAGCTTGACTTTCTACACCAGAACACAGTTTAAACAGAGCCAGCTGAAGCTCGCACAAGAAGGATATAGAAGCGCTGCCATTCGACAGTAGCAATAAATGTTACAACTTTATATATTTATGACCAGCACAAACTGATACGAGTTATTTTAAGGCTACTTTAATGTCTTTGGGATCAAGCTTTTAATAACACAAGCTTTCGTACTGCTATGGCTATAGTAGATGACTGCAAGAATCTATATATTAATACGCTAGTACCTACCTACCTACCTACCTACGTACCTACCTTTTGTGTCACGCTCTTCATCATTAATAGATAGAAGGAAATTCGAGCTTTATTCAGTTCGGGAAGCTGGGGTATCTGTGATACGGCTG
>LQNS02278143.1:14491534-14512763 GCA_001587735.2 Parhyale hawaiensis | reverse complement strand
ATCAATAGTAAAGAAAATATTCATGGCTTTGGTACCGCAGTGTTTGCTTAACTAAAAAAGTGTACATTACTATAATCGTCAATAATATAATTATCTTCAATCTAGCACCAAGCACTGAGTGAATGAAAACAGTTTCAGAGATGTTGCAGTGTGTTACACTTGCATGAATTTTAAAGTGCAGGTAATGATCAGCCGCGAACGAAATGGGGGCGGAAATAATTTTTTTGTTCTGTATGTGTCTGTATAGCTATCTATCGATATTATACTAAAAGTTTGTGAACCGGTCTTGTTTGTGTCTTGTTTGACACATCTTCTTCACTTTTAGACGAGAAAAAATTGAAGGCATTGGGGGCGGGAAAGGAGCAGTTGCATTCTTGTCTTGTTTGACACAGATTCTTCGCTTCTGTATGGGGGAAATTCAAGGTATTCCGGGCAGTCGCATTCTTTCCATGTATTAGCTCTTTAATTCGATTGTATCTGTGATACTGAAGTTAAACTGAGCTGGGTCTCAAGAACAGGCATAATCAATTCAGCGGTTCCACGGGCAATACAATACTTACAGCCTGGCTGTTAAATATTCGTTAGAGAAGCAGAGAATCTGTTGATAGTGAACCGAACGGGCCGCTCCTTGACGGGCAGAAGAGGACGGCCGAATAGCGTGTGGTCTATGCCCAGGTAAACAACTCCTGCTTTTTTGCGATAATAAAAACGATCGTGATGACGACCCACTGGGTCACGGGCCGTTTAGTATTCTCTTAAAAACTTGAAAAAAAACATTAGATAGGTGCACCTGCTGGCAGGATTTCTGTTGCTCTAAAACTGACAGCAATCAGGACCCAATCAGGAGGGTAAGTCACAAATTAGGAGTGCTTTTAAATTCTATTTTTTTTGTGAGGTTTGATCTTTTTTCTGTCTCAAATTAAAATTTTAAGTTTATGAAACAGTTATGAACCGTTTAAAATGGCTGAAGAAAAAAACTTAATAGTAAAAATGTAACTCTCTAATTGTGCGGCCCTGGTAACTGTGCATCAGAGATTATTAAGCCGAATTCGGAGCTTCGGATGGTTTCGACGCAATTACTTTAGAATTTCTTTGATCACCCACCTCATCGATAACAATTTTTTCCAACGAAGAAAAGAACAACTCCTCCACGGTTCTTCAGGTGGTTAAGCAGCAAAAAGCTTCCCTGTTTCAAATGGCCTCCGAACGCGTTGGTATGATGTTTCATTGTTTCTGCTCCTCCTGACACGAGACTTCATTTTCAGATCGATTTCGACAGCTTTGGATATGATCACTTTGCTAACATTGCGGCTTTTTGCCAATGATGCCATCGACTTTGCTTCCTTGGCATATATTGACCCTTCTTAAGCCGGCAAGAAAGCGAGGAGTGCGTTTCAAATCACTTCTTGGACAATAAGTTTTTCGTTCGAACCCTTCTCCAGCTTCTAAGCTTGCAGCAGTGCAAACAACGGTACTTTTTGCATACCTATTCTGTGACTTTAATAATCTCTGATACGCAGATTTCAGCGCAGAAAAATTCAGCACCTACATTTCTATAATTAAATTTCTTGACTCTAGCCATTTTAAACGGTTAATAATTGTTACTCATGAACTTAAAATGCGAACTTTTTTGTTTATTTCAAGCAGTAGAAATCACAGACCTCACATGAAAGAAATATATATTAATTTAAACACAGTCCCAATTTGCCGTTTACACCCGGTTTACCCAGCTCCTGATGATCGATACAAACAGTTTACCGTGTTGGGCCTAAAAATTTATTTTAAGGTATTATTTTACAAAAAAGGCACAACAGCGAATTTCGTGATAAAATTGCGTTGATCATCGGTGCAATTTACGAATATGATAACGAAATCGGGAGCAAATGCCTCGTTTTTGTTATGAGTATTTAAACTTTTTTCCTATCTAATACTTGAGAAAATAAAATTTAGATATTGTTAGTAGTTAATCTAACTTTGGGTTAGCAACTTAGCAAACCTAGGTTAGGTGAGGTCAAACGTAAGGTTAGGTAAGTTTAGGTTAGGTAATGTTAGATAAGCTTAGGTTAAGTAAGGTTAGGTTAGTCTAAGGTTAGGTTGCAGTAGGTTAGGTTAATAAGAAAAAACTAGTTTAATTATCTATATTGCTGTTGCCCCTTTTGTAGAAAAATACCTGAATTTTTTTTTCTTCGGTATTAGTCAAAGAAAATATATTTAAACTAGTGGATCCGCGCTTGAAAAATTTCACGCAATAATTGATATTTTTAGTAATATATAGGCCGTTGCGCAATCTTCTCTGAATTACTTCATTTTCTTAATTGATCCATAGTCATGCTGTCAACCTTAGGTCCTCCTTTCTATGACTTGCCGTTTTCACATTTTCCTGCTCACGCTTATCAGCAGCTTTCTTTCACTTCTGTAACCTTTCTGCCTCAAGTCTTTCTTGACTGCATAGCATAGACGATTCATTTCTCTCTCTCCATTTGTAGACTGTAGTAGTCTCTTTCTTCGTATACGTTCCCTATCTTCTTTCTGAAATAGACGTGCGTCTTCAACATAGTGAGAGGCAAAAGTAAATCTCGAGTAAAACCCTGCAATAAACTTTAATGCAATTCCAGCCAGCTTGTATACATGTAAGCGCTCCGCAGCCAAGATACCGTCTTGCGAACTTAAATATCTGCTTCACTGAAGTGCGGAAATTTTTGGGATATGAAAAGTCGCACCGTCAGAGAACGACAGTGTGAGGGATGATATGCGTGATATGGAGCTGGAGGAACACATGAAAATGTACAGAAATACATGGAAGAGCAAGATCTTCTCAGCGATCTCCTCTGAACAGTGATAATACTGCTGTAGAAGAAGAAGAAGAGAAAGACAGTAAGCTAGAAGAAATAGTTGTCTAATACCCGTAAAGAATCATCATCTCGTGAGTGCTCCGTTGGTCTTCTAACGAATTTGCGCTTCGTAACCTGTGAGAAAAGAGTTAGAAAATCAGACTCCAGAAGCTGCATACATATTGTTCCGATTTCAAGAAGTGTTTCAAGCAAGACGTGTCTTCAGATAAAGGGATAGGGATCAGCCTTCGCCATCTTCTGCAACTTTGTCATCGATTTACAAAACTCTGTAGTCTGGCCTATTTTTCGCCAATTTCGTTAAGAGCGTGACACGAAAGATAGCTACATATAAATATATAAACAAATAGACTCACGAAGGTGTTTATTATATTGTGTTGATGGTTATAACAAAAACTAGGCATTTGCCCCGCTTTCATTAATTCATTCGTAAATTGCAGTTTTTTTTGCATAAGATCAATGCAATGTTATTACGAAATTTGTTGTTGAGCCTTTTGTGAAAATTACCCTTTTTAAGATTTGACACATAACCTTGGACTTTTAGATAAAATTGAATAGAATTTTTTAAAAGTGATTTGACAATCAAATTTAAGTTTAAGGTAAGATGCCTATTAAGTGATTTCGAGCTTTCTATGGACAAATCTTCATGAAATATGCGCAAGTTGTAAGAATGTTATGGAAGGCAAATCACCTAATTTTTGTTATGATCTATTTGTCCGTTTGTTTTTCTCTATCTTTGACCTTACTGTATATGTGTCAGTAACATAACCCAAAAAGTTGTCAATGGAAGTTTATTAAACTTGCAGAGGTTTTTGAACTGTTAAAATAGACAAATTACCAAATTTTGGTAATGATCAGTTTGTCCATTTGTGTGTGTATGACTAATGTTTGACGAAATGTTTGTTGGAACATGACTCAAAAAATTAACGACGCATCTTCAAGTAATTAAAAACCTATTATTGCTGTCAGGAGGTACAACTCACCAAATTATGGCGATGATAAAAAAGAAATCCTAGCTTCAGGACGATGTGAATTCCCTGTTAATGTTACCTTCCTTGGCGGAGGTATGCGTTCTCTGAGTGCTCTAGTTTTTGGATAATAGTATCGTTAGTAAAACTGTTGTGATATTTGGAGCCTGTTTGATGGTGCGCCGAATTGAGCCTTAGAGGTTAGACTTGAGCTAATCTGCATACAGAAGCTTTTCATGTGTCGCTTTGAATCGTGTCGCAAGTGTGGAAGGTAACGCGATTATGTCGTGCCTGCTCATAACACCATTTTGAGAAGCAAGATTGATTTTTTTGAGTCTCAAGGGTAACCGATTGAGGGTTAATGCTTGAAACTCGGTTCAACGGGTCGATGCCTGCTCACCTGCTTGTAGTTCCGAAGATGTCAAGCGTCGAAGGCTTAATTAATGCGGCCAATCGAACACGCCCATAAAGTATTGAGCAACTTCACTAAATAAGCTTTGTAAATGAAACTAAATAGGGCATTTTAGTCACCTTTCTATTTAAATGTGAGAACCTTGGTTTAAAAGTACTTCAGTCTACGAGGCAAAATAAAATTGTAACAACTAAGCTTGATGAAACTCATCTAAAATACAAGACTATGAAGCTATGTATATGGAGTACAAATGCTGTAGATGAAAGGAGACATAGAAACTGCTTGGATGCTGTCCATTGTGGTAAAAAATTATTTAATACTACTTTTCTACTTTTCTGTCCTGGATATTTTCCTAACGAAATAAACTAGAACTATTTTGGACATGAAAATCAAAGTATCTGCAAAAGTCTACCACGTCCTTCCTTTACACCATAAATCTTCATTTTCTTGGCGGCACATTTTTGCTCTCGTTTGAGCTTCTATCGCCGTCTTTTAGCATACAGTAACCGTGCATTTGTTTGTAGCTGATTTTCTTTGCAGCATACAAACTTTACGACGAGCAGAAGTCATACGTTTTCAATTACTGTTACATGCAAAGTTTTGCGATTGCTGTGGCCACACCCTGTTGCCAGGACAGGGTGCTGAACGTTTCCGGAAAATTCGATAAGTTAATCTGTATTTGTTTGTTGTTGCTTGGCTGTCAAACAGATTGAAAATTTATGATTTTCTTTAGAGAGCAAAAATTTTGCTGCCTCGAACTTCAAGTAACAACAATCATACCTTCAATTTATTTCTTTACAACAAGAACAAAAACGACGAAGAGATTTAATTACAAATACTTTGCCGTCATTTTTGATTACTGAGTGTTCTAGTGTATACACTGACACGCATAGGACAGGACACGTAAACTTTTTATATCATTCATGGGAGAAGCGTACTTCAATTTAAATGTTGATGCAAATGATTTTATATTACAAGCCCTATAAAAACACATATGATGCGAAAAGTTAAAAGAGAAAAACTGCTCTCCGAAAGAGCAGACCTCCGACAAGCGGTGTAACTCTTAAAAACAGAACAATAGATAGACAAACTGACAAACAGACGGAAGGATTAACACCAAAATCTAATCATCCAAATATTCCTAACTATTCCTCTAATTTTCAAGGAGGTCCGTCCATAATTTTTTGAGTTATATTGCTAACAAACGGAGTGACAAACCCCGGCAAAAACATAACCTCATTGGCGGAGTTTAAAATATATAATCAAAATAATATTTCATGAAAAGATAAAATAAATGATGCAATATATATAAGATACTAGATTGTTTTTGTTAATTTCTGTGAGGCAGTTTAATTTTTATCCCCCGCGAACGAAGTGCGAGAGGTGATAATGTTTTCGTTGAAGATTTAAGTATGTATATATGTCTGTCCACCCAAAAAGTGGTCGAAGGAGTTGAGCAATGTCCATGATATTTTGTAGAGAGTTTGGTGTGTTGACCTAGATGTGATCCGTGCCAAAAAACTAGGCCTAGCTGACCATAAAAAATAACGGCGTTGAATTTACTTCCACCGCGGCAGATTGTCTTACGCCACGGGACGTTCTATTTTTTCCCATATTATTGTTGAAGCTCTACTCTCTATGATCGGGGCTGTGCCCTAACCTTGTTCATGAAAAATGACTGCGTTGAATTAGCCTCCACCGCGCGTTATGGTCTTACGTCACTAGGCGTTCTTTTCTTTTATAATGTTACAAGTGCTGCATACTCGAAGATTATGCAGCGTTAGCTTTAACCAGCCTAAAACGCCCATAACACCTGATGAAGCTATAACACCGTCTGCCAAGTCACACCATTGACACCCTCCACCATCGCTTGATTAAACGAATTTTCCCAGGACTGGTGCAAACACATCGTCGATCGTCATAAAAGTGGAGATGGTCATTGTAAAATTATCGCAGAGCTAAAACCACAGTTAATTTAGAAGATAGTTATGTCAAATCTAAGTGTTTGCGTTACTCCCTCGAAACCTTCACAATTGTGACGTCACAAATGCGTCACACCATTGTGGAAATACCCAAGTTTCTTCGCTGCAACAGAAGTGACGCTACTGGCGTGATGTCGCAATTCTGAAGGTTTGAAGGTCGTAGCCCAAAATCTCAGATCTGACAATTGTTTTCTGTAAATGAACTGTGGCTAAAACCACCAATAATTACCGCTGGAATCCTTATTAGAAAGTGGAAGAAGCGTGATACTGTTGAAAACTATCCAAAGAAATGGACGTTAAAGATGGAACGGTGAATGGTGTAATGATCGCAGAGTGAAGAAGAAGAATACTTTACCAAAACGTCAATTAATTCAGAAGAATAACTTCTGAAACGCTGGATCGGTAGCAAGCAGGGACATGCATGGTACAGTGCTGAAGTTACATATGCTATAGTTTAGTAGGGTTGGCAGCAATGTTATTTTACTGAGCTGGTACCCCTAGCCTGACCTGCATTAAGCCAGCGTATTCTAGGTATTGTAGAGTAAGCAGCTGCCATGTCCCACAGGAAGCAAAAAGCAGGCGCTGCTGACGTTCTCTGACACGCGCCGTGCAGGACGATAATTCAGGTCTGCAAAGGTCACACGAGCGATCGTTTCTGGGAATTTCCTACCTGAAAACTGCCGAGCCGACCGCAAGTGCCTCTCAGCACGCAGATTTTTCTGAAGCTGTGCAGCTGTTTGGCGTCAGCACGGGTTCACACGACTGTTTATTGCACGTGTTCCCTTGGCTCAGTATCAGGACGTTCAGTTGTGACCACGTAAGCACCGCTGTGGGCCTCAAACAAATGTTTGCCCTCACGACGGTCAGTGTCGCAGGTTCCACAGTCAATTTGCGGATATTTCTTTCAATTGGATTGATTCAGATCTCAAAAAGTCGGGATGTGTTCTGTTGCATAAGCGGACGTAAACACATTCGGTTGACTCCTAAAGCTTTACTCGCGCAGACGAGCGCTGTCCACCCTTATTCTGACGGGACAAAATTACCAAAATATCAAGCCTGCCTCGACATTTTAATACACGCCCTGTGAAGAAGAGTAAGGGAAAAGTGTCTACATTGCAATCTTTTAGGGTACAATTTCATCCAATTTGCATTAATTGGTATGAAAAATTGTAATTTATAACATTTTAATGGCGGTTTACACGCTACTATCATCCGCGAGCGAAGTGAGAGAGGGGATAGCGTTTTCGTTGAAGATATATGTATGTACATACATTTGTATATTTGATTGTCTGTCCACCCAAATAGAGGGTGAAGGAGTTGAACAATGTTCATAATTTTTTGCAGGGAGTCAGGTGGTTTGACGTAGATATGCCAAAAAATGGCAAAACTCTAGTGTAAGCTGGCCATGAAAAATGACGGCGTTGAAATTTGCC
This sequence comes from Parhyale hawaiensis, assembly GCA_001587735.2. NCBI lineage: Eukaryota > Metazoa > Arthropoda > Malacostraca > Amphipoda > Hyalidae > Parhyale > Parhyale hawaiensis. Next base: position 14,505,119 of record LQNS02278143.1, on the reverse strand, counting down.
CGACACCGCGGGTGATGGTCTTACGCCACAAGGCGTTCTTGTTCTCGTATGCATTGGGCTGCAGACACTTGACATTCTACAAGCTATGCCTCGCAGGCCCCAACTTCTTGCCAGCGTTAGGCTCAGAAACTGAGGCGTGTTATAATCGCAACCTCAGCAGGGTTACCGCAACCTGAGAAATGGTAACCGTAGCATCAAATGTTGTCACGACTGCGCGCCATCTATCGACGGGCGGTGCACTCTCAACAACAGTGAAATTTTACACTGATTGTTATTTCGTTTACAAGATTCGGCCTAACTAAACATGCTTACTCTCACTGAGCAACGAAATTCGTTCGTTGTTCATTTTTATGAATAATTTTGTGTTCCCCTTATTAGAACTGGATTTTCCTGGGCGGTTACCTGCACCAACGTAACCCTTGTGGCAATCGTCTTTACTATTTTCTTGGTTGTACTTGGGATAATATCTGTGAATGGTAGGGTCGGAGGTGTGGCACCGGTAACCCTCAAATTGTCATTACAACATGCCTCTGGTAAACGATTTACTTTAATCCGAAGTGAAATGAACTGAAGAACAATCGGCAAGTTCGGTGCTCACTTGGACTGAGATGATATCAGCTGGTTGACTAACTTGACAAGCTGAACTCCAACTGACAGCGTTCACTGAGAGTTTCAGAGGTTAATAGCGAACTGATGACTCATGAACATGTTCGACTGCGAGCTGAAATTATGCTTTGAGGCGTGACTTGTCCAACAGTTCAGACAGGTGCGCTGGTTTCGACCCGGTGTTTCTTTTTTAGGCGTTGACCCTTAAGTGATTACCTGTGAGACTTCCAAGAAGTCCATCTTACTTCGTAAAATAGTTTTCTGCCGGTTCAGCATAGTCGGTTTGCTTCTAACACCTACAACACGAGTTAGAGTGATGACGCCATGGTTCCTGTTTGCAATTCCGCCAAACCAAGTGGAGCGGCTTTGCTTGGAGTGACTTTGTCAACCTAGTGGTACGAACCCTTAGAGTCGGCAGCATAAATACGGTAACATGACCGACGTGCAAGCTCCACATCCTCGCATCAAGTTGTGAGTGCGAATGCATCCCGTCGAAGGTGGAGACTTGACACCAGACTTCAGGACTGCTGAACTAAGAGCGTCATCAACTGGCGCGGTGGTACCCAGTTGAGCTAGGCTAGTTCATTAGCTTTTGCTTGGTTCTAACTTCGCCACTAAGAGCGAGTTCACACGTCATCCATATCAATGCGTGCACACATCCACTCGAACGAAGGTTTTGTAGCGTCGTTGTGTGCACAACTTTGTGTTCGCCGCGAAACGTTACTAAAATGTTTACGGTCCACTCAGTTTCCTCGTCAAGTGTCGCTAGGCAGGTTAGGGATATCTCTTTGGAGTGAAATAAAAGTAAGAAATCAGTGAACCTTTCCACTATTTCCTTGGCATTGTAACACATTCGGACGCGTGGATGAGCGAACGCGTTCATATGAATGACGTGTGAACTCGGCCTTAAGCTTACCATGCTTAAGATAGTCACAATCCAATTACGTTTGAGACAGCCGAAAACTATTTTTGCGAAGCAGCATCTAGTTTTGAGTCATCCCAAGGGTAAGCGGTTTGAATTTTAAAGTCTGAAACTCATTCTATAGGGTAGCGAATCGCCTCCCCCTCCAGGATCAACACTTTTGGCAGGCTACACCAAATATGTTTACGTTAACACGACCTAACAGTTACACTTAGTGCAAGCCGAGAAATTTTTAGTTAACTCTTTAACGAGCTGCTAAAAAAACGCTTCCATAGGAATAACATTATGGCAGGAACGCTATATGGTCCTTTGCCCGATGAAAGATTATTGTAATGGTACAACCAAATACATTTGGTTCTGAGGACAAGTGGTAGAAGCACTTCGTATTAAAGCTAATTCTCATTAGTGACTTTTTCTACGCTCACGTTCAGTCGTTCTGTGAAGATGTTGACAGGTTATAGTGGGGTTTCACACGTGACTGTGTGCGTGTGAATGGTGTGTTTATGCTGTGTAGAACGTTCTGTGCACAACATATTAAATCATATACTTTCAACGCCACTTAGTTGCATTTACAAGCATACTGATATCAACAAACTACATTGTTAATTACAACATTGTTTTTGTCGACCTTCATAAAACAAATCAGTTTAGAGGCAACGTGTCATCGACAAGCGGCATAACAGCAGCGTGTGATAATTTGTTACAACAATACGAAAGGTTCGGCTATTTCTGTTCCACCTGCACTGCAATCAAACGCAAAAAATAAATAATCAGCTTTAAATAATTGATAATCTCGCATTGCCAGTAAACTGTCTCTAAGCTCATTGCAGTTATACGAGATACAAAAATTACCAAGAGTGGAATTTTGCCAACAAATACTTAACCTGACGGAGAAAAATTTTTGATCATTTAGGTGTTTAACAAAGAAGCATCAGGATGCACGTAGGTCTTTCATGGCATAGATTGGTGAATCATCGCAGCAGTCAGAAAAACTTATTAAAAAAAGTGAAAGAAAGCTTCGTAGTTTTCTTGCACGTACGACTCGAGATGCGATTTCATACTAACAAGCAGATCGTTATGGTAATAATTGAAACTTTAGTCTTATCGATGCATCAATTTAACCTATTTCGATGCATTTGGTGCATCATGGGCTTTGTCACAAACCGAAGCTCATATAAGTGCATCATCAACTAGCCAAGTGCATTATGAGACCCAACATGCATCATAATGATGCACTTAAGCTAACTTTACTATATGACAATAATGGTCATTCATTTCATCGCATACAGTAGATAAACTTGACGTAGATTTCATTAAGACTTATCATTCCAGAATTTTGACGAAATGGCAGTGTTAGTGTGTAAAACACTACATGATCTTTGTGTTGCAGAGAAATGAAAAGCCTCTCGCCGGCTGAGTTCAATGCTCGGATCGTCACAGCGCAGGCTTCTCTCTTCCTTCAATATTTTTACTTCCAAATGCTACAATTGAAGCAAAAGGAATACCTCCTTAGGTGTATTTACTGTATACAAGATAATGCATGAATATAGTTACAATTTCTGTGGAGTTAGTTCAACGGTTTCAAAGCAAAAATGCATGTAAGTTTGATGCATCTAAGTGCATCAAAAGACGCCAAAATTTCTCCCAATGCAGACTTTGCTGCGAAAAAGTTGCCTGAGGAGCAATTGGATTACAGGAGGACAGATACAGGCCACTTATTATTGTTGCGTTCAAGCAATTGAATGCAACTTCCAGACCACTTTTCCCTGTTATGTGTTCACTACGGCATCTAAAGCCTGTATTTGTCTTAAAACTTTACTTATAATGGTTACGATTCCATCTATAATGCGCAAAATACGAAAAGACTTTGTATCTAAGTTAAACGATGGTAGGCTGCAGAAAAAGTTCCGTTTATAAAATCAAAGAGAATACAAAAGGCTTAGTCGCTGAATACAATGTACCTATGGATAATAAAACTTGGCGGACATATATAAACGACTAATAAAATTTATAAAGTCAATATTTTCAGTTTTTATGCAACTCGTAATTACTTTACCCTAAAAAATTGCAACCGCACGCTCCTTTCGCTGCTTCGTGTGCATTGACAGTCGCAGCAAGTCCGATATACCCACAATATTGTTCCTTCGAAATCAGCGAAGATGTCGCTCGTCTGCACACGGCTTTAGACATCTTATTACTTTCGTTTAGAAAACAAAGAAATCTTAGGTTAGGCTCACTTTATAAAACACCTAATCTACGTGGCTTAAAAAAATGGATAGAAAACAATCAGAATTGGCATATTTAAGCACATGTTTTGTTTGTAAACGTGTAGTTTAACAGCATCTCTTAGTACTCAATTATTTTCTACACTGTAGCAAGTAATACATAGATTGACACCTGCGCCCTGTTTGTAAAATATTTACCTAAGTGAAAAGCTATGAAGTCGTGGCTGTGGCGTGATACGTGTTTGCTGTGAAATTTTAAGATATTTGGAACGTATGCGTTGCTCCTTCGTTATTTGAGATAAACGAAGTGCCAATACATGCAGACAACACTGTTTTATGCCTAAATTATATTGCAGCAGCAGTTGATTCGGGCGGTTCACAAAGGAAGGTCACCCGAAGCTTGTATCGACAACGTCAAAAATACAACCTGCACGTAGCCTTTTGCCGTCGCTTGCTCTAGCTCTCTCAGCCGTCAGAGTAGCAGCGTCGTTGGTGGGCCGACGGGCTGTGGCGGCACGAAAATAGCTAGTCTTCATCAGCCTCAAATGGATCTTTTAGCACCGGGAACCTAATTNCAAAAATACAACCTGCATGTAGCCTTTTGCCGTCGCTTGCTCTAGCTCTCTCAGCCGTCAGAGTAGCAGCGTCGTTGGTGGGCCGACGGGCTGTGGCGGCACGAAAATAGCTAGTCTTCATCAGCCTCAAATGGATCTTTTAGCACCGGCAACCTAATTGTTTCGGGTTGCGGTACCTATTTGGTACATTAAAGAGAGCTAGAGCTCTTTGTGTGCTAGATTATATATATAGTCGCTAGCCTTTTCTCTATATCACAGTGACTAAAGATTTTTGTCTATATGCTAGCAACACGTCCAGATTCCGAAATGACATCATCCCTAAAGACGACAGTCAGAAGTATACTTTGTTTCGTGACAACCTCCGAGAATTGGTGGCCATCATCTAGGAAAGATATCCATCTGATTATTAGGTATCGATAACTGGCATTTTCATTACTACAGGTATTTCACATAGAAATTAAGTAAAGAATCAATCCCATAAGATTTAATAGGACATAAATGATATTCTGTTCATAAGAAGGGCAACGCCAATACACACGTTCTCATAAAATTTACTCCATTGAAATTTCCGACAGATGTCGATTATAAAGTTTTTCTACACATTATTATCATCATTTCCTGCTGCAAAGCTGACCACGGATATTATGAAGTCATTTCCCAAGCTACAAATGCGTGTATTCGTCCTTGATTTAGGACGTAGCACAGAATCTTACTGCGAATATCAAGGCTAAATATAACGGTAGTAGCTCATGGAGGGCTGGAGCGTGAGTGCCGGCTGCTCTCTGCGCATGGGCCTGATGGTTCGTCTACAGCCAGCTATCTAATCTATTTTAATCTAAATGTCTCATTCAAAAAATAAATCAAAGTAGCAGATAAGTCATTACTACTGATGTACAAGGTTCCCCCTGAAAGACGCTCATCGATTGAACTAACTGTAAAGAATGCGTAGTTAATTAAACTTCTTGTAGTTTACCCATTTGTAAAAAAGGAAACAGAGCGGTAATTTTTTATTAATGTTATTCACTCTAGAAACGAGTGTAATTATGATAAGATATTATGTTATATACATATTTTTATTACGCAGCTTCTATATATATTTGCCCTTGCAGTGCCTGTACCATGCAAGGACTGGAACTTAACATGCGTACTTAGGAGTAATTGCAGAAAAATATATTCACGGCTACGTTGTTGTCGAAATGAAAAGCGAGACAAAAATATGTGTACGCAGGGTCATCTTATTTCAAACTTAAACTACCCATCCTGTCCTAACACCTATCAAGCTCCTCCCAGCTTATTCTCAAAGTAGGCTACGCCAGCGAAGAGTGTGTGCACGGTGACAACCAAGCAAGAAAACGAGATTATCAGAGCTTTATAAATACAAATAAATTACGAACTCATTAGTTATGAAGCGGACGTTTCGGACAAGCCGTCAACCCTCACTGAATAATTCGGCAAGAATGTGGAAAAGGAAATAGTTCTAACATGATCTGCTGCCGTCTAAAGTACAGCGGCCTCTGGCTGACAGCCGAGAACATAAAATTTTTAAAACTATAGTTCATCTGCCACACATTAGGGACCGACCGGGGCCCGCCCCGGCAAATCCCGGCCTTTTTGAGCCCCCGGCCGCGGTTTATCGAAAATTGCTTACCCCGGCGCCGACCCTGGCCCAGTTTTTCGATATAATCCCCGGTCCCCGTTTTTCAAACTTTGAAAACCGGAAGTTTGGCCAGGGCTTTTTTTGGGGGAAGAGAAAACACTAAAGAAGGAATAAAACACGTTTTCAGGGGGAAGCTAATGTTTTTGTTTAAGCTGATTCATTTTGAGTTACGATTGTTCAATATCATATCAATATACTGTCTGAACTATTGCCAGTGCAAGAAACCCCCGGCCCTGGCTCTTTGGTTTTTGTCACCCCGGCGCGCTCAGAGGAATATTATGGCGGGCCCTTTCCCGGCCACAATATACATATTTGGGCCTTACGCACGCAAGGGTTCCAAGTGCCTGCTCCGCAAGGGATGTAGCAGCTGGCCGCAGTNCCGGCGCCCTCAGAGGAATATTATGGCGGGCCCTTTCCCGGCCACAATATACATATTTGGGCCTTACGCACGCAAGGGTTCCAAGTGCCTGCTCCGCAAGGGATGTAGCAGCTGGCCGCAGTTCCTGCTGAGAAGGTTAGTTTTGTAAAGTTGGGTAGGTTTTCTATATTTTTCCTTCTGTTTCGCGAGGTGGGTGGTGGTAAGCGACCCATCCCGTGGGACCAACATCTGCTCCTTTGTAGAAGGCCACGGAAATGACCCTCCGCACGAGTGTTCGCTTTCTTCTGTCTTCTTTTCTTTCCGTCTTTCGTCTCTTTCCCTGCGCCGCACTGCTGAGCGATTTCGTTCGGCCTAGCGGTGTGGAATTGGAGATGCTCGCGCCTTATTTCCTACCAGACATGGTGCACCTGGCCAAGATTAATCTCAGATATGGTTTTATGTTTTTTTTGCCTTGATTATGTTAATTTGGTCAATTTAAGCCAATTTACATGAATAACGTTTCCATCGCAAATGCTAAGTTTTCGAGATACATGACTTTGAAGGAGACGCCGGTTATTTTCTATGGGAGAAAATAACCGGCGTCGTTATAAGCTTGCTAGCGACCTAATAGGAACTTAACCATCCCTACTTAGCCTAACCTGACCTTACCTTACCTAAACTTACCTAATCTAACCTGTGTTATTTTCTCCCATAGAGAAACAATGGGAACTCCAAAGTCATATACCTCGAAAACTTAGCATTTGCGATGGAAACGTTGTTTATGTAAATAGTCGTAAATTGACTCACTTAACATACTAGATGCAAAAAAAAAAAAAAAAAAAATTCTGAGTTGAAGTAAACTAATGCCCTTTATTTTTGGTCACCCCGGCCCCGACTATTTGGTTGTCACCCCGGCACTGGCTACTTGATTTCTGATCGCCTCGGCCCCGGTCTTTCCAAAATCGTCGTTCCGGTCGGTTTCTACCACACATGGGTGAAAGTGGAATCAGAAAAGTAATATACTGTATTATTGCATGTCAAACAGTGCCTGAAATACTTTTCCCAAAATGTTATTCGAAAATCTGGTGCCTTGGCCTAACTGATCTAATGTTACTTCACTTTTAGTTTTTCTACGCAACACAAACAAGTAAATTGTTGCTAAAGTTTCTGAGATAATGACATCAGAAATAAATAAAATGCCTTTAATCAAAACATGAAAAAATTTCATGCGCTCATGTGTTGCTCTCAACTCGACGCATCGCGATTGGTGCTCGTTCACCCACCACATACGTACGTAACTGACAGCAAATGTGAACCTTCGTCATCAGCAGACTGTCAGGGACTTGGGGCGATCCGCCTCGTGAGGGCATAATGCTGTACGAGGGAGTTTTATGGACGTCATGATGTCAAATGGCACTGAAGCTTATTATACAAATCTGCAGGGAAAACATTCGACTACTACTATATACTGTATATTAGATATTTAAGCTTCGATAGACACAACCAGGTGATTCAAGAGAGGAAAAAAGAAGGGACATATAGTATATCGACAGAAATGTGGAACCGATGGACGAAGGTGGACCAACGCGCATGGTGAACAGCAAGTCGGAAAGGAAGAACAGACGAAAGTAAGATCATTAGGAGTAGGAAATCAGGAAGGAATCAAAGTGGGCACGAAAGACAGACGTCCAGAAGGTCTAGCTAATGGCTAAGGAAACCTTTACAAACCCCACGGGGTTGCTGCTCCCCATAAGATAGGATGGGCGAACCTATACCAACCTAACCCTATGGCCCATCCTATGCCACCTGAAGGAGGTGAAACATTCACAGAATTCAGTACAATGAAATGGTAGGACACAAAAACGACAGAACTGCTTATTGTGTCGCGGCCACACTTACAATCGTGCTCACTACTTAATGCAAGAATTTACAGCTCGCACTCATCCCGATAAGTATTTAAAAGTCGGTAGCTTAGATATGGCAATGTGGACGACGTGCGAGCGGCACATCCTCGCATGAAGCTGTGAGTGTGAAGGCAGGCGTAGCTCCTTAATTAGACAGATATTTTCGTAAAAATTGTGACTTCGCTCTCACTGCTACACAATATATCTAAAACGCCAAAATGTGCAGTTATTAGACTCATTTGGAATGTGTTAATGTCATACATTAGACGAGCAAATGAGTGCATGCTAAGTAAATCTTCGCTGAGTTTGTTAAAGTGACACAAAAGTTTTAATATTACGGTAGTTCGTCTTTGGCGATTCCTCTCTACTAAGGAGCTGCTTAGTTTCCTATACCATTCTGCGTGCATGCAGCTTGTATGATGGTAAATGTCTTGCGTCAAGGCCAAATAAAGGGGCGTTAGAGGCAGCAATATGGGAGACTGAAGAGGCTACAAGGGTGGGCGAAGCTCGATAGCAAGCGCTTATATCTCTTCCATCACCACAGCTGACAAGTTAGCGTTGAGCGGCCAAGCCTGTATAGCTCACGAGCAGATTTGCAGGACACACACATGGAAATTTCTCGTGACAATCACCAGAGGCTTCTGCCGAGCACATTTGACTGGCAGGACGTACGAAGATGATAGTTCTTCGTAAAAAATATGTCATAAAAGTGATTACTAGGATTCTTACTCCGAGAAATCAAACTGGTTCTGGTTGCGATATGTGGCATAGTAACTATACATATGTAGTTCTCTGTGTATACTACATTTAGTACCAAGAACTATCCTCTTCGGTGCTAGAGACCAAATGTGGCTCATTGATCCGTCTAGTTAGGTTAGCTAGAGATTTCCCGTGTGATATGTGCAGCTGCATAAAAGAAATCCTTGTGCGTGGCAATTCCGTGAGGCTACTCAGTGTAGCGCGTCACTTAAAAGAAGGAATCATTAGGTAGAGTGTAATGTACAGTAGCTCAATGACTCAACCAACATAAGCTATAGTTTTTCACACAAAACATAATACTCACAGAGTAACCTTACGCTAAATTAATCAAATAACTTCACTAAGAACGTTTTATGTATTTTAATAAGTTAGTTACGCGTTCCATATATTTTATACACAATCGAACGCTTTTGGACCTGGCAGTAAAATATTGTTAAAACGCATTTGCAGGAGATTCCCATGAGTACACAAACACTGCTTGTGTAAAGAATGAAAGAAAAAAAGAAAGAAGCAAAGAAGAAGAAAAAGGCAACATTAGGGCTAAGGAAGCTCAGTGTCACTAATATATCGTAAGATTATATGGTACAGTAATAAGCAATTTGAATGAATGCAATACGAACTAGAATCGACGCACGTCTGGACCTCCCAGCTCGTGACCTCTATCAGCGGACTGGCTGCTGCACACACAAATAATACAGTATATTATACTGCTTGCATGTCCTCGTGTGCTCTTCCAGCGGAGTCCATCAGGGTAATCATAGCAGTGATACAACACAACTCTCAACTAGTCAGCGGTCACGCTGCTACCGATTCCCTCCAATGCCACTACCAGGACTGCCAATGGGATTTTTGAGAAAAACCACGATTTGAAGGGAAAACCCATGCTGTACCAGTTCTTGGTGTGGAAGGACCGATACACAGGCGTGCTGAAAACTATACATCTCAGCGGACACACCACGGGCTGCAAAGCCCGCTGTAAACGATAGTCTTTTGCCCTATGTTTTCCCTTCAAAGCGTTCGAATGCGTTGCTGTGTCTGAGTAAACAACAAAAAAGGAACTACTTTCTAAGACGACAATCGCTAAAAATTTGAAGACACACGACACTGCAGTAGTGATATTGTTGGGCCAGCGAATATGACGGTAAACATTTTATTGAAACTTTTGCTAGACACAGTCGCGCTTGCCAGGACACTACGAAGTATTCAAACGCGGTGAAGTGAAAACACAGGATAAAAGACTTTCGTCTGCAGGGGGCTTAATAAATACTCACTATCCGTCAAGTAATGAAATGTTACCGAAATATCAAACTGATTCTGAAAATAGGATTTCCTACTCATCATCACCAAGATTTAGTCCTACGTACCTCTTGACAGTAATAAGAGTTGCTGTAATTTTCATAAACATCCGCTCATAACTTTTTGAGTTATCTTCTGATAAACATTATGACAAAGATACAAACGCACAAACCGATTATCAGAAAATTTTAGTCATTTATGTCTTTAAATATGTCTAACAACTCCTGCAAATTGTATAAAGATCCTTTTATAACTTTTTGGGTACTGTTACTGACAAAGCAAGCATAGAAACCAACGAACAAAGAAACGGACAAACAGATCTTCACAAATAATTGGCATGTACCTCTCTGTAACATTCCTAACAATTCGTTCAATTTTATAAAGATCCGTCCATAACTTTTTGAATATGGTACGAAGAAATAAGGGGCAGATAAACAACAAACGGTTTTACGGATCTTCGCCAAAAGTTAATTATCAGTTCCTTCTAACATGCCTAATAATTTTTGTAAATTTCGTAAAGATCCAGTCATAACTTTTGAGTTATATTGGTGGTAGACACACAAGCAAACAAACTCGACTAAAATACAACCTCCTTGGTGGAAGTTATACTTACGGAATAATAATATGATCAAACTAGAGCACTCTGAGAGCGCATACCTCCGCCAAGCGAGGAAACGGTAGCAAAAAATTCAAATTAGCTCTAAAACCCTAATTTTCGTTGTATAAACTCCAAAATCTAATTATTCCTGCCTTTTAATAGTAATAACAGCTTGTGCAATTTCTTGAAGATCCCTTCATAACTTTTTGAGTTATACTGCTAACAAACGTTAAGACAAACATGAGTCAAACATTCAAACGAACAAACCGATCTGCACCAAAATATAATCATTTATGTCTTTTAACATTACTAACAACACCTATAAATTTCAAAAGATCCATACATTATTTTTTTACTTATTGTGCTAACAAGCATAAACTTAATAACAGTGACAAACGAACGAACGAACGAACGAACCGAGGGATCATTACCAAAATTTGGTCATCTACTCTTTGTTATATACCTAACAACTCATGTTTATTTCATAAAAATCCATTCACAACTTTTTGAGTTATGGCATTGAAAATGATGTGGCAGACAAACAAACAAACAGATAGACATATCTTCACCAAAAGTTAATCATCTGTTTCTCCTAACATACCTAACAATCCCTGTAAATTTCGTCCAAATCGGTTCATAACATTTTGAGTCATCTTGGTGACAGACAGACAGAGAGACAAAGGGACAGACAAACACGACGAAAACATAACCTCCTTGGCGGAGGTAACAATGACTTGTACCCTCAGTAATTGGTAATAAATGCATACAAGCGACACTGAGCAAACAGGCAGGCATAGTTAAACAGGGGAACGATATTACAGACTATGAATTATGAAATTTACAGACTCTGAGTGATGAAATATACAGTCTGTGAAATGTGGAACGTACAGATTATAAGATGTGAAATTGACAGACTGTGAATTAGGAAATTTACAGAACGTGAATGATGAAATTTAGAGGCTGAATAATGAAATGTACGGAAAACGAATTACATAATATTACAGGCCATGAATTAGAAAATTTACTAACCATGAATTTTGAAATTTACGGGAGAACTATAGTACTTACAGATGTGAATTGCAAAATTCTTAGACGGTGAGCGATGTAATTTACAGACTGCAAATTATAAAATAAAGACCTTAAATTTTAATGTTTATTGACTGTAAATTACGAAATTTACAGACTGTGACCTATGAAATTTACAGACTACGAATTTTAAGATTTACAGAACCTGAATTATATATTTTAGAGACTGTGGATTACTAAAGCTACAGACTGTGAAGTTACAGACTTTGAATTATAAAATTAACAGACTGCGAGTAATAGAGTAGGCTGACTGTGAATTATAAAATGTGCACCTGAAAACTGCATATAATGCATTGAAGACAATGAAGAGCAACTTTTACAAATTGTAAATCCGGAAATTTGCAGACTGCCATTTGTGGTACCGACACACTTACTTATGAAGTATGCAAACTCTCACTTATGGCATTTGTATCCTCGTAATAATAAATTTTCGCGCCACAAATTTTAACGTTTTCGGACGGGCTACTACGAAGTTTTTAGGAGATTTTCATATTTTTATTTATCTGTGCATACCCCTAACGTGCTCAGACTCGAAATGTTAAAGGCGGGTTCACACGTGAGACTTTGTCTCACGATGGTCGAAATGTCTTGTATACTCGCACGGTGATGCTCTTCAACGTTTGGATTTTTTTATCGTAAGAGTGTGAACCGTCTTAAGATTTATTTACCTCTTCCTAGTTACTGACTGCACTGTCAGACTTGGAACTATTTCAAAGCTTTAGCTCATGTTTTCCCGCTTGGGTATTGCGTTAACATCTTAGGTTATAAATAGCTAACGGGAAAGTTTAAGGAGAGCGCGTGTTAGAACTCGTGAATAGTATAATGTAGCCTCTTAATTGCTTTTAGATATGAGTGAGGTCAGAAATTATGACGTAAAACGCTGATGTCTCTTTCAGGAGGTGGGGTACATCACCTTACAAAATAATAGATATTTGTGAACTCTTCTGGTTTGGAAGCGTCATCCTTTGGTAATTTATTAGATCCATAAGAACCTTCAATATTACGAAGAAAAACCTTGATCGTATGACTGACAGATAGGTGGAGCTTGTCAATTATGACAAAGATGTCATCCTGTGATAAATTTAGAGTAAACTTAATATTTGTGACCCGTGGTCTTCCACGACTGACAGACTAAACCGATTTCACTCGTCATTCAAATCAACGCGTTCGCTCATCCGTTTGTCCGAACGTGCTTCTGTATCCTAGAAATAACAGAAAAATGTGTAGTTTTTGAGTTTTATTTCACTCTAAATTTGAAGAGATATCTGTAGCTTGTCGAGGGACACTTGCAGTAGAAAATGATTTGACGGTTAACATTCTGAAAACTTTTGTGGCGTATCCAGAGTTGTGGTGATAACGACGCTACACTAAACATTCGGATGAGTGAACGCGTTGAGATGTGAACTCGGCATTAGAAGTAACCCTCACTTTTCGATGCAATTAGTAGTTCTTTCAAATTGAACATGAATAGAGCTAAAAAATGGAAATAAGCCCTAATTTTCTAATTTCTCATTATCATCTTGCATACCGTATGAAGTTTTTTGAGGACTTGTATGAGATCGGGGCTGTCATGAAAAATAAATGTCTAAGGTAAAATTA
>LQNS02278143.1:14479906-14490050 GCA_001587735.2 Parhyale hawaiensis | reverse complement strand
CGACCTCAAATAAATTACTTAGGGGGAAAAGTAAGCAATAGAATTCGTATACGACTAATAAAACCTATAATTATTATTGCCCTCAGAGTATATATATGAGGACGTTTTATTTTAAGTGTGAGACCCCATTTTCACCGTCTGTGTGTGTGTCAGTCCATCCGAACACTATTACTGCCACCGGAGTATTGAGTCGCGTAGTAACCGCTACGCAGTGAGGTGGTGGTATTTCGCTTCTGCAGTTACCCTCATGGGGTGGGCCGGAACAGCTCTTGAGAGCAGGCAAGCAAAATTTTACTTTGTTTCTGTAAGCCACGTCCAGTCTTCTGCATGAGGTGGCGGGCTGGGAAGTTCCGACCTGTTTACAGCATCGGTTCTAGTTCCTGTAAAATCCAGTGTATATGAAAAGTGGCATTGAAAGACAACGATAAGCTTTGAAAATGTGACAGATTGAGATTTTCAGCTGGCAACATACACCATTCAACTCATTCATCGAATTTGGTTTTGAATGCTGCATGTCAAACGAAATTTTTCTGGGTAAGTTGGATACCCTTCAAGTAAATTCATTAATAAAACTACCGATGGTTGCAATTTCTGTACTAGACGTAGGATTAGCCCGAGATATCAAGCGTCAAGACTAAACTGCTGGTGAAATCTGCAAGGAGAAATAACGGACCCGTACGTTGAAGTACTAACACGAGGTATGTAGTGTTGCACGAGCAGGAACTGGTCGGGTAAAGCACGCAGTTTGCAAGACGGTCAATTACCACCTCTGCAGGTGCAACACAAGCAGGAACAGCTGGGGTGAGGCAGGCAGGGTGCAGGAAGTGCGTGCTACCTGCAGTACAGCGTCGGGTTGGCTTTCACTGCCTCGGCCTACGCCACTTTCACTCTCCTTCGCACACCTACCATACTTGCCTGTTGTAGGGACTACTGGCGTGCATGGCATTGGTGGTACGGAGGCCACGGGGCGCATCGGTAGTACAGTAATTACAGCATTTGTAGTAGTAAGGGACTAACTGTAAGGACAGAGTACGTCCAAGTAGCCGTGTACTCAAGAATTTTTTACACTTACGTACGTAAATTATGCATTTATTGCAGTGTTGGAGGAAGGCAATTCGAGCATATACGCAACTAAGTAGAAAATACGCAAACAACTGAAATAAAAAATACACATACGGGATTATATTTCTATTATAACTGCCGTCGTGTTGAACAATATTTATACTTTTTATATACATAATATATGCATAAAATATGTATATGGCAATATGCATTCAGTATACATGCAATATGAAGGTTCGGCAAGATTCGGTCAAATGGTGGTTGACATTTGGGCGCTTCACTGCGAGCAGTAGCGCACAGCGGAGCAGCCAGCCACAGGCCAGCAGCCAATCAGAGCGCGCCTTCACACCCACCGACCGCTTCAAGCAGGTTCACACTATAGTTCTTTGATGTAGCGAGACACAGTCACTTTTCCAAACGTTTTGTTGCTTCTCTGTACAGAAAACTGCACAGCATTCTTGAGTTGTTATCTACTCCAAATTTACAGACATATCCGAAACTTCTCTATTAGCATTTGCGAAGGTCCGTGACACTCACAGTAAGCATGAAGCCCATAGCAGACAAGAAGCGCTAATTGCCGCGAGTGGCATTTCGCCAGCAAATGCTCCACCAGACTCAGCCAAAAAGTTGCCTGAAAAGAAAATTCAGAAAAATGGGTCTGGGCCAATCTTTTTCGTCGCTTTCAGGCCACTCACAGCAACTTGCAGTCCAGTTTTCCCTGTTATCTGTTCATGTAGCGCTGGCGTTTTTCTTAAAACTTTAACTTAAATGGTTGCAATGCTATCTGTAATGTCAAAAGTATGAAAGGAATTTGTATCTAGGTGACAGCAATGGTAGTCAGTTGAACGTTCTTGTCAAAGTACCGCTTATGAGTGTCAAGATCGAACAAAATATTCAGGCGCTGAGTACTATGTTTGATGAAAAAAAAACAGGCCTGTGAATAAGCAACAAAATGATTAAATTAATATTTACCATCTTTTATTTTACGCAACTTGTAATAATTTTACCTTAAGTTATTGCAACTTCAACCACCTTTCCCCTCTACCTGTGCATTAACATATCGAGCCAAGCTTGATCTACCCACAATATTGTCCGTCGGAAGCAGCGAAGACGTCGCTCGTCTGCACACGCCTTTAAAACAACTGCTTTTGCCGGGACGCGCTGGTGTTCGCAAGGATGCCACACACGTTCGCATATATACTGCGTATTTTGAACATAACCCGGTGCGGCATTGTACCTATGTATGTGACATACCTCAAAGTATTTTTTAGGTTAGTGAAGAATAGGTTAGGCTAGGCTCGGTTCAGTTAGAACAGGTGCCTGACCTTATTTTAAGTGACCTATTACACGGGAATATGAGGTAGGTCAGGTACTATAGCTACACCAGCACCCCACTGGCTCAAGACGCAACAGACTAGCAGCAACCGTCGGTTCCAGACACGAACGTTTCTTCATTACTCAACAATTAGCTACTTCATCAGTAATCTCCAGATTCTTACTCTCTCTTGACTGATGATAGCCATAGGATATGACCGAATCGAGTCGCCCAGCACCTCCATCACCCCCCAGCGGAGAACACGGACAACTACCAGCGGGCTACAGTATCGTCAGCTCTTGCCAATGGCTTCATCGTAACACAGATGAGTTGATGCATAAAAAATGATGGAAAAAACAATAAATTTATGTTAACAAGAATTTACGGCATCATTTTAATCAACCATTTATTTCTTTATTACTTATAATATTTATTATACTTATATTTTTGTGCACGAACACAGCCATAGTGGATATGGTATGAAAAACGCTTAAACCTGAAGCAATAGACAACATGCAGAGTTGCTGTCTTCGCCAAGGTTGAAATTTAGGCATGTAAGTCGTCTGAAGTACCGCTCGACGGTAGCATGGATACTGAATATCACTTTATTCCCACATCAAAGCTTTATTTACTTTATGTGTATGACACCCAAATTGTCTAGAAGATCGACAGTAGAAACGAGTGAGATATTTTTGAGTGCAGAACCGTGTGTGGGGGCGTGGCAAACGAGGGTTTTGCTGAGGTTATTATTTGCTGCTGCATTTTGTGACGCCGAGACTTCTCGCTGTTCACTCCAGTATATGTATACTGCGTACCTTCAATTGCCACACCCTGTACAGTGTAGTGGCTCAGCCTTTCTACAAAACTATGTAAGCACAACTTTTACGTGCGTTCTACAGAGCTCCATTTATTCCCTAGCTGAGTTTTTGGCTGCTTAGAAGCTAATAAGGTAAAAGAGCATTTGGAGTGGCCAATACTGTGTTATGACCTGCAGCTGCTGCCTGCAATCCTCACGCTTCTGACCACTGTTCGCCGCACCAGCACCATATTTCTCCTTCTTAAACCCATAACACGTTTGTTGCGTCATCTACGAATCGCGGCAGTTATTTCAATATCCTCTCGAAATGTTTTTTGCATTATAAAGTTTCTGATTATTGAATTGAAATAATGACGAGTTATATTGACCGGAAGACGTAGGTACTCACTGGGAGAGTTTATTCATACAGTAGGTATAAAATTCAATAACGTCACGCAACTGCGAAATTCTTAAGCTAGAGACCCCCAGTGAACAGGATTGCGATATAGCAGACCAGTTTAGACCGTGCATGTAAAGGTAGTGTCTTGGATATTGTGCGAATCAGATGGTGGAATTTATATGAAATTACAGTTGATTGCTCAATAAGGTATTTGCGTTTGCCACGAGCGCATCATAAATCTAGCATCACTGGTAATATTTTAATTTAAACCAAAACTCTTCCATGCGGTAAAGTTCTACTGATACGTACAATGCACTACTAGCAGGCCTACAAATGGCTTTGATTTCACGACGCTGATCCAGAAGAACTCCTCAAACAGAGAATCTTGAAACAGAAAAATACTTGAAATTGAGACTTCCCGAAACGGAGAATACCCAGAAACGGTATCTAGTTCCATCCGTTGAGAAGTGAGGCAATAGCTGACGCCTCAATGAGTGATTATCAGCATGTTGCAGTCAAACTTAATGGATTCTATAACTGTACTAAAGTATAACTTCAAGAGTTGCTATGGTGTTAGCTAAAGTAAACATTTTTTTTTTTATTTGAAAAAAAATGTTTACTTTAGCTAACACCATAGCAACTCTTGAAGTTATACTTTAGTACAGTTATAGAATCCATTAAGTTTGACTGCAACATGCTGAGAATCACTCGTTGAGGCGTCAGCTGTTGCCTCAGCTCCAAACAAATGGAAGTAGATTCCGTTTCTGGGCATTCTCCGTCAAAACAGGTAACCTGCATAAACAGTCTTTGCGAATTGGAGATAATATTCCTATCCATATTTATAAGTCCCTACAATTATGGGCCTTTTTGTGATCTGGAACTCTTTTCTCGCGGTAAAGCTTTACTGCAATGCATTAGTGTATGAATCACTCGATCGCAGCTGCCTAAGATTCATTCACAAATAAAAGAATTCATAGTTCAAAACTAATTCCGAAGCACGTGCTCTTATTCCTAACTGAACCAGGCAACACTACCTCGCTACAAATGTTTTTCCCAGTAAGACGTTTCTGAATGGACTCCGAAATTAAGGCTTAACTTATTCGAAACTTCAAACAGAATCTTTGGCTTTGTCGCTGCGAATCCCGTTACAGGTGTTAGCAGCAGGTGTTGCAGGTGTTAGCAGCAACGCTATAACGTTAAGTCGGCTAAAAACGGCATTTTACGGTCAATATTGAGTTTTTGGAGGAAGTCTTATCCTGATTGCTACCAAGATGAACAAACATTGAGCGCGGCTTTGCAGGTTGTGCTTAACTACATGGTTGCAGCAGCAGAAGAGACAAAGTGCTATTCTTCAATGCTAACTATACGACCTACTTTTATTTAGATCAAATTAGACTGCCCATGAACTTTTGGGTTACTGTAAACCTATTCTAAGTATTCTATTTTCTTCCACTGGGCTCGTGGACTTGGAGAAATTGAAATAACACTAGAACGCCTCGTGGTCTAAGACCATCATCCGCGGTGGGGGCAAATTCAACGTTGTCATGTTTGATGACCAGCTTACTCTAGAATTTTGGCCTTTTTCATATCTCAGTCAACCCACATAACTGTCTGAAAAAAATTGAGATTATCGCTCAACTAATTTTGCCTCTTTTTGGGTGGAGTTACAAACTTCGCACCGTTATTTCTTACGGCCCGCTAACTCAAGAATTTTTTGCCATTGTTCACAACTCCGTCAATCCACCTGGCCGCTGGAAAAAATATCATTAAGACTCAACTCCTTCTGCCTTTTTTTGGTTAGAGTTACAGATTCGACGCCGTCATTTTTGATGGCCAGCTAACTCATGATTTTTGCCCTTTTCACATCTCGGTCAACTCAACTGACTATTTAAAAACAATTATCACTATTATTATTACAGTGAGTTTCATAACTCAACTCCTTTGCATCTTTTTGGGTAGACAAGAACAAAATTCATCGCCGTCATTTTTGACGACTAGCTAATCTTAGTGTTTTGGCTTAAAAATTTTTAATTATGACTCAACTCCTTTGCATCTTTTTGGGTAGACAGACAACAAAATTAATCACCGCCATTTTTGATGGCCAGCTAATTCTAGGTTTTTGACATTAGTCACATCTAGGTCAACCCGCCAGACTCCTTGCAAAAAATTATGAACTTTATTTAACTCCCTCTACCTCATATTGGATGGACAGACAAATATATATATATATCTATACATTATGTATATATACACAATTAAATTTCCATAGTAAACGTTATCACCGTTGTTCGCTTCGTTCGCGGGTGGTAAACAAGGTTATCGGACTTTTATAATTATACTTGACAGCCCGAGACCCACAGGGTCGCTGAAAGCTTATCCTAAAGTCAATTTCCAATTTCTTTTTTATTCCAAGATACAGGGGTCAAATGTTTTTCTGAAATAAAAATACAGCCGAGCCGTATCCAGGATGTATTGGTCACAGAGCTACATTAATGATGGATTAAAACAACAAACTGAAGCATTATTTTGTAAGCCTGAAAGCAATGATAAACATATATATATATAAGACGTAGTCCAGATCCAGTTGTATTTTCTGTATCACCATTTCATTTAACGTGAACGCTTATGCAGCCGAGCTTAGGAGGGCCCCTCCTACCATTGCCGCCCCAATTGATATAGTGACATCGAATCTTCGGCGCTCAAATTTCTTCCTATCTTAAAGCAAATTCTGATTTTTCTTTTATCTTTAAAACAGTAGGCTAATGCTATTCTTCAATCGTCTTTGCTACAGATACTGGCTACGCTACTAAAGCTTTAGAATTTCAATCCTTTAGTGCACTCGACATAAATAGCAATCGGTATCCAAGTTACGACAAACCTTATGTGCCACTCTTGTCCTGAAGTCTGAGAGATAATGTTTTGCCAGTAAGTTCCGCAAACTTGTGTGCTCAGTTTATTTTTCCTAATATATATAATAATATAGATTTCGTACAAACAAGCAGGCAAATAAATTAATAAATAAACAAACAAGCAAGTTATAAGGTACACAAAGTTTTTGTATAATATAGATGTATAATAGCGAACATTGTGTGTGCGGTGGCGTGTAAGCAAACACGCAAATACGCAAGCAAATAAGATTATTGTTAGAGTTTTATAAGTATTTGTATTATACTTCTGTATTTCTCTCATTAGTTCGTTATTAGTACGACTGTGATGCTTTCATTAGTATAAGATAGGAGGAAATTAGGGCATCCTTTAAGGTATCCTTGATACGACCTTGGAAAGGATAAATAGGGGAAGTCAAGTTCAAATTTAAGCTGCTACTGCTCACAGGTCTTAGGTAGAAGATTCACTGTCAAATTTGGACTATTTTTCACCTTTCGTATGCATGATATAGGTCGAGAGCATCATAATTTTCACAAGTTTTTTCCGTATTGAAGAGGAGGATGATACGGATCTAAGTTATCACTGAAGAACATTGCTTTTGTTCTGTGGAATTTCCACGGGTTCCGGCTAGTATAGATGAGACTTTGTGGAACCTTTGAAAATTCTACAAAACAAAAACTTTGTTCTTCATATATCTCCTCAGACCCTTATCATGCATACGAAGTATGAAATTATGTTCCTGTCAAAAAGCAAATCTTCTGCCGGTGACATGCAAGAAGTAGCAGCATAAACAATGTGAACTTCACTCCTGTTGTTCTCTCCTCAGATCGTACCGATGACATACCCTAATATTCCCCTATTTAAGAATATGAAAGCGTAAGTACAATTTGGCCCGGAGGGCGTATGGATGAACTGAACCACCAGTAAACTAACTTTATCATTCAAAAATAGTGGGCAATGAGCAAGCCAACGGGTCCATTCCCGGGAGGGACCCGAGGCCCATACGTCGGGCCTCTGCGACCTATTGCTGCTCTCGTATTCTTTGGTCAGCAATCAAAATAAGGAAGGTTGCCAGGAGACAAGGATTTGATTGACAGCACAGGACATGACGTAGTTATACCTCGCAGTTATGCGGTGACTCACTGCATAGCAATGTAGCAGTGCCACTGTTGGGGGAACTCGTGGTGTCTCTCTTGCTCCGTGCAGCAGGAAAACAAAGTGACACAATAGTTGTGTGTGAGTGTGTAAATAGTTATAGTAGGATAGTAGCTACATAAAAAGAAATGAGCAGTTCAGAAGTCAAAAACGTGAATCTGAAATCTCAGGCTCAGTTAGCTAGTTTTTAATCACAGAGTGGAAGCACTAATAGAATCTCATAAAAGGTTATGGTTAGCGATTCGAGATGCATGGAGACAGTGTGCAGGGGAGATAATTTTTTGGGCTCCAGCGTATGCCATACCGTGGACCACACGATACCTTCATTGTCCACTGAAATTAGCAGGTGAGGCTGATTGTAAATAAATTAAACTTGGATGATATCTTTCCCAGGCAAGATAACGACCTCAAACAAAAGTAAGCTGTTTTCGATGATGCATGAAATGTGCTTATTATCAGGAGACAGAAATTTTTTGTAGCTTGGGACTGCAAAATTACCTAAAATTATCTAAAACACATTTTGCAAGTTACCGCTGGCCATTGCTTACGCATGCGTGTTTCTTTCTAATAGATGCATTCCTTGAGTCTGAAGGAAAAGTTCATTTTTATATCAAGTCGTACATTGAATAGAACAAATTTAATCGAGGATCCATCAATTTGCCATCAGCCTCATTTGCAAGGAGTGGACAGGCAAGGTATCGTGTGGTCTGTGGTGTAACATATCGAACTGCCTCTCAGTGCAGTTGATGCGGCGTATTAGCAAGCTCTCGAGAGTGCGTAGATAGCCCGTAGCCCAAGGATGATGAAACTACACAAGGTTAAATCACGGGGCGGGTCCAAGCTATAGTGCACAATGTGTAATGAGAAGAGACAGGATTTAAGGGCATAATATTGAAAGGACTTTAAAGGCATAAAAGGCATTAAGACAATATACCTTTATGAATAATAGCATAAAAATATGCCTTTATGGATAAGGGCATAAAAAATATGACTTGAAACAACCAACAATGAGTCGTCAATGAAGCCTTTTTACGTAAATTTAAGAAACTATGTTTCGAAATATAATAACTCTTCATTAGATCTTCCAAAAAATCGATCAACAGCAGCAACAATAACACGACAATTCCCTTCCCCGTCCTCCGAAAACGCTCGCCGGTCTCAATCCTCGAACAATTTTCAACTATCAAGCTATATACATTTGATGGCTTGCATCCAATCAACAATTTTATCATTTTTACCATTACCTATACTTTGATTGACCATATTTGGATTAATTTTAATCTTGATGATGATGTTTTGGCCGGTGTTTGCGACTATGAAGTTGCCGATCATCTGTTACCGTACGTCGTATTTCCATTTTTTTCAAAATCTTCAGACATTTCAGCATCATACAGATTGTTAGATCAGGCTAGCAAGCGCAAATTTGTCCAATCCGTTAGGGAACTCAATCTTGCTACAATACCCTCCGTCAACCCATGCGTAGGTATGACTCATTTTATTCGCATGATCATGACTGAGTATGATAGATGTTGTCCTGTTTTAACAAAGTCTTTTAAGAAGCGTGTTAATTTCGCTCCATGGATTAATAGAGACATCAAGTTTCTCATTAGGAAAAGAAACAAACTTCCGTCGTGGAATCATTAATCATAGATTCTACAAATGGTATAGAAATACTCTCACTACTGTTCTAAGACTAGCTCAAGACATTTATTATATCAGAAAGATAGAAACAAATAGGTGTGATCCAAAGAAAACCTGGAAAATTCTCAATGAACTCATGGGACGTTTCAATAACAAACATAAAATAAGATTAAACTATGGCCAAAATGCTATTAATGACCCCACTGTTGTTGCAGGGATTTTTGATGAATATTTTACTGAAGTTGCTGTCGACTTGGCCCGCAGTCTGCCTACGCATGTCGTATACAACCCAAATGACATACCAGTAGTCCAAGCATCCTGTCATTTTTATCCAACTAATTGTGATGAAATTAACTCCATTGTGTCTGGTTTTAAGAATAAGAAGTTCCACTTAGGTGATCTGAATCCCTTACTACTTATTGACATATTACCTCTCATTTCCAAGTTCTTTGTTGATCTTCTAAACAGCTGTTTTAAAACTGGCATCTATCCTAATATTTTTGAGCGGGCGAGAGTGGTACCAATTTTTAAAAGTGGTAATGCCAGTCTAGTTGAAAATTACAGGCCCATTTCTACACTGCCCGTGTTTAATAAAATATTTGAAAATGTTATTTTTAAACGTCTGAATGCGTATTTTAGTTCCTGTAACATTTTGTCCTCTAAACAATTTGGTTTTAGAAAAGGCTCCACGACATGCTCTGCTATTTTATCTGTTGTTTCGGACATCTTACGAGCTTTTAATCGCAAACAGTACACGATTTGTCTCGTTCTTGATTTACGGAAAGCGTTCGATACCATTGATCCAGATTTACTAATCGAAAAGTTTAGAAAATATGGTGTAACACATAATGCTCTTAATTTATTACGATCTTATCTCTCTGACCGCACT
>LQNS02278143.1:14458200-14479255 GCA_001587735.2 Parhyale hawaiensis | reverse complement strand
TTAATTATTGTATAAGGAGGGTATTATCTTTGTAATGATGTTTCTCCACTACAGGATTTTACTTCCTCGTTTTAGTGCTTTGAATTTTGTTACCTGTTTTAGGTCCAAGAAGCGATTAGGCTTAGAGCGACCTTTTGTCCTATAAGTTTCAATCATGACCATATATGTTTTTAATTGCTCTGACAAATAAATTTCTATGGAGTTTCTATGGAGTTTCAACCAGCATATGTACATCCTATTCATTCACATTCAATTCACCGTACAGACCTGTTTTGTCGGGGCTAAATAGACGAAAAGGAACACACATACATAAATATCGAAAATTACACATTTCATATACAATGTAGAGGTCAACCTAGTACGTCTGTGATGTCCAATTAGCAGTGCTAATGGCTGGGTGTTTGTGGAGTGAGCTGGCACGCGCTAGGTCTCGTCCGTCCGCTACAAAATGGGTTTTATCGTCGACATCCGTATTATATGGTCGTAGTCATCCCCATGTAGTTGGCGTTCCACACAGTGATATACCGCGCGCCGTTTTCTATCTCCATTCAAGTGTTGTAATAACGGTGTTTGGGAAGCAATAACTGGCGTTTTCAGGAGTACTCTGGCGTGCTTGTCGAGAAGTCCTTGATAGTGGAATGCATTAAGTACGGGCGGTTAAGAGAACACTTCCGATATTTTTTCCTCAAAGCATCCCGGGCTTCACTGAAATACGCAGGGTGAAGTTGATGTATACGTCAACCACTGGCACTACGGCTCTTAAGCAAGTACGCAAAAATAAGCGAACATTTGAGTTCGGAAGGCTTCCAACTTTCAAAACATTCGGTCCGGCTTGGCGCCTTATGCGAACGGGCGATATATGTAACGTGGAACTCATATTTTAACGTCGCGGGCCGTCCTTGCCTCGCGGAAATATCTTTGGGGTTATTTAACAGCGATGGCGAATCCTTTACATACTGTAACTCCTTTTGCCTGCTGTGACGTGCCACGGACGAGAGTGCGCGTGTATGATTGTATAATGTTCGACTTGCTATAATAAATTCTCATCCGTACATGTGTATGTAGATATGTATTGTAAAAGCCATAGGCAACGGATGAGTTCCCTATATGTGAGAGCACAGTCGTTACAATAATTACATAGGCGTCGTAAACATCCGTATTGGCTGACCTCTTTACTAAGAAACACACCTGTCAAAACTATTCAGCTCGTGTACCTCCAGCTATGCATTGCACTTAAAGTTGAAATATCGCATGAGTAAATACTACATAGCAGACTCGTCAGCCTGGTTACCAGAATTGCGGTGCGCACCATTTTTTCAGCCTTAGTTTAAAAATCTTAAGGATTTCACCACATCTTCTTAATTTCTTTAACGCTCCAAACGCATGACAGCGTAGTCTACTTTGCACATATAAGACAGATCTTCGCAATTCATCTATGCTATGTGTTATTTAATACCAATGCGAAAGACCTCTTGACTACTCAGCGAATTTTGTAATGCATACGCGAAAATGCGTACGGGTGATGACGTGTAGAGGGGCGTGAATGTTCGGTGTATCGCCGACTGCTAATTTTTTTTTAATATTGCCCTAATTATGAAATGCAGGGCAAAATTCGGGGAATTGATGGAGCTTTTTTTACCATTAAAATTACTTAAGTCCATTTTTGTAACCATTAACCCCACAGAACTTGAATTTGTCAGCGATAATCTCGTCTCGTCCCATATCGTAATAGTAGGAAATTTCTCTGTAATTAGTGAGAGGCCGTCACCCTGTAAGCTCCGAAATGAAGATCCATTTACACATAGTAACCAAATAAGCACACTCGATGTATCATAGTTTTTTTTTTTAAATGCCAACAAATTATAATACCACTTCAAACAGTTACGAATTTCACCTTGCGTAACCAATTTACATTCGTAAATATTTTCTCTATATTAAATTAAACCTTTACGTGACGCAAACATTAGAAAGTCGCATTGGGAAACACGCACAACACAAAGGTGGAGGAGTATAGAAATTTTCGAAACGTGATGCACCCCTAAAATACACAGATCGTTCAAATATATTTATATTGCTGCTGCAAGTTTGCCACTCTTTCTTTGACAGTATGTATATTTTTCTTGATAATCATGTTACGCATATCAGATCGAAATTTTGTTTAAGGTATATTCTTTGATAACTTTTTTGTCATTACCTAATTCAAGTTTTAGAGACAGAGTACGGTAATTTCTCTTTTTCGGAATAATATCGAAACGGATAAAATGCGTGGGAATAATTCTCTCTTTTTTTTAGAAGGGTGACCATCCATTCGTAAGTGATTAAATCCAAATGATCCTTTTATACATCAGCTCCGGCTAGAATTATATGAAATTTTGACTGTAAAATTTTTATTGTGGAAATAACGAATCGTAATTCAGAACGCTGTTTAACGCTCCGCATATAGTGCCTGTACATAAAAACATGACGAAACCAATATCACATTTTGATTTTACCTAAAGTGAATTATGTGCCGTAGTTATTTTGAAATTATTCCCGCATAACACGAAAAATTTATAAGGTACAAGCCACAAGTAAAGGTTTCTAAATCATGAAATAAAATCGTTGTACACAAAGGCACAGCATATAAAGTTTCGCAAATTCTTAGTATTCGCATTGTGATACTTTTATTACCTAAAATTTAGCATTTCGTGCTGGAAAATGCGGGCGACAGGAAAAATAAAACAGTTTAAGCATTAAGACGTCGCTATAAAGTACGAGTGCACTTCACATCGACGTTTAACTTTGCAGATTCTGGTGAAATAAAAAAAAAAAAAAAAACCTGCGCACGTATATTCCAGGACGATCCTCTCTAAACTTGTCAACATACATATTTTTTCTTTTTTTTAACATACCCTATCATAGGTACATCAATTCTAATTGTCATATGAAACGTCTCCTTTCTATGAACAACTTTCCTCATCTTCAGTAAAAGTACTACCTAACTATGCATAAGAAAGTTAAAACTGCCAAAGAAGTGGTTGATCCTTGCGTTACCGATTCTGGAGGAGTTTTTGTTAACTTTGTTGACAAACTAAAACTTTGTTAGCACGTTGTGATACCACGTGCTAACAACGTTATCTGGAATCCACAAATCAACGTGCATAGCACGTCGAGCCACGGCTCACCACGTTGATCCTACGTCGTTTGTTAGCGGGGAATTAGCATAGCCAAATGGAATCTCGTACGACTGTCCTGCTCTTCGCAACGGATGCAACTCCGTACATGAAGAAGGCTGCACGGTCCCTGAGGGTTCTGTATCCCAATAAGATACATGTAACCTGTTTGGCCAATTGACTCCACAGGATTTCCGAGGAGGTCAAGCGTCTTTTTCCAACAGTGAATCGTCGTATTGCGAGTGGGAAGAAATTTTCCTGAAGGTTCCTGCGCGGACTATCCTTTTGAAAGATGCTCAAGTCGAACCTGGCCTTTCCTCCTCATCCAATTCTGACTCGTTGGGGAACTTTGGTATCTGCTGCTCTCTATAGTATTATGCAGACCACTACGAGGACTTCGATCAAGTGGTATCTCCTATGTACCCTAACAAAGCAGCAACTATTTAGGTTGTGCAGGAAATTATGGGAAGTGAAATCAAAACTACCTGGCCTATGTGAAAGCTCACTTTAACCGGGTCATCAACAGTATTGCACTTCTAGGATCTCATGAATTGAGAGTGAATGGGGGCATTGAACTATTTTGACTCTGTTCTTCGTCATTTATGTTCTACCTATGAAACTACTGGTGCTACCAGGAAGCAAGGAATGCAACGGGAGAAGTCAAGAGGGCTAAAATAAAATTTAGCGGTGACCGCACGTAGCAAATTTACATCACATCGACGAGTCGAAGTATTTGAGTGTGGGACCTCAGGCCTTCATAGGTTGTTTTCTTTAACATATCACAGTATTTTTTCGATTTATTAAATTCAATCTCCCGGTCATGACTGGCCAGCTACTTGAGCTGCAAAATGCTGTAAAATGTTGTCGTCAAGTACAGAAAGTTTGAGCAATAGGCTAACTGTTACTGTGGCTTCTCTCGAGTACAGAATTGGCTATAAGGGTGCTTATATATGTTGGTAAGGAATAAATGTGTTCTGTGAAGAAAACTGTGAACTGAATATGATGTGTAAATAAGGCTTGTATTAAGAAAAAGAAGTTAAATCAGGTCGCAACAGGTACCAAATTTGGCGCTAGTGCTGTAAAAGTTTCCTCCAGCATGCACTGCAATTTTCTAAAGATAATTGCTAAAATAGTATATATTCTCTTAATTTACTTATACGCTAGAGATGAATTTCACAATTTAAAAACATTTTTTCTGGTTAAATTAGTTACAATACTCCTAGGCTGCTCAGCCATAGATTCGTCGATGTTGATGTCACTTTTTGATGCTAATTTCTCGTGAGTCCTCCCGTTACGCTCCTTGCTTCCTGGGGGCCACTGTCAAATCAATGTGTCAACGAGTTGATGCTGGCAACGAAGGACTCGTCGAAATCCGTCAGATTCGAGGCATTCTTGAGAGAAAATCCAGAAACTACCAGACTCGTTACAGCCTGACAGAATTAAGAGCTTTTTTGTATGCCCTCCAACTTCCGTAGAAGCTATACTCAGTTTTTCAGCTCTTCAAAATATTTAACTGATAAACGCTTAAATGCTACCCTCACAATTTGAAGAAAGTATTAGTTATCGGTTCATACGAATGTAACAACCCCATATAAATTACTAAAACTTCGCCGTGTTTGGGTTCATTTATTAAAGTTTGAAGTATTATAGCTCCAGCATTATTTAGGCAGGACTTAATAGCCAACAGGGGTGGGTGGAAGTTGTTTTTTACATCGTCGGATCATTAGCTGCTCTTTTAACACCATCATTATTAATTGTGATTTTTTCTCATAGAATTTCTTTCATTCTTTATTTGTACTGATACACACTTACCTTATGCGAATTATTATTTTTTTTAGGATCTACCGGTGAGGTAGGCCTTGTCTTTACGTGTCTCTTTTCGTCTACTGTCCTACTGTCACTCTTTTTTTTTTGTGGCCGTCCTCATCAGCCGGCGCTGGCCACTTCGGTGTCAGTAGGTACGGGAGGCTACAGAGAGCGTATGCTTTGTGGTCTCTGTCCAGACGTTTGCAAAATACCATATGACGATACAGGGTCTGGGACAGAATGTCTCCCTCTCCAAAAATCTCCGAGCATGAGTATTTCTTTGGTACGCTACTATTAATGTATTAGATATAGTCCGTCAGCTGAGGAAAATTTACCAAAATAAAGCACCTGATTGACGAATTGCAAATTTATCTACCGCACAAATTAAACAAGAGCTACTATTCAAGAGCTGATATTCAATGATATCTCATTCCTTGGACCAAAGATAAAACTTCAAGCACTCACAGAGAATAAAATAATTTGACGTTAGAAAATGCTGTAATTTTTTTCATCTTTATTCACACTTCAAACGAAATGGCAAGAGCGAAGATATTAAAGGATATTGTATCGCCTTTTTATGCAATGAATTGACGCTGGCAAACAAGCTTCCAGTGGAAATACGAACTAACATTATCGGTGCGATTTGATTCTCGGATTGAAGAATTAGATTTTTCAAAAGTATCTTCTGCAGTCAGGACACAGAATTCAATCCCATAAGCAGTTCCGACGATGTTCTGAACCTACAAACTCGACAATGAGATCGCACGTATAGGGTCCTAACTACTAATGGCGCTATAGATAGAAGAGCATTAAAGTCCTACACAGTATAAAGCTTGATAACTTCATAGCTCCTTCTTCATTTGATTTTAGTTTGCGTTTTGTGGTTGAACTTACATAGGACTACGCCCCTACAGAGAAGTACGGAATCATTCTATACAATTAACAATAAAATTCAAAACGACGAAAGAAACATACACAAGTAACGCTATGAAATCCAACGAAAAATTCTCAGTTGTATAACTTCATAGATACTTAAAATTATGAGTAAATTTCCTAATGTGATATCTTGGGACACAGGGCCCTAAATAGCAAGCATAAAGACATAATAGCAACTGATAAGTTCATAACACCCATATTTTTAGGGCATAAAGATGAAGGCACATTTTTTAGGGCATAATTTCATAACTATTTTTAGGGCATAACTGGCATATTATAAGGGCATCAAACCCATATTTTTAAGTTATATAAGGCACATTTTTCAGGCATGAAAGGCATATTTTTAAGGGTATAAATCCATTCCCTAGTAATGAGGCTTGTGACGTCACAAAATTCAAGTACGGTTATAAGCAGCTAGTTTTTACATTATTTACTTTATTACCTCCACCAAGGAGGTTATGTTTTCATCGTGTTTGTCTGTCTGTCACCAAGATAACTCAAAAAGTTATGAACCGATTTAAACGAAATTTACAGGGATTACCAGGTATGTTAGGAGAAACAGATGGTTAACTTTTAGTGAAGATATGTCCATCCATTTGTTTGTTTGTCTGCCTCATTTTTCTCAATGCCGTTTGTCACTGTTGTTAATTTTATGCTTGTTCGCACAATAACTCAAAAAAATTAGGAATGGATATTTATGAAATTCATAGGGGTTGTCAGTAATGTTAAAGACATAAATGATTAAATTTTTGTGCAGATCGGTTTGTTCGCTTATATGTTTGACTGATGTTTGGCACAACGTTTGTTAGCAGTATAACTCAAAAATTTATTAACGGATCCTCAAGAAAATTGCAAAAGCTGTTATTACTATCAAAAGGCAGAAATGATTAAATTTTGGAGTTTATGGAAAAAAAAAAAGATTGTTTCAGAGCAAATTTGAATTTTTTGCTACCGTTGCCTCGGTTGGCGGAGGTATGCGCTTTCAGAGTGCTTTAGTTTTTATCTTCTACCAATTACCTGCTGTCCTCCAGACTTTCAAACCGCTGTAATAAAAATTGGCTCAGATGCGTATGATTAAACGCCGAGATAGCAGATCGTCTTACAAAGATTCGTTTGAAAGAAAACTTGAAGGCATCAGAGAAGCAATTTACTTTCCTTCCATCGAAGTAATATGAAAGCAAAACTCCCTTCATAATACGCACAAGCTATACAATAATGCTTGGTAAAATAAAAAAAAAATAATATCAGTTATACAATGCGTGCGTTACTGCAGTAGTAAGAAAGTGACTTACCAAACCGTATTTCCCACTCCTGAACTGTCTTTCGGAACGATGGTGTTGTAACTGTCAAATGTTAAATCCATAACGTTTTTTCCAATAATGTCGTAGTTCTCACAATTAGGAACGAAAGATCTGTTACCGACGCGTACGCAACGGCACAGCCGAGGGCTACATTTTACAGACCCTCTACGAAATAATAATGATAAAATTTTATCTTTCAGGAAAGGAAGCATCTACGAAAAAGTTCGTAGATGCTTTGATACGTATTTTTGTGCAACTATAAAGATTGTAGGACATGTAAGACACTCTGGAGGCCCAAATGAAATGATGAAGAAACAATGTAAAATAGCAACTAATTAGCGTACTTGAATTTTGTGATGACGCAAACCTCATTACCTATGGTGCCCTGTAGCTTGGCCCCTCCCCGTGAGTTAACCTTGTAACGTCTCATCATCCTTGCTCATAGAGGGCCGGACCAAAAGTCCCGGCTGCCTCTGAGAATGGTTCTATTAGTCTGTGTACCGCCAGCAATCTAACCTAATTTCTTTACGATATTACAATCCAGAAATATCTGTCTCTCCAACATGGTCAGTTTGGCTTCCGCGGCCGATGCAGGCGTCCGTAGGCGCGGATGCGACCAGTGAAAGTTTGTGCGGAATAAAAATTCTTGGACCGAACTGTATTGTTTCAGCGCCACAACAAGCTTTCGCACGTGGAAAAATCTCTTCAAATGGATGACCGAATGATGAAATTCGGCGGCCAATAGACCGCTCGTGCAAAGACGCAATTGAAAAAAATTGGGTTATCGACGTGGCTCCATTGTCTCCGTAGCGCGCCTCCCTAGCTCCAATTTCTTTGTTTACTGAGCACTTCGAACTTCGTAATTTAATAGACATTGAAAACATCCTCAAAAGATGAGCGTCATCGAGTGAACTGAAGTTCCTTACGTTCACGAGCATTTCCACAAACTCTGTAAGTAGACCGACCATATTGATATGAAATTCAAAGGATATGCCCTCGAATAAACTGAAGGAAATTGTGTTGTATCGCAAGCACTTGCTCAAACAATAAATTATGGACCAGTGGCGCTTTGCCTTTTATACCGTGTGGATGACATGCAGGATTCACAAGAACAACAAGCTTCCATTTTCTAAGACTAATTAAGCGTGCATTTCAAATGTAAGGTTGAACAGATACTACTGTCAGTCGTTTGCCAGCCAAAATAAATTCATAGGACATTTAACATAATTCTGGGTTTAGCTACTTCCTTGATTCCTTCAAAGTAATTATTACGAGTAGCAAACTCAACTTCAAAG
The DNA here is from genome assembly GCA_001587735.2 of Parhyale hawaiensis. Lineage (NCBI taxonomy): Eukaryota > Metazoa > Arthropoda > Malacostraca > Amphipoda > Hyalidae > Parhyale > Parhyale hawaiensis. The sequence continues at coordinate 14,470,765 of LQNS02278143.1, read as the reverse complement.
CTAACAAACTAACTCTGAATTAATAAAGACATTTTAGTGAAGAGTATGTCCTTCAAGTTAGCATATGCTCTGCAGCCGAATGAGTCGCGAGAAAGATCTGCTCAGTTGATAGAAAAATGATAAAAATGATCGAAAATGTCAACGATGGTTTGATACGTTGATATAAAAATTCCGTTCGTTCTACCAGACTAAAACCATTAGGTGAGGCATAGACCGCAACAGTACTTGACTCTTAGGTCCAAGTGGCCTCTGACGCTGGCGGCCAAAATGTGAAAAATGAGATTTTCTCAAGAGCTATTATGAACATGTCCAGACACGGTCATGCAAGCAAGCGCCCAAGTGCGTCCCCGCCGTATCCTAGATACCTTCTCCGCAAGAAAGATGCTGGGTACTTCCAGCACTTGCGTTAAAAACTGTCAGCCAAGGTTTACCTGTCAGCGAGTCAGATGCACTCATCATATGAGCCGGAGCTCGCTGGATAGCCTTACTTGTCGATGCCTGTTCTAGGCAACCAAAAAGTTCTGACATGAAGCGGTCTGCATGGCACCGACCGATATATCGCTCAAACCGCAAGGAGAGTTACTGCAATATAGAAACGAAAAGGCCGTTCCCATAGCAGAATATTAGGCCACCCCAGAAGTTGTTTCACAGCTTAGCGGACGGTTTGTCCCAAATTTTGTTAGGGTGCCCACGAGAGCACAAAATGCGAAACACTCAATCTTCTTGGACAAAAAATTTCTTCGATCGTGACTGGTGCTGTGTTGTAAATTTTTGGTACTGCGTTCAGTAGATACAATTAGAATGTTGATTAATACTGCGTCAATTTTTTTATTTCAGAATAAAATCTACGATTAAGTATTGCAGAGGGACTTTTGCCACGTGTTTATCATCATCACGACAGTGTTGCAACTATACTAGTGACCAGTGTGTGTTCGTATGTATATCATTTGGCGTCGGATATTACTTTTACACCAAGCTGATTTGTCTTAGTAAATTTGGGTTGACTCAAAACAAAGCTGTACTTGAAAGATTAACATCAGCAGTTGATGCAATGTCAGACTTGCAGCAACGATCAAGATCTGGAATAATTTATATTTTTACAGCGTATGCAAAGCGGTTCGTACGTTTGCGTATTTGACTAACGAGCATAAAACATAACTTAAAAAATATGTACGGATCTTCAAGAAATTTGCAGGAATGGTTATAAATATTGAAAGATATAAATGGCCAAATTTTGGTGATAATCGGTGAATTCATTTGTTTGTTTAATTAGTGTTCGTCAAAATGTTTGCATGAACACAACTCTACAAGTTACAGACAGATCTAGAAGATCACAGAAGTCTGTATTTCTGTCAAAAGGACTAGGTGACCAAATTTGGGTTGATAACGAGAAAAACGTAGATTAAAGACCAGTTTGAATTTTCGTTAACATTGCCTTGTGTGACGGAGGTATGTGCCCACAGAGAGCTTTGGGTTTTGCTATGAAAATACAAAGTGTATATCGATATAGCTGGTAGTGGCTTATAACTTTAAAAAAAATCATCCCATGTTGTCAAAATCATTGAACAAAGGAAGGTAAATTGCCAAAGCCAGATGACTTGACAGCTAACATTTTATCACACAGCTGTGTGCTTAGTAAAAGCTTTGTCAAAATGATTGCCGTCAATTGCTTGGGCCCAAGAAAGGTGATACTCCGCCACGCTACAACTATCTAGAGACAACTTATCTAGACATAGCCTTTCAAAGCTTAAAGTGTAAACCCTGCTTCATTTGGAGCATGTTCGATTGGGCGCCGAAATCAAGGGGACGTTCGACTGGGCGCCGAAATCAAGGGGACGTTCGATTGGGCGCCGAAATCAAGGGGACGTTCGATTGGGCAGCGAAATCAAGGGGACGTTCGATTGGGCGCCGAAATCAAGGGGACGTTCGATGGGCAGCGAAATCAAGGGGACGTTCGATGGGCAGCGCATTTAAGCCCTCGAGGCTTCACTTGTCTCTGATTCGATCAGGCGTTAACTTTTGATCAGTTACATGTGAGACTTCCAAGAACTCCAACTTATTTCGTACAATGAAGTTTTCGGTCGCCTCAACATAATCTGGTGGCTCCTAACACCTGCAACACGATACAAAGTGACGAAGCCAAAGTCCCTGTCTGCACTGTCGTCCGATGGGTTTGTCTGACACCGTCTTTGACTACCCAATCGAAATTGCCCTTAGTCTTCGAGGGTTGACTTGTGTGAAACTCCAGCCAGAAGCTCTGGATTTGCCCCCATCGAATCGTGTTGCACCAGTTAGGAAAGACTACGGTGAGCCAGCTGATCTCCATTTTACGGAGTAAGATTAAGTTGGTGAATACCGCAGGAGCAACCAACTAAGGGTTACCGGAAGTTGGTTACTGGGTTGAAGTCAGCGCACCTGCCTGGAGCTTCCGAATAGTCAAGCCTCGAGGGTTAAATTCGGCGACTAATCGGCGGTGCTTTCACTTGCCACAATATAAACAAAAAACTTCTGCTCCAACGGACTCTCAACCACGGAAGTTTAATGGCAGGAGGGAGCGCAGCCATGGACACCGGTAACTCAACGTCTTCCGAACTCGCTGATTAACTGTACGAATGGCTGAAAGCCAGCGACTACTAGGAATGGAGCAACCATTAAAAAAAATCCCTGGTGAAATGTAGCAGTGTTCACTACTTCTATTACACCTCTACAGTCACTCCAATCAGCTGAAGGCCGGTGCAGCTTCCCCGTAGAGGCGAATATAACTAGCTAGTAAATTTTCGGAAAATTCAGCATAGACACTTTTGTGGAAGAACTAAATTAATTCGCTGAGCTAGTACACTAGGCCGTCAGAAATTACGGTAATGAATGCGCATTGAGACTCCTTATATGTACATATGTGTTCATACTTGTGATACTGATTTGCTTTGAAGACTGGGCAACGTGTGAAAACTTGATCGTCACAAAGTAGTAATATTCTCTCCATTGAAGGTTCTTATTACAAATGGAATAATAATTCTAAAAATTCATCAGTTAAAACTGTATTGATAATTAAAAGAAAATAAAATATCATATAAACATGATTTCATTAATATGACGCTTTATATTTCTCATATATATCAATCATATTTACCTTACGAGTTTCTACCCTTGCTATCCCATTTCTAGTTTGATCTTCTATTTGATAAGGAGAAGATATGAAGGCGGGCAGCCTGCTCCTCCTCGACAATGTAGGATTGTTTCCACCCCCCTGCTGAGGAGGAACGGGAAATATTTTTTTCCCTCGAGCTGTGAAACACCAAGGAAAGTAAAAAAATTCTCCAGGACGCGGCAGAAGATTTTTTACGGCTTTACCTTGATTCATTACCCCGTTGCTGGTCATTTCCCAATTAAAGTTTAGCTCTGTAAAGAGGCTTAAGGCGCGTTCGATTGACTCGTCAATGTCATTCTAAGCCAAGCCCGCTCGTCCGAAAGCCCAGATTGGTGCGTTTACTTAGCCCCGTCCTATCAAATCTCGGGCTTAACCTTGCACCAGCTGCTCACGAGAGGGGCAGAAATTCCATTGTGCTACTTAAAATGAAGTTTCCAGCTGTCTCAAGCGTAGTTGGGTTGCTTTTAACACCCACAAAACGATAAATAGTGGCGAAAGCAACGGTTTCGCTTGAGGCTTTGGTCGAGTGGCCTAAGCTTCGATCGTCTATGACGAGCTAGTCAAACAAGTCTAGATTCAATCAACTTGGTTAGCTGTCGCCTAAGACTGGAATTTTCACATACATCTTGTTCTTTATAGAGTACTTCGTGACACGCTTTAGCCTACTCCGTCTTATCTTAAGTCCGCCTGACGAACCCGAACCCCTGTCTACCTTAAATACACTTAAATTTGTCTAGCGGACTCTAGCCTCTCTCACCTGTGAATTTTGCATACAACGGTTCTTATTGCGTTCTTCCACTAGGCTATATTTACACATGTCTTTTCTATGCTCTGTTTTCCACTGTTTACAATTAATTTAGCCGATCATCATCTTAAGCGTCTCAATTGCTTGTCAGCGTGTCCGATTTTTTTTTGGACGACTACGGGACCCATGGCTATTGATCAGTAGCCCATGATTTTCCTGCTCTCTCTGATGCGATAGATATACAACCAACAGATTCTGCCAGTTTCTTAAGCAACCTAACCTTCTGTTCTCAAGATGTCATTGCATTTCCTTAATTAAACTTCGCACATTTGCTTAAAAGAATACCTTCGAGCCGATATGTCCAACACTACCCGCTCCATTCTCTAGCAACGTATCCTAAATGCGTAATTTCCTGGCCTTATTAAGGTCGTCGAGTGCCACAAGCAAAGCGAACAAAATACGTCGTGAAAGAAATGAAATGCCGTAAATAAGATACGAAAGAAACGATTTTTATGTCTTCGCTTTGAAGTGCTTGAAGAAAAATTTTTCAAGAAGCGCTAAAGAAGACAGCTATGGTTGAACTGCGTTCCAGTGAAAATCAGAGTTTTCTTCAAATTGAAGTTCCCCCTACCTAATACTGAAAAGCGTCACCGACAGACACAGCGATCGACGTACGGATGGACGGAGCTTCAAGCAGAATTATAATCCCTTTATAATGAAACGCTTCGTGTATTTATTTATTTCGTGTCCGCTTTGAAGGAAATAGATGGGCGAAAAGTAAGCCAGGTTGCAAATTTTGTAAATCGATGACAAGGTTGCAGAAGATTGGGACGGGCCGGCGGCTGATCCTTATCACTTTATCTGAAGACACTTTTTGCTTGAAACATTTCTTGAAATCGGAACGCTACGTATGTAGCTTCTGGAGTCCTATTTTACAACTTTTTTCTTTCACAGCACGACGTATCAAATCGGCAGATGGTCAACGAAGCGCTCTAGAGGGGGTGATTTTTCACGGGTAGAAGACAAATATTTCTTCTAGCTTGCTGTCTTGCACTTTTTCTACAGCAGGATTATTCCCGTTGAAAGGGGGGTCGCTGAAGCAGATCTTGTATTTCTGTCCATTACTATGTGCTCCTTCAGCTCCATACCGCGTATATCGTCCCTCACACTGTCTTCTTCTGACGGTGCGAATTTTGTTTCAGAACCCAAAATTTCAAAATTTCAGTGAAGCAGATATTTAAGTTCGTAGGACCGTATCTTGGCTACGGAGCGCTGACATGCATACAAGCTGGCTGAACTTACATTCAAGTTTATTGCAATATTTTACTCAAGATTTTTTTCTGCATCTCACTATTGAAGACGCATGCCTAATCAAGAAGGAAGATAGGGAATGTATAAAAGTAGTTCGAGACTACTACAGTCTCAAGATCGAAGACGCTGTACGAATGCATGGAGAGCGATGAATCGTCTAGGTGATACAGTCAAGAAAGACTTGAAGCAGAAAGGTTATAGTAGTGACTGAGAGCTACTGAAAATGAGGAAACCAGTCAGAGAAAAAAAGCCCTAAGGTTGAAAGCACGACAAAGGATCAATGAAGAAAATGAAGCAAGTCAGAGAAGTAGGTTCACTAGTATAGATTATAATTACTCTGGTTTTGGTTCTTTACGTCCACTAGTTCCTTCGCTCAACTGCACATTACACTTTCAGCACAACAGAGCTGAAGAACAGCGTATGGCGGGCTTGGCAACAGCAGATGTTCCGTTTGAGCTGCCGCTCGCAACAGGCACGGTCGATTGGCTGCTCAAATTAAGCCCCAAGGCTCCACTTGTTCGACACATCAGACAGGAGCCTTGGCTTCGACCTGTTCAATTGAGTTTGAGGTATTGGCCCTAAATCAATTGCTGTTAAAGCGCAGTTCACATTGCGCACCGCGCAGCTCGTAGCCAACGCACATTAATTAGGCCTCTTTTAATTTATTTGGGATCTTCCCAACATCTTATCCTTTTGGACATCTCTTAGAAAAAGCTGATATTTTTTCTGTTTTAATATTGAATACGTCAACCTACCGGCATGTTTCAATCGCGAGACTACTGGTTGTAGGCTTATAAAGTAATCTCAACTAAATATATAATTGAAAACCAAGCTCTGTGAGTAGTGAACTGACACAAGTCGAGTCATTTTACTCGGTGGCTGTGAATAATTTCCATTGATATCAGCCTGAATCGCTAATACATTAGAAATGACAATTATACAATTATCGTGTTTACCAAGAATTGCACTCGTTCTTCGAACATTTTCCAAAGACCCAAAATCAAGGCAACTGACAACATAGGGAAAAATCCCTAAGAGAAGATGCCCTCGTGCTTGCTCACGCGCTGCTTGAGGCTCGGTGTGAACTGGGCTAACTGCGGAAACAAACCTTTGCTCCCTAAAATGGAGTTCTTAGCCGGGTCGACACAGTTCAAACTTGCACAGCAAATGCTTCTGTCTGGAGTTTCGAACAACTTAAGCCTCGAAGGCCTAATTTTGGGGGCCCAATCGAACGTATCTTTGCTGTCTAATGTGGAATATATTTACACAATTCATAGCCACAACACGGGTCCTGGTACGAATGAAGAATGAAACTTTTCTTCTGTGGAATTCCTAAGCGACTGCAGTTATCACAATGATTACTATCTAGTAGTCCGCGGCATCATTATGGACTTGTTCAAGCGGGCGCCGAAATCAAATATCGGGGCTTGACCCAACCGAAAACTGCAGACTGGTACGCTGGCCTCGACCAGCCAAACTGAGCTTGAAGATTAACCCTTAATCGGCTATCTTCGAGACTTACTGAAACACAATTCTACTCCGTAACACAACACGACTCGAAGGGCAAAGCCAAAGCTTCCGACTGGCGTTTCGGACAAGCTAAGTCTCGAAGGTTTGTTTAATTTCGGTGCCCAGTCGAACAAGGATTTCAACGTAACTGCTGTTTTCTTCGCGCTTGTTGTCGCTCTCTCGCATTGATTTTCCTTCGTTGAACTTCCACTGCATTCGCGCATCAGGGAGCTCTGATAAACCTTTGGGAATCAAGGGCAGCAAGTATCTATACTACTGTTAAAGGGTACTTTAGACGTCTCCAATACTTAGATTGTAAAATACTTGGTAAGGCAGCGGCTGCGCTACTCATATGACACCCAAAGTGTCATAGACTGACAGAGCACAGTCGAATGAAACTAAGTCCTCTAGGCTTAGCTTGTCATAAACTTCAGACAAGAGCGTTAGTTTCGCTACCTTGATTCGTTTTGCAGGTGTTCGGGGCAACCTCATTACGCTTGAGATGGATGAACAATCTACTTCATTGAACAGAGTTTCCGGCCAGGTCACGTTAATCGATTTGAGGCGAGCGCCTGCAGCTGGTGAAGCTACAACGCTCCAGTCTGCAATCCGAACAAGTCGAACATAGGATACGCTTCATTTGATTTCGCTATGCCAGGCGACTTCACCTTAGTCCTTGTTATACCAGCCTGTGTGACCTCGCTACAAGAAGGCCTTTTTCCCCCGTATAATACAAGATAAAGATCCCTCGAAGCAAACTAGCACAGCCTGGTTGGTTTCAATAGCCTTAACTCTATCATTAACTATCGATCACACTTGAGGCACATGCGACCGAAGAAGAAAGCAAAGGCAGGAGAGCAGCAGCATTACAATGCAAGTATTCTGTTCGAGCGAAGCAAAGGTCAAGCCGCTCTGTTTTTACATTGAGCAACAATCACGAAAGAAATTGAGACAGGAATTAGTTTTTGTTGTCGCAAGTATTAGAAGGTAAATGGGCTCAGTACCGGTGCAAAAACTTACTGCAGTTCAAGACGAGTGTGCAAAAACTCTTGGCAGATTTAGGTCTTGTTCAAAAGCTCTCACTTTCTTCCATGGTTACAGGTTCCTGACTGGTCTTTTCCAAGAACTTTTATTTCCCTCTATGGCTTACGTTCTTGACGTAATGCTTATCGAAGGCCCTCGTTTCCCTATAAAACTTAACTTATTTACTTGTGAAATGTCTAAAGCATCAGTCTGTTCTGTTAGGCTTAGCTTATTGATTTGCAATTTGTCCAGCTTCATCATTCTCTACTTAGGGCATGTTCGATTGGAAGCCGAAATTAAGCTTTTAAAGCTTCACTTGTTTGAAACTTCAGGCAGGGGCCCTAGCTGGCTCTGGCCTGCTGAGTTGAGTTCCAGGCATTCATCATCAATGGTTTTCCTTGAGACTTTTAGAAAATTAATCTTGCTGTGTATGAGGGAGTTCAACATAATCGCGTGGCTTCTGGCACGTGCAACAGAAATTGACAAGGCAAAACCTTCTGTCTGAAATTTTGGACAAGTTAAGCCTCGAAGACTAAAAACGACGCCCAATCGAACGGTCTTCGAAGCTTAGCTTCCTGATATGGGACTTGTCCCTACTCTAAGGCTTAGCTTCTTGATCTGATTCTTGACCAAGGTCCTAATTCCCTTCCTCATTCTTTCCTGAGGCTTAACTAATCTGGGTCTCATCCAAGACTCTCTTTTCCCTCTCTGGCTAAGGTCAGGCTGGTTAGCTAATATTTCGTCATTGGGATGCCGTCACCTCTGCTTTAATAAATTCCACATATTGTGATTTCGAATCCGAAGACCGTTCTTGTCTCTTATTTCTCAGCTTTGAGTTATAACGTTCTAATTCTAGTGAAACGGCATATCAATTACACTTCTGCACAGCACCCACTGGAAACATTCACTGACGCACCAAGCATGGTAATTCTTACGAGAACGCCCATGACGAGCTACGAAGTGTTATCGATATTCCAGTTGCACGCATAAAACAATCGTTTTCAATTATTGGGAGTGAATATTTCACCACGCTGTGGTAAAAAAGCTTGAAATATTTGGGAAATTATTGTACATTTTGGTCTTGTCCAAAGCATTTACCCCTGTAGGGCTTAGGCTATTGAAAATTGGGTCATGTCCAAGGCCTGTCGGCCAAAGTTCATGATTGATTTGTATCTTGTCGAAAAACTTTCATTTTTCTCATAGGCTTAGGTAGTTAAGTGGGATATTGTCTAGAGTTTTCATTTTCTTTTAAGACTGCGGTTTCTGATTTGGGTGGAATTCCGAGGCCCAATTTTTTCCTGTATGAACTATCAGTATCGACTGAGGTATTTGGCTTCCAGTAACAGCTTTCACTTTTCTTCTGGTTTGCCTTCTGTGTTGAATGCTTTCCCAATACCCGTGATTTAAGGATTTTTGATGAATAAGCACTGATTCGCGTCTTTCTAAATTCTTTCCAGGAAAATACTCGATGTTTTTTCTCTTTAGCAGTTGCTAACGTTCTTCATGTCTGAGAAGAGGAAGAAGAAGTACGTCGTCTAAGGGGAGGTTCTCGATTCCGGTCTGGTTGCGAGCTCTTACTTTCATTAACAGCAGGGAACGACTTTGCTGCTTTGCTTTACGATTCTTTTGCTTCAAATCGGTAAAAGGACTCCAAAGTTGATATCTTGTTAAAAAGCGGTCACTTTCATCAGTAACATTTAGTGATTTGCGGTTTCCTTTGTTGAAATCAGTGAAAGGTTCCTAACTTACTATGTTACACTACAGCAGCGGCAGCTCCCATCAATGGCAAGTTGCCCTTCAGGTTTGTAGCAAAAGAGAGCAATTAAGGTGTTGAAGATATTACTGTTTACAGTTTATAATGCAAGTGTATATGAAGCCCACAGTCCTGTCTCTATGTCATGCCTACGGTTTTGTGATGGTAGGTACTGTATATACAGACGTGCTCTTCTCATTGTGTATTTGGATGAGCTGAAAGAAGCTAAGGCCGAGTTCGAATGGCCAGCGAATATGTATAGGGCTTCGAACTCGGCTTGTCTGAAATTGTACGCTGGCTTTGACACGTCGGTTCAAGTTTTAAGTGTTGACCTTTATTTTATTACCCAAGAGACTTTCATCAGCTTTAAGCTTACTCGGTAAAGTGAAGTTTCCAGTCTGCTCAGCATAATCGAGTTGCTTCTAACACCTGCAGCACGATTCAGTGTGACCAAGCCAAAGTTCCTGTCTGCAGATTCGGTTAAGTCAAGACGAATGGGCTTGTCTTCGATCGATCTTCAGGAACCCATCGAACGAACCCTATCTGTTCCCGTGGCGGTCTTGGCTACAGACGCGTTGTACTTGCTTAATCCTATCTGTTCCAGCTAGGTGGCGCCTCTCTACAAAGACTTTTGTCTTCTGTAGACAAACATAGAATAAAGAACTCGTGCAGCAAAATAACGCATCTTGGTGTGCAGAGAGTTAGTCTAGGGTGTCTCTAAAAAAAGTAACTTATATCAAAAAGGCTAGCATGACCAAGCTATGCAATCCACATCCATTATCAAGATGTCAGTTTGAAGTAGAGGTTACGAGGTTTAAAATGACACCAAGAATAATTGTCCAGACCATTGCATGATTGAGTACCATAACTCAGAGGCCGAGGTGCGAAAACGGTGTTGATGCACTTCGAGACGCTCGATTCTAACGTACTCTGTTTATTGGTGATGAAGCTGGCTTTACCATGGATGGGACAGTGAACACCCGCAATGTCTTGGAGTACTGTATGCTACAAGAGGCCAACCACCGGAATTCAACTTCAATTAGAGAATGAGCATGGAAAAAGTGACAGTTTGTATTGGAAGCTGTGGCAACTGATTACTCATTGGATTTTTTTCTTCGAGGCGAACGCGACTGGCCAGGCATAACTGCAGATGATTAAGCAGGAGGTTGTTCTCCAGATGGATATGCACTTCAAGCGACAACAAAATGGATTGTTCCGCTATGTTCGGTGGGCATAAGACGGGGCCCCAACTTACCGTCTCATCGATTTCCGAAATCTTCTGAAAGAACTTTTCATTGAGAGTGTGGTAGCTGTGGATCATCCCGCTAAATGGCCCCTAGGTCACCGGACCTCACCACCTGCGATTTCTTTTAGTGTTGTTACCTTAGAACAGGGTGTACACCACGCCCCCATAAAATCTTGAAGAATTGCGGAATCACATTCGCAGAGAAGTTGATATCCTCAGGAATAATCCCGACGTCATCAGGAATGGAGTTGGTGACATGCGCCGGTAATGTGGACTTTGTTGAGATAGAGGAGGTAACCATGTCGAATCAGTTGCTGCTTAAAGCAATTTAGATATTAGCAGCCCTTGGTTTTGTGAGAAAACGTTTATTTATCATGTTTGTATCATGTTTTGTAAGTCATGATGTGGGAAGTATGATAAAGGAATAAAAAATGTAAATGTTTTCCATTGCTTTTTTTGATGAACCAACAACGTTTTCGCACCCCGACCTCTGGGTTATGGTACTCAGTCATACAAGGGTCTGGACAATTAATCTTGGTGTCATTTTAAAGCTCGTAATCTTTGCTTCAAACTGACATCTTGATCATTATTGAATGAGGATTGCATAGTTTAGTCATGTTAGCCCTTTTAATTTGGGTTGCCCCTTTTTTATTTGAGACATCTGGTATATGTTGTATCTCACGTGGACTTTCTGCAGTAAATACCAGTGCATACAATCTTACATTAGTGGCATATTTTGTATATATGTAATATATTATAATAAAATTACCCCCCCGGAAGCAAATATCTGCTTATAGAAGAACAATCCTCTACGTTGTCAAGGCATTTTCTGTACTAGAGAAGCACTCAGAAAGAGAGTACCTCCGCCAAGCAATACAATGTTGACGAAAAACTGAGTTTGTCCTATGTTCAGGATTTATTTTTGATCTTCCTCGACATATTCCGAGCAGTTCCTGTGAGTTTTACCAAGAGGCGTCTATAAATTTTTGATTTATAAAATACACTAAGGCAAAGAGTTTAATATTAAATAACAGTCGACGGAATTAAAATTTAACGTTTCGGGACTAAGAATCCCATCGTCAGAAAAAAAAGGTTAACCTGTACTATGAAATAAAAGAACTTTCTTTATTAGCTAGCAATCAGGGAGCATTGGTGTTAGCGGGGGGAAGTCTACAACAAAGCATCTGTTAGTGCAGTAAACACTTTGAAAACGTTCCTCTCTGATGCCTACCCTCATATCAACTTCTGTCAAGAAATATTTGAATTTAAGCAAAATAAAGTTAATACATTTTTTATTTTGTGAAAACCACGAGCCTCCAATTCCGACCGTCACTGTACATTCCTATTACTGAGTTTCCTGACCAATATTCTAAAACCATGCTAAAGAAAAAGCGAGTCCTTTGCAGTTATTCATTGGCCGAAGGACTGGACGGCGCTGGAGCCTTGCATGGCGTGGTTGCATTCCTCATCTCAGCCCGACGGGTCATCATTTTTGGAACTCCTATCTACAGCGGCCATTTCATTTAGATTATCTACGTTTTTCATATTTTGATTCATCATAATAATGCTAATTTCTTCATATGGAACCCTGAGGCTACGAGCTGCGCCGCCTCCGCTTACTGCCCGTGGCGCCTCTGATCGGATGCATCGCACCGCTCTACAGAGAGTCTTTGGTCTGCGAGCTACCGAAGATCTCACCTACATCGACAAATCAAATCAAAATCATGTATTTCTCCCCGTAGGAAGGTATTCATACAATAGTTCTATTACAATACATGTTCAGTACACTAGTGTAGAACAATAAGCAAGGAGTCTTACTCGCTAGGTTAA
>LQNS02278143.1:14433376-14452855 GCA_001587735.2 Parhyale hawaiensis | reverse complement strand
CAATGGAGCTTGAGAGGAGCACCAGACCCTCCAACCTGGGCTAATTTCCGCCTATCTATTTCGTTAAGAGCGTGACACCAAACATATAAATATATTTATATATATATTTATAAACACACGAAGGCTATTCTTAGTATTAGATTAGATGACGTAGTCCAGTTCCAGTTGTATTTTCTGTATCACCATTTCATTTAACGCGAACGCTTATGCAGCCTAGCTCAGGAGGGCCCCTCCTACCATTGACGCCCCTATTGAAATAGTGACATCGAATCTTCGGCGCTCAAATTTCTTCCTATCTTAAAGCGAATGCTGATTTTTATTTTATCTTTAAAACAGTAGGCTAATGCTATTTTTCAATCGTCTTTGCTACAGATACTGGCTACGCTACTTAAGTTTTAGAATTTCAATCCTTTAGTGCACTCGACGTAAATAGCAATCGGTATCCAAGTTACGACAAATCTTAAGTGCCACTCTTGTCCTGAAGTCTGAGAGATAATGTTTTGCCAGTAAGTTCCGCAAACTTGTGTGCTCAGTTTATTTTTAATTATATAAAATAATATAGATTTCGTGCAAACAAGCAGGCAAATAAATTAATAAATAAACAAACAAGCAAGTTAGGTACACAAAGTTTTTGTATAATATAGATGTATAATAGCGAACATTGTGTGTGCGGTGGCGTGTAAGCAAACAAGCAAACACGCATATACGCAGGCAAATAAGATTATTATTAGAGTTTTATAAGTATTCGTATTATACTTATGTATTTCTCTCCATTAGTTCGTTATTAGTACGACTGTGATGCTTTCATTAGTATAAGATAGCAGGAAATTATGGCATCCTTTGAGGTATCCTTGATACGACCTTGGAAAGGATAAATAGGGGAAGTCAAGTTCAAATTTAAGCTGCTACTGCTCACAGGTCTTAGGTAGAAGATTCACTGTCAGATTTGGAATATTTTTCACCCTTCCTATGCATGATACGGGTCCGAGAGCATCATAATTCAAGAACAGTGCTTTTTTTCTGTAGAATTTTTACAAGTTCTTTCCGTATTGGAGAGGGGGATGATACGGGTCTAAGTTATCACTGAAGAGCATTGCTTTTGTCCTGGGGAATTTCCACGGGTTCCAGCTAGTATAGATAAGACATCGTGGAACCTGTGAAAATTCCACAAAACAAAAGCTTTGGTCTTCACTTATCCCCTCAGACCCTTATCATGCATACGAAGTATGAAATTATGTTCCTGTCAAAAAGCAAATCTTCTGCCGGTGACATGCAAGCAGTAGCAGCATAAGCAATGTGAACTTCACTGCTGTTGTTCCCTCCTGAGATCGTCCCGATGATACCCTAATTTTCCCCTATTTAAAAATATGAAAGAGTAAGTACAATTTGGCCGGAAAGACGTATGGATGAACTGAACCAGCAGTATAATAACTTTATTATTCAGATAGTGGGTAATGAGCTAGCCTACAGGCCCATTCCCTGGAGGGACCCGAGGCCCATACGTCGGGCCTCTGCGACCTATTGCTGCTCTCGTATTCTTTGGTCAGCAATTAAAATAAGGAAGGTTGCCAGAAGACAAAGATTTGTTTGACAGCACAAGACATAACGTAGTTATACCTCGCAGTTATGCGGTGACTCACTGCATAGCAATGTAGCAGTGCCACTGTTGGGGGAACTCGTGGTGTCTCTGTTGCTTCGTGCAGCAGGAGAACAAAGGGGGACAGTAGTTGTGTGTGAGTGTGTACATAATCATAGCAGGAAAACTACATAAAAAGAAATGAACAGTTCAAAAGTCACAAACGTGAATCTGAAATCTCAGGCTTAGTTAGCTAGTTTTTAATCACAGAGTGGAACCAATAACAGAATATTACAAAAGGTTATGGTAGCGATTTGAGATGCGTGGAGACAGTGTGCAGGGGAGAAAACTTTTTGGGCTCCAGTGTATGCCATACCCTGGACCACGCGATACCTTCATTGTCCTCTGAAATTGCAGGTGGGCTCATTGCAAATAAATTAGGCTTCGATAATATCTTTCCCAGGCAATATAGCGACCTCAAACAAAAGTAAACTGTTATCGATGATGCAAGAAATGGGTTTATCATCAGAAGACAGAAATTCGTGTCTATATACCAACTGTGGACGACGAAAATTGAAGCTTGGGATCGCAAAATTACCTAAAATTGTCTAAAACACGTTTTGCAATTTACCGCTGGCCATAGCTTACGCAGGCGTGTTTCTTTCCTATAGATGCATTCCTTGCCTCTCCAGAAAAGTTCATTTTTATTTCAAGTCGTACGTTGAATAGAACAAATCTAATCGAGGATTCATCAATTTGCCATCAGCCTCATTTGCAAGGAGTGGACAGGCAAGGTATCGTGTGGTCCCTATGGTGTAACATATCGAACTGCCTCTCAGTGCAGTTGATGCGGCGTATTAGCAAGCTATCGAGAGTGCGTAGATAGCCAGTAGCCCAAGGATGATGAAATTACACAAGGTTATATCACGGGGCGGGTCCAAGCTATAGTGCACCGAGTGAAATCAGTAGAGACCGGATCTAAGGATATAATTTTGAAAGGGCATCAAAGGCATAAAATGCATAAAAACAATGTGCCTTTATGGATAATGGCATAAAAATGTGTCTTTATGGATAATGGCATAAAAATATGCCTTTATGGATAATGGAATAAAAATATGCCTTTATGGATATTGGCATAAAAATATGTCTTTATGGATAATGGCATAAAAATATGCCTTTATGGATAATGGCATAAAAATATGCCTTTACGGATAAGAGCATAAAAAACTACCGTTAAACAATTACTGCATGAAGGCATATAAGTAGATGAAACAATGACTGCACACTTCGGTTCCTTGTTCGTTTCGCTCCAGTTCTTAATACGTCTCCTTACTATTAACAACTTTTCCTATCTTCAGTAAAAGTACTACCTAACTACGGTATGCCTAAGAAAGTGAAAACTGCCAAAGAAGTGGTTGATCCTTGCGTTACCGATTCTGGAGGATTTTTTTGTCAATGTTGGCGACAAACTAAAAATTACTTCCAGAAACAAGTTTGTGACGGTGACTTCAAGACATAGAAGGTAAGGAATATGTGCATATACCTAATTATAAAAGAGTGCCCAATCGTTCATGTTTTGTTTTCCATAGATAGTGCACCGGTTGTGGGACAAAAATATAGGTCGAACAGATACATCGAGTCTTCTTATGAAAATGTCATTAGGGCAATCCGTGAAGCCATCAAAGAGAAGTGAATCTGGATATCCATCGACGAAACTACAGATACCAAGGGGCGTGCTATTGCCAACCTATAGTAATTGTTGGAGTCCTCAGGTGGACGTAGCCAGGGAAATTTTTCATTTTAACCTCGGTAGTCGTTTAGCATACAAACGCGTCTCTACGATTGCCCAACTCATCAATTCTTCGATGCAAACTAGCTAACACTTTTAAGTTGATTCTATGTAGATAACTGGTCGTTTGAGACCTGAGACAACGTGCTGACAACGTTGTGACAACTTCCATAGCTACTTGTCAATGTCAATTCAGAGCAGATAACTTGGTTAGCACGTCGTATCACAACGTACTAAGGGACCGCCCAGCATAGGGTGCTAAGGACGTGCCCAATGCGTTGTTAGCACGTTAATTGTGATTCGACGTGCTAACAATGTTATGTGGAGTCCACATATCAACGTGCATAGCACGTCGAGCCACGGCTCACCACGTTGATCCTACGTCGTTTGTGAGCGGGGAATTATGTAGCATGGCCCCATGAAATCTCGTACGACTGCCCTGCTCTTCGCAACGGATGCAACTCCGTACATGAAGAAGGCTGCATGGTCCCTGAGTGTTCTGTATCCCAAAATGATACATGTAACCTGTTTGGCCAATTGACTCCACAGGAATTCCGAGGTCAGGCATCTTTTTCCGACACTGAATCGTCGTATTGCAAATGGGAGGAAATTTTCCAGAAGGCTCCTGCGCGGACCATCTTTTTGAAAGAGCTTAATCCGAACCTGGCGCTTCTCCTCAGCCAATTCTTAATCGTTGGGAGCTTGGATATCTGCTGCTTTCTATTATGCAGACCTCTACGAAGACTTCAATCAAGTGGTATCTCTTATGGACCCCAACGAAGCCGCAGCCAATCAGATTGTGCAGGAAATTACGGGAAGTGATGAAGTCAAAACTACCTAGCCTATGTGAGAGCTCACTTTGCTCGGGTCATCAACAGTATTGCAATTCTAGAAACTCGTGAATTGGAAATGAATGAGACATTGAACGAGTTTGACTCGGTTCTTTGTCATTTAAATTCTACCTATGGCACTACTGGTGCTACTGTCAAATCGAAGTGTTAACCAGTTGATACTGGCAACGGAGGACTCGTCGAACTCCGTCGGATTCGAGGATTCTTGACAGAAAATCCGGAAACTATCAGAGTCGTTACAGCCCGACAGAATTAACAGCATTTTTTGTATGCCCCTCCAACTTCTACAGAAGTTAAGCACAGTTGTTCTGCTCATCGAAATATTTTAACTTATAAACGCTTAAAACTTACCCCTGACAATTAGAAGAAACTATTAGTTATTGTCTCATACGGATGTAACACCCCAAATAAATTATTAAATCTTTACCGTGTTTGAGCTTCATTTCTTAAAGTTCGAAGTATGATAGCTGCAGCATTATTTAGGCAGGACTTAATAGCCAACAGGGGTGGGTGGAAGTTGGTTTTTACATGGTCGGATTGTTAGCTGCATTTTTCAACACCATCATTATTCATTGTGATTTTTTATCATAGAATTTTTCTCATTCTTTATTTGTACCGATACATACTTTCTTTATGCGAATTATTATTTTTTTAGGATCTACCGGTTAGGTAGCCCTTCTCTTTACGTGCTTTACGTGTCTCTTTTCTTCCACTATCCTACTGTCACTTTTTTTTCTGGCCGTCCTCATCAGCCACTTCGGTGTTGAGTAGGTACGGGAGGCTACAGAGAGCGTATGCTTTGTGGTCTCTATCCAGACGTTCGCAAAATACCAAATGACGATGCAGGGTCTGGAACAGCATGTTTCCCTCTCCTAAAATCTCCGAGCCTGAGTATTTCTTTGGAATGCTACAATTAATCTATTAGATGTAGTCCGTCAGCTGAGGAAAATCTACCAAACAAAGCACCTGCTTGACGAACTGCAAGTTTATCTGCCGCGCAAATTGAACAAGAGTACAGTAGTTGTTTCATGAAACTAAGATTATATGCGCTATTGAATGATACCTCATTCCTTGGACCAAAGATAAAACTTCAAGCACTGACAGAGAATAAAATAACTTGAAGCTAGAAAATGCTGTAAATTATTTTTCATCTTTATTCACCCTGGAAACGAAATGGCACGAGCAAAGATATTAAAGGATATCGTATCGCCTTTTCATGCAGTGAATTGACGCTGGCAAACAAGCTATAGATAGAAGAGCTTTAAAGTCCTACTCATTATAATGCTTGATAACTTTATAGCTCCTTTTCAATTTGTTTTTAGTCTGAATATTGTGATAGAACTTACATAGGACCTTGCCCCTCCAGAGAAGTACGGAATTATTCAGTAAAATTAACAATAATATTCAATAAAATTAACAATAACATTCAAAACGCAGAAAGAAACGTACAAAAGTAACGCTATGAAATCCAACAAGAAATTTTCAATTGTATAACTTCGTATATACTTAAAATTATGAAAAAATTTCCTAATGTGATATCTTGGGACATAGGGACCAAAATAGCAAACATATTGCGATATATCTTTGTGCCATTTTTAACAAATGTATTGTTGACGGAATTTATCCAGATATTTTAAAAGTAGCCAGAGTTATGCCCCTTGTATAAGACAGGTAGCACCAATGTTGTGTCAAATTTAAGACCAATATCCACTTTATCAATTTTTAACAACATTTTTGAAAAAGTTATCCATGTTCATTTAGTCAATTTTTTTTTTAAATTAACTTTATTCTCAATAATTCACAGTATGGTTTTTGGAAAGGACGTAACACGAATCAAGCTATATTCAACCTTATTTCAGATATCTTACCAACTTTTCACAACAAAAGTAGTTTTACTGTTTGTTTATTTTTAGACTTTAAAAAGGCGTTTGATACCGTATTAAAGACATTTTACTTCAAAAATTAGATCCTTATTGTGTTAAAGGGCCGGCAATAAATCTCGTTTCTGATTACTTGACCAACCGCAAGCAGTATGTAGTAACTGGTGATGCACAGCCGACGTTGAAATAGGTGTGCTCCAAGGGTCGGTCCTAGGACCATTATTATTCAATAAATACATTAATGATATGATTTTCGATTGTATTTCTACGCAGCTGTTTGCTGATGATCCCCTTTTTTGTCTACATGACTATAATTTTAATGTAGCCGTCGAAAAATTACGTAGATTTATTGATCTTTTACTTCAATGGTTGACTTCTAATAAACTCACACCTAATGCAAGTAGGACAAAATTAATGGTTTTTAGTCCCAAAAAAAGTAATGTTTTTACCTGATTTATATCTTAATGGAGAGCAACTGGGATGGGTTGAGTCGTTTAAATATTTAGGTGTTGTAATTGATCATCGGCTTAGCTCTTCACCTTACATATCTCTCGTTTGCGAGAAATTGAATTAAGCTAAAGGTGCTCTACATGCTGTATCTAGGTTTGTATCCAGAGATGCACTGATATCATTGTACTATTCGTTACTCTATTCACAAATTACATACGCTATCATAATTTGGGGTGGCGCACCTGAGAGTACATGCAGTTAAGCCAATAACAACGATAATGAATAATGCACTATGGATCATACTTAATGTAAAGAGAGATGGTAATAACGTACCAATGGTGCATACAAATAGCATGTACCGTCAGTTGAAATTATTGAAATTTAGAGATGTTTATAGGTATTTTTTATTGAAGTTTATGCATATGTCTATAAGTGGTGAAATAGAGTGTTTTGAAGCTCATTTCCTCCCGTTGCTTTCTACTGGTAACTATGATACAAGAAATAACAGATTTAACTTGCCTAATGTACGTCTCGAATTAGAAAAACGTTCCAAAGTCTTTCAATGTATTAGGGTATATATTGAACTTCCAGTTAGTCTGCTTGAACCAATGTCACACCAGATATTCAAGGTAAAATTTAGAGAACATTGTTTAGGACAGTATATTGATTTATAGTTGACATGTGCCCAAATAAATAATTGTACTTTTGTAGGGCTTGTTTTCGCCATGACAGTTTTATCCCATTGCAATCTTTTAAATTGCGTTGTGATACTTTTGGAAACAGTAAAGGTCTAGAGGTCTAAAGGTCTAATAGCAATTGATAAGTATATAATACCCATATGTTTAGGGCATAAAGGCATATTTTTAGGGCATAAGGGCATTCCGATTTTTAGGGCATAACTTGCATATGATAAGGGCATCAAAACCATATTTTTAAGGCATAAAAGGCATACTTTTAAGGGAATAAAATCCATTCTCTAGTAATGAGGCTTGTGACGTCACAAAATTCAATTACGGTTATAAGCAGCTGTTTTACATTGTTTCTCCATCAATTCATTTGGGCCTCCAGAGTGTCCTACATGTCCCAAAATATTTCTAATTGCACAAAAACATTTAACAAGCATCTACCAACTTTTTTATCTTTCTGGTGGGTGAAATTTTGAAAGAACGTTGGTTAAAAGGCTGTAAAAAGAGCACATGAATTCAACTCGGCAAATGCCCCTATATGTATCAGAAGCACTTTTAGAGTCAAGTTCATCGTTTTAAAATGCAATAAATGAAGTGAGTTTCATAGAGAGTAATATGACATTTTGAAGATGGAATCATATGGTGGAAAACCTTCATATTTTCGACTTATTTTTATCTGCTACCAGTGATCTGCTATCCTTTATAATTTCAAACCGCTGCAACAAAAATTGGCTCAGATGCCTATGATTAAACGCCGCGATAGCAGAACGTTTTACAAAGATTCGTTTGGAAAACTATAAAGCATTAGCGAAACAAATTACTTTCCTTCCATCGAAGCTAGTAATATGAAAGCAAAATTCCCTACATAATACGCAGAAAGTATACAATTGCTCGGTAAAATAAAAAAAAAACTCAGCTATACACCTCGTGCGTTACAGCAGTAGTAGTAGAGCCTCCGACTCGCGTTATAACTAACTTGGAAGAGACTTCCCTAACCGTGTTTCGCACTCCTAAACTGTCTTTCGGCACGATGTTTTTGAAACTGTAGAATGTTAAATCCACAATTTTTTCCAATGGTGCGGTAGTTTTCACAGTTAGGAGCGGAGGATCTGTTAACGACGCGTACGCGACGGCACAGCTTAGGGCCTCATTTTACAGGCACTCTACGTTAATAATAATGATAAAATTTGATCCTTCAGGAAGCTGTAAAAGTTCGTAGATGCTTTGATACATATTTCTGTGCAAGTATAAAGATTGTTTTATATGTAGGACACTCTGGAAGCCCAAATGAAATGATGGAGAAACAATGTCAAATAGCTGCATATAACTATACTAGAATTTTGTGACGTCACAAGCTTCATTACCCATGGTGCGGTGCAGCTTGGCCATTCCCCGTGAGTTAACCTCGTAAAGTCTCTTCATCCATGCTTATAGAGGGCCGGACCAAAAGTCCCGGCTATTCTCTGGGCATGGGTCTATTAGTCCTCGTACCGCCATCAATCTAACCTAATTTCTTTACGATATTACAATCCAGAACTGTCTGTCTCTCCATCATTGTCAGCTTGGCTTCCGCGGCCGATGCAGGCGTCCGTAGGCGCGGATGCGGCCAGTGAAAGTTTGTGCGGAATAAAAATTCTTGGACCGAACTGTATTGTTTCAGCTCCACAACAAGCTTTCGCACGTGGAAAAATCTCTTCAAATGGATGACCGAATGATGAAATTCGGCGGCCAATAGACCGCTCGTGCAAAGACGCAATTGGAAAAAATTGGGTTATCGACGTGGCTCCATTGTCTCCGTAGCGCGCCTCCCTAGCTCCATTTTCTTTGTTTACTGGGAACTTCGAACTTTGTAATTTAATAGACATTGAAAACATCCTCAAAAGATGAGTGTCATCGAGTAAACTGAAGTTCCTTACGTTCACGAGCATTTCCACAAACTCTGTAAGTAGACCGACCATATTGATATGAAGTTCAAAGGAAATGCCCTCGAATAAACTGAAGGAAATTGTGTTATATCGCAAGCACTTCCTCAAACAATAAATTATAGACCAGTGGCGCTTTGCCTTTTATACTATACCGCTTAAATGACTGTCAGTATTCATAAGAACAACAAACTCCCATTTTCTAAGACTGATTGAGCGTGAATTTCATATGGAGGGCTTAGAGCCAGAAGTGGCTTGTTCATTTCTGGCGAAAGCAGGTTCAATTCACAAAGTGGGTGCCCGTGAGGCATATTTTCAGTGTCACGGGTGTCTATGCCGTATATTTTCATGCCAAATCTCTTCTTAATGAAAAGATATGGCATAGACACCAGTGACACTAAAAATATGCCTCACGAGCACCCTTTTGATGAGGGCAACCCGATTTCACCAAAAATGGACATGGCCACTTCTGGCTCTAAGCCCATAAGGTTGAACAGATACTACTGTTAGTCGTTTGCCAGCCAAAATAAATTCATAGGACGTTCAACATAATTCTGTGTTTAGCTGTTTCCTTGACTCTTTTAAAGTAATTATTACGTGTAGCAAACTCAAATTCAAAGCTAACAAACTAACCCAGAATGAATTAGGACATCTTAGTGAAGAGTATGTCCATGAAGTTCTTAAATGCGCTGCAGCCGAATGAGTCGCGAGAAAGATCTGTTCAGTTGATGGAAAACAATGATATAAATGATGGAATATGTCAACGATGGCTTGATACGTTGATATAAAAATTCTGTTCGTTCTACCAGACTAAAATCATTAGGTAAGGCTTAGACCGCAACAGTACTTAACTCTTAGGTCCAAGTGGCCTCAAACGCTAGCGCCTAAATTGGGAAAAATGGGATTTTCTCAAGAGCTATTAAGAACATGTCTAGACACGGTCATGCAGGCAAGCGCCCAAGTGCGTCCCCGCCGTATCCAAGATACCTTGTCCGCAAGAAAAATGTTGGGTACATTGGAATTTTTTTCTTCAGTATTAGATAGGGAGAAAAGAATAATTCCTGAGAAAATCCCATTTTTCTGTTGCCGACTTTTGGTCGCCAGCGTCAGATTTAACAGTCGAGTACTGCTGCGGTCTATGGGTAAGGCAATCTTTCCCGCTACAACAGAGATTACTGCAAACTCTTAATAGTCGAGAATTGTCTCGATAATTCAGTAGCTACTACATAAATACATATTGTTACCTACACGTTCACTAATTTTTTTCACGGTTTTAAATCAATTAAATTAAGTTAGCAGAAAAATAGACTTTGCATTCTTTCCCGCCTAATATTTTCCGATATTTTCCCATGAACTCCTTTCATCGCGAATTAAGTAGAGTTTTTCTTTTTAAGCTTGTACTGTATAATGGTAAAGGTTCACTAACAGTAATAGGTGCACAATATTGAAAATTTCGAATTTTCGTGGTCGCAAATCCCATTTCAAAACCCAACAATTGCCACAGAAAGGGATGCAGTTTTGAAAGTCATAAAAGTTTAATGTTCCATTCCAATATAACAGTGGGAGACATTTACGATTTTTTTTAACAGTGAATACAACTAAATACATACGTTTTTTTAAAGGGCCAAGAATTTTTAAGTATTGTACCTATCGAATTATTCTGGAAAATTCTCCTAATTAAGCTAATCAATTACAAGTTCATCATTACCAATACCAATACGACTAACGGGACTTCCGGTGCTGCAGGATTTCTATAAATTTATAGACCAGCAGCGAAATTGTTCAGTACTTGCGTTAAAAACTGTCAGCCAAGGTTTACCTGTCAGCGAGTCAGATGCAGTCATCATATGAGCCGGAGCTCGCTGGGTAGCCTTACTTGTCGATGTCTGTTCGAGTCAACCAAAAAGTCCTGGCATGAAGCGGTCTGCATATTGCCAACCGATATCGCTCAAACCGCAAGGAGAATTACTGTAATATAGAAACGAAAAGGCCGTTCCCATAGCAGAATATTAGGCCACCCCAGAAGTTTGTTTCACAGCTTAGCGGACGGGTTGTCCCAAATTTTGTTAGGGTGCCCACGAGAGCACAAAATGCGAAACACTCAATCTTCTTGGACAAAAAATTTCCTCAATCGTGACAGGTGGTGATGTTGTAAATTTTTGGTTCTGCGTTCAGTAGATACAATTAGAATGTTCATTAATACTGCGTAAAATTTTTTCTTTCAGAAAAAAATCTACGATTAAGTATTGTAGAAGGACTTTTGCCACGTGTTTATCATCATCACGGCAGTGTTGCAACTATACGAGTGACCAGTGTGTGTTCGTATGTATATCATTTGGCGTCGGATATTACTTTTGCACCAAGCTGATTTGTCTTAGTAAATTTAGATTGACTCAAAACAAAGCTGTATATGAAAGATTAACATCAGCGGTTGATGCAATGTAAGACTTGCAGCAACGATCAAGATCTGGAATAATTTATTTATTTTTTTCAGCGTAGCAAAGCGGTTCGTACGTTTGCGTGTTTGACTAGCGAGGGTCAAAAAGTTTGTCGGTAACATAACTTAAAAAATATGAACGGATCTTCAAGAAATTTGCAGGATTTGTTATAAATATTGAAAGGCATAAATGACCAAATTTTTGTGATAATCGGTGAATTCATTTGTGTGTTTAATTAGAGTTTGTCAATATGTTTGCATGAACACAACTCAACAAGTTACAGACAGATCTAGAAAATCACAGAAGTCTGTATTTCTGTCAAAAGGCATAGGTGACCAAATTTGGGTTGATAACGAGAAAAACGTGCATTAAAGACCAGTTTGAATTTTCGTTAACATTGCCTTGTGTGACGGAGGTATGTGCCCACAGAGAACTTTGAGTTTTGCAATGAAAATACAAAGTGTATATCGATACAGCTGGTAGGGGTTAATAACTTAAAAAAGTCATCCCATATTGCCAAAAAGCATAGCATAAAGGAAGGTAAATTGCCAAAGCCAGATGACTTGACAGCTAACGTTTTATCTCATAGCTGTGTGCCTAGTAAAAGCTTTGTCAAAATGATTGCCGTCAATTGCTGTGGCCCAAGAAAGGTGATACTCCGCCACGCTATAACCATCGAGAGACTGTCTATCCACACGCCACTGCCTAGAAAAGCTTGAAGCATAAACCCTGCTTCATTTCGAGCATGTTCGATTGGGCTCCGAAATCGAGGGGACGTTCGATTGGGCAGCGAATTCAAGCTATCGAGGCTTGACTTGTGTGACATTCCAGGCGGGTACGCTGGCTTCGACTTGTTGATTCGATCAGGCGTTAACTTTTGATCAGTTACATGTGAGACTTCCAAGAACTCAAACGTATTTCGTACAATGGAGTTATCGGTTTGCTCAACATAATCTGGTGGCTCCTAACACCTGCAACACGATCCAAAGTGACGAAGCCAAAGTCCCTGTCAGCATTGTCGGACAAGTCACGTCCGATGGGTTTGTCTGACATCGTCTTTGACAACCTAATCGAAATTGCCCTTAGTCTTCGAGGGTTGATTTGTCTGAAACTCCAACCAGAAGCTCTGGCTTTGCCCCCATTGAATCGTGTTGCACGAGTTAGGAACGAGTACGGTGAGCTAGCTGAAAACCCTATTTTACAGAGTTAAGATTAAGTTGGTGAATGCCGCACCCTAAAACCCTATTTTACAGAGTTAAGATTAAGTTGGTGAATGCCGCACCCTAAAACCCTATTTTACAGAGTTAAGATTAAGTTGGTGAATGCCGCACGAGCAACCAACTTTACCAGAAGTTGGTTACCGAGTCGAAGTCAGTGCACATGCCTGGAGCTTCTGAATGGTCAAGCCTCGAGGCTTTAAATTCGGCGCATAATCGACCGTGCTTTCACTTGCCAAAGTAAACGATGACACGATTAAAAAAAAAAACCAGCTTCTGCTCTAACAGACTCTCAACCACGGAAGTTTAACGGCAGGAGGGAGTGCAGCCATGGCCACCGGTAACTCAACGTCTTCCGAAGACTGAAGCTTGGTTGACTCGCTGATTAACTGCACGAGTGGCTTAAATCCAGTGACTACTGGGAATGAAGCAGCCATTGAAAAAAAAAAACCCTACCAGAATGTGGCAGTGTTCACTACTTCTATTAAACCTCCACAGCCACGCCATCCAGCTAACGGTACAGCTTTCCCGTAGTAAATTTTTGAGAAATCCAGCATAGACACTTTTGTGAAAAAACTAAAATTAATTCGCTGAGATAGTGCACAAGGCCGTCAGAAATTAGGGTAATGATTATGCGCTGACTCCTTATGCATATGTATTCATACTTGTGATACTGATTTGCTATGAAGGCTAGGCAACGTGTGAAAACTTGATCGTCACAAAGTAGTGATATTCTCTCCATTGAAGGTTCTTATTGCAAATGGAACTGGAGCACTCTGAGAGCGCACACCTCTGCCAAGCAAGGCAACGGTAGCAAAAAATTCAAATTGGCTCTGAAATCACAATTTTCTTTGTATATACTCCAAAATCTAATCATTTGTGCATTTGATAGTAATAACAGCTTGTGCAATTTTCTTGAAGATCCGTTCATAACTTTTTGAGTTAATATACTGCTGACAAACGTTATGACGATGAATCGAACATGCAAACAAACTAACCGATATGTACCAAAATTTAATCACTTATGTCTTTTAACATTACTAAAAACCCCTATAAATTTCATAAAGATCCATTCATTATATTTTTTAGTTATTGTGCTAACAATAACAAATTAAAAACAATGACAAACGAACGAACGAACAAACTGATCATTACCGAAATTTGGTCATTTACTCTTCGTTATTTACCTAACAACTCATGTTAATTTCATAAATATCCATCCATAACATTTTGGGTTATGCTATTGAGAAAATGAGGCAGGCAATCAAACAAACGGATGGACTTATCTTCACGAAAAGTTAATCATCTGTTTCTCCTGACGTGCCTAACAATTCTTTTAAATTTCGTCCAAATCGGTTAAACACATTTTGAGTTATCTTGGTGACAGACAGCAAAGAGACAAACACGACGAAAACATAACCTCCTTGGCGGAGGTAATAACAATTCTAAAAATTAATAATTTAAAGCTGGATTGATGATTGAAAGAAAATAAAATATCATATAAACATGATTTCGTTAATATCACGCTTTATATTTATGATAAATATCAATCATGTTTACCCTACGAGTTTCTATCCTGGCTATCCTATTTCTATTTTGATCTTCTACTTAATAAGGAGAATATGCGTAGGCGAGCGGCAATGCCGGACTGTTTCCACCGTACTGCTGAAAAGGAACGGGAAATACTTTTTCTCTCGAGCTGTGAAACACCAAGGTAAAAAAATTCTCCAGGACTGAGCATAAAATCTGTTTCGGTTGTACCTTGCTTTATTACCTGATGTTGCTCATCTGCCAATTGAAGTTTAGCACTGTAAAGAGGGTTAAAGAGCGTGCGATTGACTCGTCAATGTCATTCTAAGCCAAACCCACTCGTCCAAAGCCCAGACTGGTGCGTTTACTTAGCCTCGTCCTATCGAATTACAGGCTTAACCTTGCACCAGCTACTAACGAGAGGAGCGGAAATTCCATCGTGCTACTTAAAATGAAGTTTCCAGCTATTCTCAAGTGTAGTTGGGCACGATATACAGTGGCGAAAGCAACGGTTTCGCCTGAGGCTTTGGTCGAGTGGCCTAAGCTTTAATTGACTGTGACAAGCCAGTCGAAAAAGTCCAGATTCAACCAACTTGGTTAGCTGTCGCCTAATTGAAGACTGGAATTTTCACACACATCTTGTTGTTTATAGAGTACTTCATGACACACATGCATGTGCAGAAATATCCATGCAAATAATTTATGCTAGCGGGACCTGTGAAAATTCTACGGTTAAGTGATGTTTTCGCCTACTTTCGTTTTACATAAGATAGTGTTCTTGGAATTTAAGCTACTCCGTCTAAACTAAAGTCCGCCTAACGTACCCTCGTCTACCTTAACACACCTTGTCTAACGCACTCTAGCCTCTGTCACCTGTAAATCTTGCATGCAACGGTACTTCTTGCATGCTTCTCCTATATTTACACACATCTTTTATACGCTCTGTTTTCCACTGTGTACAGTTAATTTAGCCTATCATCATCTTACGCGTCTTAATTTGGTCGACTACGGGACCCATGGCTATTGATCAGTAGCCTATGATTTTCCTGCTTTCTCTCTGCAGCGATAAATGTGCAACAAACAGACTCGGCCTGTTAAGCTGCTTCACCTTCTGTTCTCAAGATGTCATTGTATTTCCTTTAATTAGACATCGCACATTTGCTTGAAAGAATACCTTAGAGCCGATATGTCCAACACTACCCACTCCATTCTCTAGCAGCCTATCCTAAATACGTGTCTGGATGACCTTATTAAGGTCGTCGAGCGCCACAAGCAAAGCGAACGAAATATGTTGTGAAGGAAATGAAATGCCGTAAATAAGATACGAGTGAAACGATCATCATATCTTCGCTTTGAAAGTGACTGAAAATTTTTTCAAGAAGCGCTGAAGAAGACAGCTATGGTTGAACTGCGTTCCAGCGAAAATCAGGTCACGTACAGACAGAGGGACGTACGGATGGACGGGGCTTCAAGTAGAATTATAATCCTTTTATAATGAAACGCTTCGTGTATATTTCGTGTCCGCTTTGAAGGAAAAAGATGTGCGAAAAATAAACCAGTTGCGGATTTTGTAAATCGATGACAAGGTTGCAGAACATAGCGACGGGCCGGCGGCTGATCCTTACCCCTTTATCTGAAGACACTTCTTGCTTGAAACACTTCTTGAAATCGGAACACCATGTATGCAGCTTCTGGAGTCCGATTTTGTAACTTTTTTCTCTCAGGTCACGATGTATAAATTCGGCAGATGGTCAACGAAGCGCTCTGGAGGGTGTGATTTTTCACGGGCAGAAGACAACTATTTCTTCTAGCTTACTGTCCTTCACTTCTTCTACAGCAGGATTATTCCTGTTCAAAGGGGGTCGCTGAAGCAAATCTTGCTATTCCATGTATTTCTGTCCATTAAAATGTGCTTCTTCAGCTCCATACCACGTATAGCGTCCTTCACGCTGTCGTTCTCTGAAGGTGCGAATTTTGTTTCACAATCTAAAATTTCAAAATTTCAGTGAAGCAGATATTTAAGTTCGCAAAACCGTATCTTGGCTACTGAGCGCTGATATGCATGCAGGCTGGCTGGAGTTACATTCAAGTTTATTGCAGTATTTTACTCACGCTTTTTTTTCTGCATCTCACTATTGAAGACGCACGCCTAGTCAAGAAGGAAGATAAGGAACGTATAAAAGTAGTACGAGACTACTACAGTCTCAAAATCGAAGACGTTCTACGAATGCATGGAGAGAGATGAATCGTCTATGCGATACAGTCAAGAAAGACTTGAAGCAGAAAGGTTACAGTAGTGAATGAGAGATGATGAAAATTAGGAAACGGCAAGTCAGAGCAAAACAGCCTTAAGGCTGAAAGCACGACAAAGGATCAACGAAAAAAAATGAAGCAAGTCAGAGAAGTAGGTTCACTAGTATAGATTATAATTACTCTGGTTTTGGTTCTTTCCGTCCACTAGTTCCTTCGCTCAACTGCACATTACACTTTCAGCAGAACAGAGCTGAAGAACAGCGTATGGCGGGCTTGGCAAGAGCAGATGTTCCGTTTGAGCTGCCGCTCGCTACCGGGCACGGTCGATTGGGTGCTCAAATTAAGCCCTTAAGGCTCCACTTGTGCGACAGAGCAGCCAGGAGCCTTGGCTTCGACCTGTTCAATTGCGTTTGAGGTATTGGCCCTAAATCAATTGCTCTTAAAGCGCAGTTCACATTGTGCACTATGATGCTCGTAGCCTATAGCGCACATTAGGCCTCTTTTAATTTATTTGGGAGCTTCACAACATCTTATCCTTTTGGACAACTCTTAGAAAAAGCTGATGTTTTTTCTGTTTTCATATTGAATACGTCAACCTACCAGCATGTTTCAATCGCGAGACTACTGGCTGTAGGCTTAGAAAGTAATCTTAACTAAATATATAATTGAAAACTAAGCTCTCATTTGTGAGTAGCGAACTGACACAAGTCGAGTCATTTTACTCGGTGGCTGTGAATAATTTCCATTGATATCAGCCTGAATCGCTTATACATTATAAATGACAATTATACAATTATCGTGTTTACCAAGAATTGCACTTGTTCTTCGAACATTTTCCAAAGACCGAAGATCAAGGCAACTGACAACATAGGGAAAAATCCCAAAGAGAAGATGCCCTCCTGCTTGGTCACGCGCTCCTTCAGGCTCGGTGTGAACTGGGCTTAACACGGAAACAAACCTTTGCCCCTTAAAATGGACACAGTTCAAACTTGCACACAAATGCTTCTATTTTGGAGTTTCGAACAACTTAAGCCTCGAAGGCCTAATTTTGGGGGCCCAGTCAAACGTGTCTTTGCTGTCTAATGTGGAATATGTTTACACAATTCATAGCCACAATACGGGTCCTGGTACGAATGAAGAATGAAACTTTTCTTCTGTGGAATTCCTAAACGACTGCAGTTATCACAATGGTTACATCTAGTAGTCCGCGGTATCATTTTGGACTTGTTCAAGTGGACGCCGAAATCAAATATCCGAGTCTTGACCCAACCGAAAACTGCAGACAGGTACGCTGGCCTCGACCAGGCGAACTGATCTTCAAGATTAACCCTTAATCGGTTATCTTTGAGACTTACAGAAACACAATCCTACTCCGTAACACAACACGACTCGAAGGGCAAAGCCAAAGCTTCTGACTGGCGTTTCGGACAAGCTAAGCCTCGAAGGTTTAATTTCGGTGCCCAGTCGAACAAGGACGTCAACGTAACTGCTCTTTTCTTCGCGCTTGTTCTCGCTCTCTTTCCTTTGATTTTCCTTCGCTGAACTTCCACTGCATCCGCGCATCAGGGAGCTCTGATAAACCTTGCTGTGGCAATCAAGGGGAACAAGTATCTATATTACAGTTCAAGGGTACTTTAGACCTCTCCAGTACTTAGATTGTAAAATACTTGGTAAAGTAGCGGCCGCTCTGCCCCTTAAAGAGTCGGCTGTGCTACTCAAATGACTCCTAAAGTGTCATGGACTGACAAACACAGTCGAATGAAGCTAAGCCCTGTAGGCTTAGCTTGTCATGAACTTCAGACAGGAGCGTTAGTTTCGCTACCTTGATTCGTTTTGCAGGTGTTCGCGGCAACCTCTTTACGCTTGAGATGGATGAACAATGTACTTCATTGAACAGAGTTTCCGGCCAGGTCACGTTAATCGATTGAGGCGAGCGCCTGCAGCTGGTGAAGCTACAACGCTCCAGTCTGCCATCCGAAGAAGTCGAACATTGGATACGCTTCATTTGATTTCGCTATGCCAGGCGACTTCACCTTAGTCCTTATTATACCAGCCTGTGTGACCTTGCTACAAAAAGGCCTTTTTCCCCCGTATAATACAACAAGATAAAGATCGCTCGTAGCAAGCTAGCTCAGCCTGGATTAAACAGCGTTAACCCTAACATAAACTATCCATCACACATGAGGCACATGCGACTGAAGAAAAAAGCAAAGGCAGGAGAGCAGCAGCATTACAATGCAAGTATTCTGTTCGAGCGAAGCAAAGGTCAAGCCGCTTTGTTTTTGCATTGAGCAACAATCACGAAAGAAATTGAGACAGGAATTCGTTTTTGTTGTCGCGAGTATTAGAAGGTAAATGGGCTCAGTACCGGTGCAAAAACTAACTGCAGTTCAAGACGAGTGTGCAAAAACTCTTGGCAGATTTAGGTCTTGTTCAAAAGCTCTCACTTTCTTCCATGGTACAGGTACCTGACTGGTCTTTTCCAAGAACTTTTAGTTCCCTGTATGGCTTATGTTCTTGACTTCTTGACGTAATGCTTATCGAAGGCCCTTGTTTTCATATAAGACTTTAACTTATTTATCTGGGAAATGTCTAAAGCATCAGTCTGTTCTGTTAGGCTTAGCTTATTGATTTGCAGTTTGTCCTGCTTCATCATTCTCCACTTAGGGCATGTTCGATTGGAAGCCAAAATCAAGCTTTTAAAGCTTCACTTGTTCGGAACTTCAGGCAGGTGCCCTGGCTCTGGCCTGCTGAGTTGAGTTTCAGGGTGACCAGACATATGCGCACACGACAAATGCTCACAGTGACAAAAGCCCACACGACAGATGCGCACACGACAAAACCTCACACGGACAAATGCGCACATTGACAAAACCGCACACGACAA
>LQNS02278143.1:14408180-14421620 GCA_001587735.2 Parhyale hawaiensis | reverse complement strand
GCCTCCAACCTGGGCTAATTTCCGCCTATCTATTTCGTTAAGAGCGTGACACCAAACATATAAATATATATATATATATATTTATATATATATATTTATTTATAAACACACGAAGGTTATTCTTAGTATTAGATTAGATAAAGGTATCATTCGATTTATCAGCTTGGCTGCAGGGCTGCGAACCCTCAACCTGTTGTTAAAGATAATTCTAGGGTCCTTTTAACTAAAAAGGTGCAGGTGTCAATTGATATTTTCTGATCCAAATACGGTCGATGGCCTCAAGCTGCAATGCTTTCACATAAAAGCTTCAAGCGAGGAAAGCAGGGAATTAAGCATCGCTGTCTTACATAACAAGAAAATATCTCAAGTCCAGCGATAGCAACTCCAACAGCATCCTTGCAGAACGCATGTGTCCACTGCATAAAATAAACATGAAAAATAGTAACTTAAGAAACTTTATTGCTCATTTATCCTATATGTCGTTTTTTTTTTATTCCCAGTACATAGCGCTCAGCCACTGTGCTTGTACAAACGAAAGTTTAACAAGTACGTTTCTGCTGGCTACCATCCTAACATAGATACAAACTTCTTTCATTGCATTGGCATAGAAGATGGAGTCGCATCTATTTTGAATTCGCTCTTCAGACAACTTTTGCCTAGTCTGCTAGAGCATTTGCTAACGAAATGTCACTCTCGACAATTTATGCTTTGCGTTTATACATATTGGGCTTCATGGCTGATGCACACTTATGCAAACGTTGAACATCTACACAATGTCTTATCCGATTACGTTGATGTACACAAGACTTCTGCTTGCAGAAAGTTCCACTACGCCTACAGTCATCTCTTGCAGTTTCTATGCTGTAACGATTGGTCTCGGTCAAGCTTGGAGTACATGTATGTATACTTCGTGTTTCTGAGCAGTTTAAAGTTGCCCTGACGAATAGTTTATGGGTAACATTCACGCACAGAAAGTTGTGGTCACTTCAATGTGACCTCCAAGGTAAAAAGTAGAGTGATTGAACTATTTTCATGTTATTGTGCAGCCCACATCAGCCTCAGCTAAGATTTGGGGGCGTTTGATCAAATTTTTGTGCCCATTTTGCTTCCTTCCATTTTCATATTCGTACAGATGATGCTTTGCTCTGATTTTCCTCTTCTTTCTTGACTTGCTGTTCCCATGCTCGTTGATCTTGTCTGGGAACACCTTCGTGCATGGGTTCCACGTTTCTGTCGACATACCGTATGTCCCTACTTTCTTCCGCAGTGAGATCGCCCTTGTTGTGGGAATGAAGGCTTAAGCTACTCAAAACAATGCAATAGTTTGGGAGAATACAACAATTTCTACATAGTAAGAAGTTGTATAAATATAAGCCACTATACGGTAGAAGTCACACTTTTTTGTGAAGTTTTCTTTGTTAGGTACAAATTTTTTATTTCAGTTATTCGAAACTCATACTTTTGAAGCAGAGTACATGTATCGTTGTTACCATAAATAACTAAACTGCTTGAAGCAAATGAAAGGGGGGGGGGGGCAGGAGGAGGACTACGGACTATTTCGAAGACTTCTTATATACTCTATTTCTATTTCAGTTTTTAGTACTAATATGATATTTATTTGTGGTCTATTCATTATTCAATAAACAAATGGCAATTTTAATAGCTTCCCTAACACCACTCGGAGGCACTTGTTCCAACTACTATTTTTGCTGCGTAAGCAGGAGCGTGGCTGCATTGGGAACAGTATGTGTATGTCTGTGTTTCCGTATTTTCTCGGTCTGGGAAATGGTACATGCACTGCAGTGGATGCGTGCACATCTGGACGGCCTCTTTCCTGCCATACACCACATCTGACTTCATTCTGGATTGGTTTAGAACGAATTGCAGCATGTCCGTTAATCTGTCTGTGTGTCCTTATTGAACTGTCTTTGATGATGGTGAATAACCAGGCGGGCAGCGTATGTCTAGACGGACTCTATTACTTTTTAGAGAACAAGCTGTCAGTAAATTCATCTAATTTATTAGGTAATCCCGAACGTTTTCCCGTTTTTTACTAGTTATTGAACAAACTTCCTTTGTTAGATGACATTCCTCTGTTAGATGACATATGGGCCTGCGAACGATGATATCCTGTTGGTTGAATGACAATATTTTCTGGCTATTGAATGCTGTATTAGAAATTACACACAAGCATAACTTGGGGAAACCATTACAATGATTGGCCGGAATCAGTCGCTCATGGTGGTACGCTTGTAATTTCTTACAATGACATTCCTGATGTACATCAGTTAACTTAGCGAATTCCTACTAATTTCTGTTGAACAATTCGCTATAATAACCTTTCGAACTAACTCTGTTACTGCATACATGACCGACACACGAGCAATTGTACTACATGCGCCGTCAACAATGGCGGCAGGCAGTTCGTTGCCATGGTGGGCGCCGCCCCCCACTTTGCCTACCACAGTCCAGGTGGAGACATTTCAGGACACGTGACCAGCTTCCGGCGCCGGGTGCTGGAGAGCGATCGATACCCTCCTGCGTCCCTCCCTCGGGCCTATGGCACGGAGTTTCCTGCTCTCCTCACCAGCACTTATGTA
Organism: Parhyale hawaiensis; assembly: GCA_001587735.2. Lineage (NCBI taxonomy): Eukaryota > Metazoa > Arthropoda > Malacostraca > Amphipoda > Hyalidae > Parhyale > Parhyale hawaiensis. The sequence continues at coordinate 14,419,020 of LQNS02278143.1, read as the reverse complement.
GCGCTGTTGGTTTGTTTCCTTGGCTGAGGGAAACTCGAGGCTTGCGAGGGTGTCACGTGGGCCAACCAGACTGAGGGGAAACGGGCGGATATGAGGGAGTTGAGGGAGCCTGGTGAGGGAACCAGCTGAATGGCTGCTGCGCCTCTGATGCTGCAGCTTTCCTTCGGCCGTCCCCCCTTACCGCCAGCTGCTCATGCCTGCTCTACCTGCTGTATTTACAGCCGTCTGTCTGCACATATATGTACTTCTATTTTCATAAGCCACTGCCCATGTATATAATTTTATATTTAGAGCAGCATATTTTTAAGTTGTTAGATTTAGAAGCAGGTTTCTGCGGCGGTTAAATATGCGTGTTCCCTCAGATCAGCCCCCGAATGTTCTGTTTTGTCCGGGTAAACGCAACTGCACGCTGGCAAGCAAAACATTTTCTAAACAATAGATGTTAGTCTCGTCAGTTGGTACAGCAGGTGTCCTCGCAAAGCCCCGGATATCTCGACCAACTGGAGTGACATCGATCAGGACGCGTCGCACTTTTCCGTTGCTGAAACAGGCACACCAATGGAGTAGTTCAAGCCTCCGTTTCCACAACAAAGGCGATCTCACAGAGGAAGAAACAAGGCACATATAGTATGTCGATTGAAGCATGGAACCCATGCACGAGGGTGTTGCCACACAGAATCAACGCGCATTTCAACGGTATATTTTGGAAAAGGAGAGGCAGAACAGAATAAAGCATCATGACTGCGAGTATGAAAGGGGATAGAAGTAAAGTGGGCACGAAGGAATGCCACTGAAATAATTAAGAGAAGTTATTCATTTAGCTGCAGTGGGAATCCATGTTTAGTCCAGAAACGATAAAAAAACTGCAGTTACAGCTTCTCGCTTGCAGAAGTATTTTTGGTTTACTGTTAAAGTGAAATTCTGTCGTTATGTTGGATGTTGATACCTCAGTAATGGATGCATAAAAAAGATCTGACAAGAGGTTTTGAAACACAGCCTACTAAGAATTACTAAAGTAGTAATTGAAACCGTAGAATACCAATTACGATATTTTACATGTAGTAAGAAAAAATTTCTGTCAATTGATGACTATGATGACATTAAAACGTACTGTATGTAGTGAGATTTGATACGCAGGCAGATAGGGGCACATGTATCTCCATTAATTAGGGCTATTCAATCCCTACACTATTACATACAATCTATTCGATATACTATTATAGATGCAAAAAACCTTGAAATTTTGCTTCTGTTTCTTGAGAATGGGCTTCACATTACAGCCTGTCATAAAATAGACGTGCATATATTTTTGTGGCATGTCTGAATATACTCATTAACCCAGTTCCCGTTACGCTTGAGAGATTTTTTAGGACCATGAATTTGAGTCATTTATGGCCTTAGTCGCAAGGGGGAGGGAGGAAGGTAAAGGGAGGGAGGAAGGTAAAGGGAAGGAGGAAGGGGTAGGCAAGCAGGGAAGGAGGGTGGGGAAGGAAGGAAGAGGGAGGGAGAACATGAGAACATGGAGGGAGGGAGGGAGGGTGAAGGAGGGAGAGAGCCTCTGTAGATGGGGAAAGGAGGGATGGCGAGAGAGGGGGGGGGGGGGGAATGGTTATTTATGGCTAACTTGATAGCTCAATAAGTTTATATTTAATTTATTTATTCATTATTGCAGTTCCAGGAGGGATTAGAACAGCAATATTTTGTCAGAGTGAAATTGCATGGGCACACTGGACTACTTCAAAATTGAAAAGCCGACAGAGGGCCTGCTGTCTCCCCTCTAAGTCAAGACTATTCAACAACAAAGAAGAGTACTGATGTTAGATTTCTTGCCCTCATTTTTTTTGTCAGCTGAATGCTTTAATTAATAATTTTCTACTAACTCACGTACAGTGAATGCGGCCCCATCACGCTCTCAGTTATTTCACCGAGCACTAAGACATCGAGTTCTTATCGCTGGACGACCTCGCTGTACGGGTATATACTCTCTAGGTCACCGAGTGGAGGCTAAGAATCCATTTAGGGAACGCATTCGGCTGATAATCAAATTCTACGTATAAAAGCGGCACAGCCGTACATCTTTTTGAATTTTAACCTTTTTTTTGTGCCTGCATTCGACGTCACTTCTTGTAGCAATAGCACGGCCCCATATGCGTGCAGTAGACACGGTTGGATTAAGCTCAATGAATACCGGTTCTGCATCTGTCAACTAGGCAGCAAAGAGTGTACCAGGAGGACTCAACGGGATTAAACTAAAACTTAACCATGACCGCATGCAGGCGAATGAGGTCATAGTGACGAGTCGAAGTATTTCGTAGGTTGGGATTTGACTCTCAACCAGAATAAGAAGTATAATTATATTCTTGATACGAGAGAAACTGTATTAACAGATGTTGATAAAACTTTCTGTTCTTGACGACAACCATTTTACCGTGTTTTTTGCATGGGTGCAGCTCATGCAGCTGGCCGGTCAGGAGCGAGAGACTGAATTAGCCTACGTCGAAAAATAAGGTGATATGTTTTGTGAAGAGCACTGTAAATTGAAAATGAAGTGTTAAGAAGGTTTTACGTCAAAAAAAAGTTATGTCAGGGCGCTCGCTACACAGGCCCTGATCTTGCCACTGGTCATGTGAAAGTCTCCACCAGCTTCCACTGCAATTTTCTATTTGATGATTATTGTTCAATAGGTGAAAGTCTCCACCAGCTTCCACTGCAATTTTCTATTTGATGATTATTGTTCAATAGGATATGCGCTCCTCATTTATTTATATGCTTGAGGATGAAATTTGCAAATGACGACAATTTTTCTGGCGAAATTAAAAAAATAATCACAGGTTGCTCTGCCGTCGATGCTGACGTCATTAATGACGTTACTTTTCGATGATAGTTTCTCGTGACTCCTCCCGTTACGCACTTTGCTTCCTGGTGTCAACTGCGTTGTGTAAAGCCAGGGCCACTCTAATCTATAAGCAATCCTACGCTCAACTCATAAGCGGATGCTCAGCTTGCCAGTCACACTGATCCACAGTCGAAATCTGCAGCCAAGCTACCCACAGGATGCCTGAATTTGAATGACGTGCGTGCAATGCATCCGACCATGTGCTGACAAAGCGATTAATGCTGGGGACATTTACACAGACAACTTGATGCAGGGATGCGAGATTCAGACGTCATTTCTGCCACGGTATCTATGCTACCGATTATAAGTACGGTGTATATCGAAACGGCGCGCGAGCTGCACAGCTGAGCAATCAGTTAAGAGTAGAAATGAATATGTGTCCCTAGTATAAAGCCGAAGCCTCATATGCATTCAGGCGAGCAACTAGAAGCGAGGATGAGCGACTCACTCTTTGTTTTGAAATATATTTTTACTCGGTAGCATAGATACGGTGGAATGAACAATATACAAGTTGCCAATACTGGCATCACGTTGTTCCTATGGAAGTCTAGTGCGGTCCCGGCATTACAGTCCGTCATGCAATCTATGTTATAATTCAGACGTCAGGAAGGGAAGGACACTAAAGGAGCCTTGTAACCTGGATATCGGTTGATATTTACGTCGAGTGAACTAAAGAATTTAAATTCTACTATTTTTATTGCTTGGCCAGTATTAGCAGCTAAGACAATCGAAGAATAGCATCAGTCTAATGTTTTAAACCCTAAAAAAATATTAAAATTCGATATAAGATGGGAAGAAATTCGAGCGTTGAAAATTTAATGACATTATATAAACGAGGGGGGGAGGGGGTGGATAAATGGTGGGAGCGCGCCTGAGCTCTGCTACATAAACGAGTAGCTATGTTAAAGGTTAAAGTGAAACGGGAACATAGTTGGACTAAGTGGTATATACCTATCCATATATATGTATTTATCACTGCTTACAGACACAGTGTTGAGTATTCGTTTGAGAAGGAGAGAGGATGGTGATGGTGACACAATGGGTGACGGACCGTCAAGTACTCTATAAACTTTGGCTGAGACTGGTATAACAGCTACCTAGCTTGAAAATCATTTCCAACTCAGATGGTAATTTTATATGATTTGTTAAGAGTGAAAGCTTAATCCCAACGCCTTTTGTTCATGAGCCAGCATCTAAAGACGTTATTTTTCATGTGGAATACTGAAAACGTAACGTGCAAACCAACAAATGAAAGAACAAAGTGATGGCAAAGAAGCTGCGTTGAAAGCAAGGAGGTTCAAATAGAGAGGAGCGCACCCTCTCTATTTATCCTACGGGAGTGTTGCGAGTAAACTTTTCCCTTAAACTGGCTGAGTGGCTTATCCAATCGGAGGGCGGCATTGCCTCACGCAGCCCATATAGGAAGAAGTTCTCAGCTCAACTTTTAATAGCAATTAACCATCGACGAAATTTGGAGCTAATGGAAGTATGTAAAGGAAACTTGTATCATGTATACCATCTGATGATGAAAGTAACACGGTGAGCACTGTGATATATATCTTCAGACACGATTGTCTTTGCAAAGATATTGAAAAACTGCCTGTCTGTACCTTCCTTAATTATATGTGCTGTCCATTGCCACTTCAGCCACTTTGAGGACTCCAAACGCCAGCTTCGATCACGTGACAGAGCCATGTGTTTACTCGCCAAGAGAGTGTTTTGGCTTGCTCCTCCCATTAGAAGCTCCTTGGTTGAAAGCTCTATCAGCACTGTTCATCCCCGTACCGTAGAGTCACAACTGTAGCATGGATACTGTCAGAACGTATTTCAGTCATCCAAGTGAAATTAGCATCTAATTTCATGACGCTCTATATAGAATTGTTGCTGTGGTTGAAGTTCTCTTCATTCAAATGAAGTTTGACCATATGTATTGCAGTATTTGTAAAATTGAGTACTGCTTCGCAATTATCGCTTCAAATTTAACTGCAAATGCAAGGAGAGCGCAAGAAAGGAAAGTAGTATTCTAAAGCAAGCCTGTCGACGATAAAAGACCCCTATTTGAAGCACATTCCATCTGCTTTCATCGCTTCAGGTATCACTTCAAACTTGATAGCTACAGTGCCTAGACATAAGTATTTGCACAACTGTAATTTAAGGTATTTTAAAATATTTAGGGACTGCTTTAGGATAATTAATACAGAAAGTTTGTATAACATATATATGTAATAGAATATTTAAACAGAACGGTCAAATGTGCACTTATAACAAGAAAATTTAACACAAGCAAAAGTAATGAGGGACAAAAGTATTTGACCAATTCACTCTGAAGTTCAGCACGAGTTGTCATGGGGTTATTAGTCACCTTACGTAGCATGTAGCGCCGAGGACGACCCACGATCTTACGCGGAGCTCCAGCTCTTGGCAGGTTGGAGACCGCCCCAGTCACTTGATGCTTGCGAACTATTGCTCCAACCGTTGAAAAAGGAACATTGACATGTTCTGCTATTACTCTATAAGTTAATCCCTCTCTACGAAGTTGAATTATCAGTTTACGAGTAGCTTCAGGGAGTTCTTTAACTTTGGGCATTTAAGTGAGAGTGTGGGCGACTTCAATGAGGTCTAGAGAGGTAATGATTGCGCCAGCTATGGTTTGTTTACATTGTATTTGTTTCGAGACATTTCGTGAACGTTCTAGAATAATTTCCAAACTAATTTATTCAAATTATACTATTAAATATCAAAGATTTTACATCATATTTATTTTGTTCAAATATTTTTGTCCCTCATTACTTTTACTTGTGTTATATTTTCTTGTTATAGTTGCACATTTGACTGTTCTGCTTAAATATTCTATTATATATATGTTATATAAATTTCCTGTATTAATCATCCTAAAGCAGTCCCTAAATTTTTTAAAATACATAAAAAAATAGAGTTGTGCAAATACTTATGTCTAGGCATTGTATGTTTGTATCATCTGGACCATGCATTCTACTAGGCCCTCCTTGTATCAACATCTCGGATTGCTTATTCGGTTATCGAATTTCCACATATCTTATTGCCCCTTAAAAAGCCGGCTGACCCCGTAAAACGTCAGTTAGAGAGGACAGAGTCATCCAGTGTAAGTCATTCAATGATTGTTCTAAGTCCTCAGCAGCGATAAGTAGGAAACGAATGACTCAAAATGTATGAACGTCTTACGTCAGACCGTTTCTCGGCACCTTCAAGAAATGGAGTTATTTGCAAGACGCCCACAGAAGAAACCGCTCTTGAGTGCCAAAAACAAGAAAAAGAGATTAAAGTCTGCAAACAAGCATGTTAACTGGTCACATGAAAATTAAGCTCGAGTTTTTCACAGTGATCAAATTGTTTGTTTGGTAATGACGGCTAGATCTTTGTTAGAAGACGTGAAGGTCAGAAATTAAGTGTAAAGTGTACTAAGGAGACTGAAGTTTGTCGGTGGGAGCCTGATAGTTTTCGGTATGTTCTCTAATCAAGGGACATCGCCTCTCGTTCGTTTGCAAACCCGTGTGAATGCTCAGGTGTATAAAAATCTGTTATAAGGTATTGTCGTGCCTAATATTGTCAACTCAGGTGATCCCAGCCCTATCTTCATGCAAGACAATGCCCCCTGCCACAAGGCAAAGACAGTCATGAGTGACCTTGAGCAGCAAGATCTCGAAGTTATGGATTAGCCATCCCAAAGTCCTGACCTAAATCCAATCGAAAATCTTTCAAAAACACTAAAGGTGAAAGTTATGGCAAGAAACCCTATCAATACAGAATATCTTTGCATGGAACTTCAAGAGGAATGGGCGAAAATTACTGTTGAAGATTGTCAACGTCTCATTCGATCATGTAGTCGACGCTGTGCAGCTGTAATCGAAATCAAGGGACTATTTACCAAATATTCATCGTTCACCACCATTTTGCTAAATATTTCTAGTAAAAATAGAGTTAAATGCATTTTTTTCTTGTTTGTCCTTAGTTTTGGACGTTATAAAGTCTAAGAGAAAGCTTTTCGTTCATAACTTTTTTATTATCCTTCATACATGTCTCAAATTGTAACACAATAATCAACATCTTACTGGCTAATAGTGTGCAAAAGAAGAAGTACCTGGCATGGTTAGAAAAAAGTTATGACGTTTTGAAAATTTGGCTCTTAGTTTGGACGGTACTGTAGCTATCCACTTCAATCTCTATTGGCAGGTAGTCAACTAATGCTTGAGGCGACAAAGGCACTAGTATGTGAGTCCACAAGAAATTAAATATAAATTGATACAGGTATTATTCATTTTCAAAAATCACTCACAATAGAATATGTTTTTCGTTTGCTACACTCTTCTTTAAATCTTCTTCTAACACAGATTATTGCAGAAAAAACAGGACTGTAGAACAATGCTCTAAAACCAAGCAAGGTTCACCACCAGATCGACTGCTATTTTGTCTCTATCATTTCATCGTCTGAGACAATAGTTATATATTAATAATAGATTTTTTTATTGTTTTTATCACTTCTTGCAAGCAGAAATAAGTTCTGTTGATGACAGTCGGGGCTATTTCGGAAATGAATGAATTTGCGTATGCTCACCAAATTGGTGGCCCTGACCGTTATTAACTTGACAAGAAGATCACGCTACCATTGTTGTGAGTGCAGCGCGTCATCCTCATATTAGAATCATGTCCAAGAACGTGAACACAGAAAAGTTGCTGGTACATGTTCCCTGCCGCTGTTAAATGGCAGCGTGACCCATTAGTAATGACGTAGAATATTCTGTTTACCGGATATTTTGCAGATATTATGCTTCTTACCCAGTCAGCGCTAACTCATAAATGAGAGATAAGTTGAAGTACTTATCTGAAAGCCCTTCCTCTCTTTCAGCTGTTGGTTTAGTAACTATCTAACACACCTACAGCTTCTTCTTAACAGGTTTATTTGAAGCAGAGATGTGACACCATCAATTCTTTGAGACATTGATAACGATTCTTGAGCTGGACGCAGACCTGTAAGTTCATCTCTCCATGACCTATAATTAATATTTTCTTTAATGAAGCAAATTTCCAGTATCCTCAATAATAATCCAAGCCCCGGACACTTTTAAAACTAAAGCTCCCATAGAAAACCGTCGAACGGTCAACATAATTATATAGAACTACAGCTTTGGAACCTTGACGTTCTTCATAAAAAATGAGGTTCAGTACTATGAACGTTCTTCATANATGGCAGATAGACTGCCGGTACTATAGATCAAGGCAAAAAATAGATGTTTATGATTGCTAAAATTAGAAGTCATAATATTCTTAAACGTCTATTTTTAACTTGATGAAGGCATTTGCTCAAATATCTCTGTGTGCTACTACTCTTGTCCGTCTGCTTTCAGCTGCTCATAACTTTTACTTAACTTTCTTTATTTTATCATTAAAATACAATTAGAAGTAGTATATCTGCATAGGTAAAAATATTAGTTTTAGGAGTGTGCTTAATTCATTTTCACGAAGTAAATGGCAACATTCTCCATATTTTATGAGGTCTTGGATTCCGTCTAAGGGCTGTTCTACACGTAAGTCGTTTGAACGTACATCGTCCAAAAGTCCCATGTTGCCGTGCCGCAGTAACTGCAGAAAATTACCTGGTTTTTGAGTTTTATTTCTCTCAAACTTGAAGAAATTTCCACAATTTCCCTGGTGATCAACACTTGCCGAGGAAACTGACTTAACGGCTAACATTTTAATACCACGCAGTTGTGTTTACAACGACGCTACAAAACTTTCGGACGAGTGGAAGAGTGAACGCGGTCAAAAGACTGACGTGTATACAGTTCATTCAGCATTTCCAACACATTTCCAACACTGCAACACCCATGTAAGTCAACGCTTATTTTAGTGAGGAAATCCGAACATATTTCCTTTATTTTTACTGAGCTAATTTAGTCTCGCCACACTTTGCACCACTTCCTTGACTTTATTTGCTAACGTCATAAGCATGGTTCGGTCCCGGCACCGTATGCGGTCTACTTCAGAGCACGCCTTAGGTTAGGTTATTTGCGGTTAGGGTGGGTAAAAAAATTTGTTTACACCTACTGGAATAGTTTCAGTGCAGCTACCATGAGGGTCTAACCTAACTCTTTCGTACATACATAACACCTAAATCTACGGTTGATATTTGCCTCTACTGGGACCACAGGAGGTGTAGCAGATGAACTGTATATCCTGTACTCGAAATGACCATATCGCACATTTCGGATTTTGATCATTCTGGGCTAGGATGCGTATTGCGTGGCATGTACGCAGCCATAGCGCGGCTGTAGACACAGAGGTGCGATGTGCACAGCTGCGGCCGACGGAACTATGCAGAACGAAAGTGGCGGACCCTCGCGTGCATTCCTCAAGGCTCGAGGGACGGGCGGCGGCCGGTGGTGACGACACCACAGCAGCAGGATACCGCCACCGCATCGCTCCATGACGACGCGCGCACTTACTCGCACGGACAGAATTGTCCCATGTAATTTAATGTTGACTATGCTCCAAAAAGTGTTCACACGTATGGTTCACACGACAGCCTTTTTGTTTCGATATGCGTTGTGCTCAGCGTCCGAGCGCGTTGTTGCGTTCTTCTAAAAAAAAAGAGCGTGTAGCTGTGCGACGATTGGAACGCGAAATTAATCAATTCTTCGACGCTTGACTCGGTGAAAACGTGAAATGGTCTTTGCCCGTTCAATCGAGTTTGAAGTCGTTAACCCTTAACTGATTGTTTTTGAGATTTTTGAAAGTTCAATCTTTCTTCGTAAAATGGAGCTTACAGGTGTGCCAAGCATAACTGGGTGAGTTCTAATATATGCACTGCGATTCAAATTGGTGAAGTCAAAGTTTTATTCCAAGTTCCGGACAAGTCAAGGCTCGAGGGGCTAATGTCATTGCGCAATCAATGAAAGTCTTACTAAATGTTCGCCGTCGCGTCTGCTGCCTAGAGTGAAAGTATTCAAGTTTCGGATGTCTCTTCAGAGTTAAGGTGAATTACTACATATACCCAGGACACCATGCACGCCTGTGCTGTTTGAGCGGATACAGCAACGCATCCGGACGCCGAGTGGTACATGTGGGTAGTAAAAGAGCGTCGTGTGAATTCCTGTAATGTAACCCAATAAAGTCTAAACTAGCGAAAGTTACCCTAACTCAACCAAGCTAAGTTTAGTTAAAGAATGCTACGTTCGCTTTCCTCTGCCTCCAGAGACTACAGAGTTCCTGCGAATATCTACTTGCACTTGGTGGATCCCTAATACAAGTGGTCATGCACTTGAAGTCGGAGCGTTTGGCGACTTTTTCTTATTTAAAAGTGAGGGTAAACACAATGTTGCAAAAAGAGCTGGGCGTAGATACTCTAAAATGTATCTATATACTAGGTACACCTTTAAAATGCATCAAGATACAGATACTAAATACAATTTTTCAAATGAATCTAGATACAGATACTAGCTACTTCAATGTACTGTATCTATGTATACTATGCTAGATACTTTTCTATTTACAAACGCATGCGCTAGTTTTGAAACTCCGTATGGTTTAGATGTTACAACAGGCCTGTGCACTCTGTCAGACAGCTATTGACATGTTCAGATTTCAGACCGCTATACGAATTACGGGTCTACTATGTAGTAGCTACAGTCATATATATTGGCACTATGCAATAAAATACACATATTATTATTATTAAAACATCACCCTTGAGCTTCAACGGACAGGTAATACAACCCAAATGAAACATCTTGCAACACCGGGAAGCCCAAAATGCTGCTAAAGGGAATCCAAAAAAAAACATTAACAGCTGACTTAAAAGCCTGCAGGCCAACACGACCAAAAGCCGATGCCGGCAACAAATTCCAAACTTTAGCCGACCAGGGCACGAAGCACCGACAGAACTGATTAGTTCGACATCTGACAGCCTCC
>LQNS02278143.1:14384248-14396461 GCA_001587735.2 Parhyale hawaiensis | reverse complement strand
TTCGTGAACGCAACAAACTGTAATCGAATTTTATAAACGGTGTCAGTTGTTCTTAGTTCACCATGGCACACGGTCATGCCTAGATTCTCCAATGATTCGGTAAGTTTTAATAGCTTCGAATAAAAGGAAGTTTACTTCTCACACTTATCGATCGCTTTACTTCTTTCAAGTTAAATAAATATCTATTGTTGAATACTTTTAATCGTGGCGCCTCTCCAAGCGACCCCAGAGCAAATTTTTCCAGTCAGTTTCGAGCTTTTCTTTGCGTTTTCTTTCTTTCGTACCCCGCTTAGATCTTTGACCATAATCTTTCTTTTCATTTTCACTTTTCTTGTCAACTTAGTGCGCTCTTATCCAGTGTTCACACGTGCAATATTATTCTTATGATTATACGAATTCAATCTTAGCTCAACTTCAAAATTCGGCATAATACATGTGATACATGAAATTTGGAATTTACATAGTTGCAATATACCTCTGCATGTGATTTAGGTAAAGAAATGTTTTAACGGAGTTTTTGAATTGTAAGAATATTTTAATCGGTAATCGTAAATCTCAGCGTACTTTGAACCTATTACAAGTGTGCAATATTAGATATAACCTGCTCAGATTACTGTTGCAATTTTGTAATCATATTTTAGTTTAGAGATTGAACGTTCAATAGCCGCTTATTTATTTTTATCGCATTTTAGACAATTTACCAGTTTTTATTTATAAGAGATTTTAAGTCGTGTGTTTCTATTGTTACAGAAACACTTACTTGCTTACTGCTACTACGCTACTACCACGAAGTTCAACAGTTTGTCACGTCGCAGTTTGAAAATAAATTCGTTCGTCATCCTACGTATTCTGTTAACTTCTACCTCGAAATGTATCGAACATTTCCAAAGGCGTCGGCCTTTAAATCATATAAACGAGGGGGAGGGGAGGATAAATGGTGGGTGCGCGCCTGAGCTCTGCTACATAAACGCGTAGCTATGTTAAATGTAAAAGTGAAACAGGAACCATAGTTAGACTAAGTGGTATATACCTATCCATATATATGTATTTATCACTGCTTACATACACAATGTTGTGTATTCGTTTGAGAAGCAAAGAGGATGGAGATGGTGACACAATGTGTGACGGACCGTCAAGTACTCTATAACTTTGGCCGAGACTGGGATCATAGCTACTTAGCTTGAAAATCATTTCCAACTCAGTTGGTAAATTTATACGACTTGTTAAGAGTAAAAGCTTAATCCCGACACCTTTTGTTCATGAGCCAGCATCTAAAGACGTTACTTTTCTTGTGGAATACTAAGAACGTATCGTACAGACCAACAAATGGAAGAAGAAAGTGATGGCAAAGAAGTTGCGTTGAAACTTCAATCAGCACTGTTCATCCCCGTAGCTGTGATTCAGTACCGTAGAGTCACAACTGTAGCATGGATGCTCTCGGAACGTATTTCAATTATCCAAGTGAAATTAGCATCTAATTTCATGAAGCTCTAGAATTGTTGCTATGGTTAAAGTTCTCTTCGTTCAAATGAAAAGTTTGACCATCTGTATTGCAGTATTTTTAAAATTGAGTACTGCTTCGCAATTAGGCTATCAATTAAAATTTAGCTGCAAACTGCAAATGCAAGGAGAGCGCTAGAAAGGAAGGCAGTATTCTAAAGAGAGCGAGCCCAGAATGAAGGATGCCTATTTGAAGCACATTCCATCTGCCTTCATCGCTTCAGGTATCACTTCAAACTTGTTAGCTATGTTTGTATCGTCCGGACCATGGATTTTACTCGGCTCTCCTTGTATCAACATCTCCGTTTGCTTATTCAATTATCGAATTTCTACCGATCTTATTGCCATCAAAGAAATGGACACAAAATGAAAGAAACCTGCGTCACATTAAAATAAATGCACATTTGCACATGGTGCAATTATAAATGCACATGGCGATGTAATTATTTTATGGGTGTCGTGTTTCGCTTTCTGTAGGAGGATAAGATAGGCAGAAATTCGATTATTAACTTAACGTACGGAGATCTTGATAAAATGAGCATCGGGTAAAATCCATACTCGGGCCCAAATAATTCAAAGTAGCTATCCACTTCAATGTCCATTGGCAGGTAGTCAACTAATGCTTCAGGCGACAAAGGTACTAGTAAGTGCGTCCACAAGAAATTAAATATAAATTGATACAGGTATTATTCATCTTCAAAAATCCTTCACTATAGAATACGTTTTTCTTTTGCTACACTCTTCTTTAAATCTTCTTTTAACTGAGATTATTGCAGAAAAAACAGGACTCCAGAACAATGCTGTAAAACAATTCAAGGTGCACGACCAAATCGACTATTATTTTGTCTCTCTCCTGTCACCGTCAGAGACAGGAGGTATATATTAATCTTAGAGTTTTTTGATTGTTCTTATCACTTATTGCAAGCAAAAATAAGTGCTGTTGATGACAGTTGAGGCTATTTCGGAAAAGAATGAATTTGCGTATGCTCACCAAATTGTTAGCACTGACCGTTATTAACTTGACAAGAAGATCACGCTACCATTGTTGTGAGTGCAACGCGTCGTCCTCATATAAGAATTATGACCGAGAGCGTAAACACAGGAAAGTTGCTGGTACATGTTCCCTGCCGTTATTAAATGGCAGCGTGACCAATTACTAATGACGTAGAATATACTGTTTACAGGATATTTTGCAGATATTATGCGTTTTACCCAGTCAGTGCTAACTCATAAATGAGAGATAAGTTGAAGCACTTATCTGAAAGCCCTTAGTCTCTTTCAGCTGTTGGTATAGTAACTCTATCTAACACACCTGCAGCTTCTTTTTAACAGGTTTATTTGAAGCAGAGATGTGACACCATCAATTCTTTGAGACATTGATAACGATTCTTAAGCTGGACGCAGACCTGTAAGTTCATCTCTCCATGACCTATAATTAATATTTTCTTTAAAGAAGCAAATTTCCAGTATATTCAATAATAATCCAAGCCCCGGACACTTTTAAAACTAAAGCTCCCATAGAAAACCGTCGAACGGTCAACATAATTATATAGAACTACAGCTTTGGAACCTTGACGTTCTTCATAAAAAATGAGGTTCAGTACTATGAACGTTCTTCATANAGATAGACTGCCGGTACTATAGATCAAGGCAAAAAATAGATGTTTATGATTGCTAAAATTAGAAGTCATAATATTCTTAAACGTCTATTTTTAACTTGATGAAGGCATTTGCTCAAATATCTCTGTGTGCTACTACTCTTGTCCTGCTTTCAGCTGCTCATAACTTTTACTTAACTTTCTTTATTTTATCATTAAAATACAATTAGAAGTAGTATATCTGCACAGGTAAAAATATTAGTTTCAGGAGTGTGCTTAATTCATTTCCACGAAGTAAATGGCAACATTCTCCATATTTTATGAGGTCTTGAATTCCTTCTAAGGGCTGTTCTACACGTTAGTCGTTTGAACGTACATCGTCCAATCGTCCCATGTTGCCGTGCCGCAGTAACTGCAAAAAATTGCCCTGTTTTTTGAGTTTTATTTCTCTCCAAACTTGAAGAGATTTCCACAATTTCCCTAGTGATGAACACTTGCCGAGGACACTCACTTAACGGTTAACATTTTAATACCACGCAGTTGTGTTTACAACGACGCTACAAAAACTTCCGGACGAGTGGAAGAGTGAACGCGGTCAAAAGGCTGACGTGTATACGGGTCATTAAGCAACAAATTTACAACATTTCCAACACTGCAAGACCCATGTAACTCAACGCTTATTTTAATGAGGAAATCCGAACATATTTCCTTTATTTTTACTGAGCTAATTTAGTCTTGCCACACTTTGCACTACAACCTTGACTTTATTTGCTAACATCATAAGCATCGTTCGGTCCCGGCACCGTATGCGGTCTACTTCGGAGCACGCCTTAGGTTAGGTTATTTGCAGTTAGGGTGGGTAAAAAAAATTGTTTACACCTACTGGAATGGTTTCAGTGCAGCTACCATGAGGGTCTAACCTAACTCTTTTTTACATACATAACACCTAAATCTACGGTTGATATTAAAGCCTCTGCCGGGACCACAGGAGGTGCAGCAGATGAACTGTACATCCTGTACTCCAAATGACTATATCGCACATTTCGGATTTTGATCATTCTGGGCTAGGATGCGTATTGCGTGGCATGTACGCAGCCATAGCGCGGCTGTAGACACGGAGGTGCGATGTGCACAGCTGCGGCCGACGGAACTATGCAGAACGAAAGTGGCGGACCCTCGCGTGCATTCCTCAAGGCTTGAGGGACGGGCGGCGGCCGGTGGTGACGACACCACAGCAGCAGGATACCGCCACCGCATCGCACCATGACGACGCGCGCACTTACTCGCACGGACGGAATTGTCCCTTAATCCAATGTAATTTGATGTTGACTATGCACCAAAAAGTGTTTACACGTAGGGTTCACACGACAGCCTTTTTGTTTCGATATGCGTTGTGCTCAGCGTCCGAGCGCGTTGTTGCGTTCTTCTAAAAAAAGAGCGTGTAGCTGTGCGACGATTAACGATTAGAATGCGAAATTAATCAATTCTTCGACGCTTGACTCGCTGAAAACTACAGACACGTGCCATGGTCTTTGCCCGTTCAATCGAGTTTGAAGTCGTTAACCCTTAACTGATTGCTTTTGAGATTTTTGAAAGTTCAATCTTTCTTCGTAAAATGGAGCTTACATGTGTGCCAAGCATAACCGGGTGAGTTCTAACATATGCAGTGCGATTCAAATTGGCGAAGTCAAAGTTTTATCCCAAGTTTCGGACGAGTCATGCCTCGAGGGACCAATGTCATTGCGCAATCAATGAAACTTTACTAAAATGTTCGCCGTCGCGTCTGCTGCCTAGAGTGGAAGTATTCAAGTTTCGCATGTCTCTTCAGAATTGAGGTGAATTACTACCCAGGACACCGTGCACGCCTGTGCTGTTTAAGCGGATACAGCAACGCATCTGGACGCCGAATGGTACATGTAGGTAGTAAAAGAGCGTCGTGTGAATTCCTGTAATGTAACTCAATAAAGTCCAAACTAGCGAAAATTACCCTAACTCAACCAAGCTAAGTTTAGTTAATGAATGCTACGTTCATTTCCCTCTGCCTCCAGAGACTACAGAGTTCCTGCGAATATCTGCTTGCACTTGGTGGATCCCTAATCAAAGTGGTCATCCACTTGAAGTCGGAGCGTTTGGCGACTTGTTCTTATTTAAAAGTGAGGGTAAACACAATGTTGCAAAAAGAGCTGGGCATAGATACTCTAAGATGTATCTATATACTAGGTACACCTTTAAAATGCATCAAGATACAGATACTAGATACAATTCTTCAAATGAATCTAGATACAGATACTAGCTACTTCAATGTACTGTATCTATATTTACTATGCTAGATACTTTTCTATTTACAGAGGCTGTGAAGGCCAGGTTCTTCGATATAGCGGGCAGACGGGTAAGAATACGCAAAGGTAGATGGTGGTGGTACACAAGGGAACCGCAGCTGATCACGGAGAGGAACCCGCCCCACTTCTAATGGGGCCGAATCCGGCAGTTGTAGGACACTGCGGGGTTGGAACTTGCGACGCTGACTAATCAACGCAGACTCAGGGAAGCTGGTGGATCTGACGCAGGCTCAGGGATGCTGACGGATCAGGCTCAGGGATGCTGACGGATCAGACTCAGGGACGCTGACGGATCAGACTCAGGGATGCTGACGGATCAGACTCAGGGACGCTGACGGATCAGACTCAGAAGAACAAACAGCTAGCAGAGTCACTAGAGCGTCAGGGAGTGGCGTCTCAAAAGAGGTGTAGGGGAAGATTAGCACCCAACTTATGGAGCAGTACCCAGGTGGCCAATCCTGGCGCATCAGTCCTACAAAGAGAGGAGCAAAGCAAAATAGAAAATAGTAAAATCGAACTGCAGGGTTAAATGACACAGCACTGATCACTTCGTATAGCCCCAGCTCTTTCATGAAATTGCAGCGATTCCATTACTTTAATCTGCTGCGCGAAATTATTCACATCGCGGTTACACTAGAAAATGAGAGCACGAATCCTAGCAGTTTTCCTAAGATATTTAGCATTTAAGAAGAAGGGTATCGAGCAACGAGAATCTCCCCTACAGGAGCCAACGGTCCTTCAGTAGGTACTGAAGGAACAATCGGGTCCGGCTACGTAGTTTGTAAGGAAGAATTGAATTGAAATGTTACTCATATGTATTTTATCAATAGACAACCAGAAATGTGGAGTCCGCGCGAAAAACTGTAATTCCAGAGTTTTGCAGCGTTAACTACAAGAGCTTAAATAACCATTTCTATACTGCTTTCTATGCGAAATAAACAATTATTATTCAAAGCTGTGTACCTCTAATCCTTCACCATTTGAGCTTCCAATCATGTAGGTTATTACCTCCGCCAAGGAGGTTATGTTTTCATCGTGTTTGTCTGTCTGTCTATTTGTCTGTCTGCCTGTCATCAAGATAACTCCAAAAGTTATGAACTGATTTGGATGAAATTTACAGGGATTGTTAGGTATGTTAGGAAAAACAGATGATTAACTTTTGGTAAAGATATGTCCATCCGTTTGTTTGTTTGTCTGCGTAATTTTTTTCGATGCCATAACTCAAAAAGTTATGAATGGATTTTGATGAAATTAACATGAGTTGTTAAGTATATAACAAAGAGTAGATTACCAAATTTTGGTAATGATTCGTTCGTTCGTTCGTTCGTTTGACACTGTTTTTAATTTTATGCTTGTTAGCACAATAACTAAAAAAAAATGAATGGATCTTTATGAAATTTATAGGGTTTGTTAGTAATGTTAAAAGACTTAAATGATCAAATTTTGGTGGAGATCGGTTTGTTCGTTTGTATGTTTGACTTATGTTTGTCATAACGTTTGTTAACAGTATAACTCAAAAAGTTATGAACGGATCTTCAAGAAAATTGAACAAGCTGTTGTTAATATAAGAAGGCACAAATGATTAGATTTTGGAGTTTATGCAAAAAAATTATTGTTTCAGAACCAATTTGAATTTTTTGCTACCGTTGCCTCACTTGGCGGAGGTATGCGCTCTCAGAGTGCTCTAGTTTCATTATTCATTCACAGTTTTATAACCTGTCGTTTATTAATTTACATTATCATCATTATGTTTATTATGTTATCATTATTATTATGATTTTCAAAATACATACATAAATGTATAAAGCACGACCTAAGTCTATAACAGAGATACTGTACATGATTAGCTCCAGGGCCACACAGAGCATCTACAATATGTCCTTTGCAGTGACCTTCGGGTTTTGGTTGGAATATCTAACGGCCTTTCGCTAGCTTTCTCAGACACAACCTTTTACTTCCAAGTCCTATTTGTTATCTCTCGCGAACGAAGTGAAAGAGGTGAAGGTGTTTTCGTTGAAGATTTAAGTCAACCCAATAAGTGGTCGAAGGAGATGAGCAATGTTTATAATTTTTTGGAGGGAGTTTGGTGGGTTAACCTAGATGTGACCCATGCCAAAAAACTAGACCTAGCTGACCATTACAAAATGACGGCGTTGAATTTTCTCCACCGCTGCGAATTTGCCTCCACCGCGGTAGATCGTCTGGAGATCGTTCTATTTTTTCTTATGTTATTATTGAAGAGCGAATCTCTGGGAAGGAATGGGGCTGTGCCCTAGCCTAGTTCATCAAAAATGACTTCGACTTCGTTGAATTTGTCCTCTACCGCGGGTGGTGGTCTTACTCCACTCCACCTTGTTGGGCATGCTTCTTTATAATTGCTCGAACAGTTGACTTTGGAATGGTTAACCTTTTGGAAATCTTACTACAGCCTTCCCATTTAACATGACAAGGTAGAACAAGTTTCCTGAGGTCTTCACCGTGTTCTTTAACGTTCATCATCACAATAATCTTTTCTATGAAAATATACTGTAACTATTTTCTAAAATGTAATAATCCCAAACTCAGCACAAAATTAGAACGCCTCGTGGCGTTAGACCAGCACCCGCGGCAAACGAAGGCATAAAGCTAGTGCATGTAATAATACCAGGCTCTTCAATAATAACATGAATAAAAATAATAGAACGCCCCATGCTCCAGACGAACTGCCGCGGTGGAGGCAAACTCGCCCAGGTGGCGGAAAATGCAATGCCGTCATTTTTTATGGCCAGCTAGGTCTAGTTTTTTGGCATGAGTCACATCTAGGTCAACCCACAAAACTCCTTGCAAAACTTTATAAAGATTGCTCAACTCTTTCGACTACTTTTTGGGTAGACAGACAAATATACAAATAAATATATATACTTAAATCTTCAACGAAAACATTATCGCCTCTTTCACTTCGTTCGCGAGTGATAAACCTTATTTGAATACAAAGTTTTAACAATAAAAGTATGTAGGAAGTCATCAAAGAGAATTACATAGTATATGCACCTTCAATATACAAAAATAATAAACCGTATCAATAATTCTGAACCTGCAATATTCACACTTCTGCTCACTACTCTCGGTTAAAGCGATTTTCTGTATTCTGATGGTAGCATTGGGAAAAATTAAAAGGTGCAAATACATATGATATGATTGTATGTGATAGACTTTCATTCCAAACTCCTACACATAATTTTAAGAACAATATGTGTGTTGGATTGCACCAGGCCCATAAATGTACTCAGAACTGTACAAACTCAAAACAATTGTCAAATGACTGTGTTTGTACCACTTTCACTTCGCGTTAATAAAGAATTTATTCCAACAGGGTACATTTTTCTATAATTTTATCTACTTCCATCTGTTGGAATAGAAAAAAATAGCGTAGAGTTGACAACTTTCAAATTTTGATTGAATATAGCTATCATTTCTAAGTATCTAAAAAAGTATTTAGATACTTTGTATCTAGATACAGGTAAAATGTATCTAGATACCACATTTAAAAAGTATCTAGACACTTCATTTAGATATAAAAAAAGTATCTAGATATTACCCAGCTCTGGTTGCAACTGACCTATGCCTATTGAGAGAAACTCTCTTCTACCCTAATGAAGCTTGATCGTGGGAATTTTTGTTCTACCGCAGTATGTACTCACAAAATTCAGCTATGAAGGAAAGTCTCTTATTCTTCCTCAGTACGTAACTATGAAACTCAGCCAGAAGAACTCTCAGTCTACAATATTATGCAAGTATGAACTCAGCCAGCGAAACTTTTCTAATAAGCATCTATGAAACTCAGTGAGATGAACTCTCAGCCTATCCCGATATATCTTTAAAACTCTTCCAGAAGAACCACACCTCATTATTATAATACATACGCATATAAGAAACTAAGTCCAGTTCATAGGCCTAGCCAGGATGTCATTACGAGGAAACCCACAAGATTGGTATTGGCCCTCAGCATCGGTGGGCTCGTTTGCTGAGGTCGTAAATCATATATTCTGTGAATAAGATTTGTCCTCTACGCTGCTGTCATGATTTACTTGTGTTCTAAAAAAGGTCAATTTTTCATCCATAATGGGCTCCTGCCGAAGCCCAAGAGGGGAGGGGATCCGTGGGTCCCCAAGGTCACCCTAAGCTATGCCTGTGGTCCACTGACGACTGCACATTGTCTCGAGCAGCATTTCCTCGGCCCATCCTCATGCATAGAAGACACTAAGACTTGACACCTCCTCTAGGCAGCATTAGACGCAGTCGCATATCCTCCATCTACTCAAAAATCTCAGAGCAAACACTTCTGCTGTTGCCACATCACGTTATGTATGCGGCTGCACGACGTGGTTGAGGTCAATGGTATTCTGCTGTATGCTGTTTCATGCAGGGCTGCTCGTAGGCTTTAAGATCGTTTTTCTGTCTGGCATCGATGCATTGTTCCTTAACCGAAGCTATGATGCTTGGCGTGTGGTTATTGACATTCTGTGTCACACTCAGGCGTGCAATGGACATGATGTACCTTCAGCTACGATGTCAACAGGAAATTCTATTGCATTTTCACACCAGCACTCGGCTGTATCGCCACATACCGCGGTCTTTTAAAACTTATAAACATGAAGTTGCTCCAAAGATACGGACAGGGCTCTCAACGGATTTTTGGGCAGATCGAAGTATGGAAGTTAGTGATCTACAAAAATAGTCTTTTAACTCTGGAGAAACCAGGCTGCAGGTTTTGTCCTCTAGTTTCTTTACCAAATCATATCTACTAGAATATACTTCTTACTGATATTATTCCAGCATATTCCCCCAACATACATTGAATACATCAGGCAGATTAATAAATAAAGCAGTAACACAGAATGAACTCGTATTTATGTACAGCTGCATGAAACACTTTGCAAAAATAACTAGAGCACTCTGAAAGCACATACCTCCACCAAGCGAGGCAACGGTAGCAAAAAAAATTCAAATTGGCTCTGAAAGCATAATTTTCTTTGTATAAACTCCGAAATCTGATCATTTGTGCCTTTTGATAATAATAATAATAGCTTGCGTAATTTTCTTGAAGATCCGTTCATAACTTTTTGAGTTATACTGCTAACAAACGTTATGACAAACATGAGTCAAACATACAAACGAACAAACCGATCAGCAATAAAATTTAATTATTTATGTCTTTTAACATTACTAACAATCCCTATAAATTTCATAAAGATCCATTCATTATTTTTTGAGTTATTGTACTAACAAGCATAAAATTAAAAACAGTTACAAACGAACGAACAACCGGTTCATTACCAAAATTTGATCATTTACTCTTTGTCGTATACCTAACAATTCATGTCAATTTCATAAAAATCCATATATAGCTTTTTGAGTTATGGCATGGAGAAAAATGAGGCAGACAAACAAACAAACGGATGGACATCGTTTCCTAACTTTTTGAGTTATCTTGGTGACAGACAGACAAATACGACGAAAACATAACCTCCTTGGCAGAGGTAATTACTAAAATTCTCGATCAGTCTAGAGTGCGACCCTCAGATCAGAGTGGTTACAGCTTCAGCAGGGTAATATTGTGCTTATGACACTGTCTTACGACCGTGGTGAAGCGCAAGTCCTTCATATAATATTCATATTTCTTAAAAGGCTTTAGCACTTATCAGTTTTTTCTGAATCAAACCGTGCGATGAATCGCTTATCCATTTTGTTATGGATATTACATCGTGTACATCACTGACACTAGCCAAGTTATAAGGGTGAAACAAGGAACGGTAACGACCTCCGATATCATGTAACGGTGCCCATCACTGTCACTAGCCAAGTTATAAGGGTGTAAACTTCGCGTAGATAAGGCGCATTTAGTCTGGTATGAATGGCGTTAATGTTGAGGAAGTCGAAACAAACGAATGTTTCGTTTGAGGAGATCGCAACAACAATTCTACAACCGAGGACCAGCTGATAGTGACCCTAGCGATCAGAGCAATACTTGCAGCTGTGAAGTTGGGGAGCATGACGTGTGGGGGATGATATACAATTATCCCTATGTAGCAACCAGAGAGCACGTCAGTTTCTCATATGAATAATAGCATTGTTTCAAAAGTAATTTATTGAGCACGCTTATCCTTCTAGGAGGATGATTTTAACCCAATTCATATACCAGCTATCGTATTGTATGGAGCCTGAAATGACCGCTGATCGACTAAACGCTAGTATCATAGATCAAACGCTGTTGGAATATATACGTACCTTTGGAATCCGTTGGGGAAAAAATCCTTAATAGCCTTATGCTTAAAAAAAAAAAAAAAATGAATAAGCGCAAATAAAATAAGAGCTAACTGTAATATTCTATAAGAATTCGTACCGAATAATTTTTCGTTGAGCCATAAGGGGACCAACCCAGTTTTTTGCAAACTTTTTTATTTGTGGTCCAATTCTTACAAAATTTGCAGAAAATATGTAAAATTGAAAAAAAAAATGAATTTTGTTCATGACATTTTTTCCGTTTTCTTTATAGTTTTCTTTCTTTTCGCGATTTTCCAGGTAAACTATGAAAAAGTGATGTTTTTCAATAGTATGTTTTTTTCTACAGTTTTCATGCTAGGAAAAAAAACGAAAACTATTTTGGAAAGCCAAAGACTATGGCTACAATCTCTCGTCGGCTTCTTTCCAATTTCCTTCTAGTTTTTCTACAAATTTGGTCAGAACAGAAGAAATTTGGCTTCTCATGAAAAACACGTTTCACGCCATTTTTCCCT
>LQNS02278143.1:14368810-14383719 GCA_001587735.2 Parhyale hawaiensis | reverse complement strand
ATAAAACCAAAAATGGCAAAATTTGACCATTTTCGCTGGGTTGGTCCCCTTAACCCATTAACTGCGAATGAAGGAAATATCTGCTCCGGAAACGGTGCTGAAGATAAGCATTCCACAGTTAATGTGTTAATCTTAGCTTCTTCAGACTGCGCCGCAAGGACAGTTTCTCCAATAGCAACACAATAGGACGGACAACGCTTCTAGCGAAACAGCACAGCCTGAGTAACATGACGTGAAAGTTGTAAATTTCACAAAAGAATTGTTTCTTCACATACGACATGATAGTTCCGTTCTTTAGGGCCTTTTAGGAACTCTCCTGAGGGCATGATGATCCCATATAGCAATGGATGAGAAAGTGTCGCAAGTAAGCTTAAATTTTGAGACTGTACTCATTTTTAGATCCCTGTGTGCTGAATTTGTAAAACGGCAGTAAATCAGAAGCAGCTGGGCAATGTATCACGCTTTGTATTTTTTTTACACAAAAACTTTGAACTGTGAGAACGACATCGAATGCAGTTCACTTGGTATCCATTGGAAAGATAGAGCTAATTCAAGGAAAGAGTTATCGGAAGATGCCACAGCTTTTTATTTTGGTTTTGGCAGCAAATCCTGTGGCTGACTCCTATAGTTACACTGAGGAAAATGTCGCAAAACTACCAAGACTTCCTGGGCACCAAAGGGAAATGCCAGCTTTGGTGGGCTCGAGCAGAACAGAAATTTCCAATCAAAATCAAGAATCTTGCAGGTTGAATTCTCCCAGATCTGATACTGAAAGCGTAACGTGCAGACACATGGATGGACGTTTGGGGGAACCACAAGCAGAATAATAGGTACAAGTTACTGTGCGCCAATATATTTCGAATGCTCGGCCAGTTATCTTCAGGGGTTAAGTGTAGATAGCAGAATTGAGTGAAATATGAAATTTCATATTAAAATAGTTAATATTTTATAGTGCCTGCCGGGCAAAAATCTCTCTAAAATAATTTCAGAGTTCATGTAAAATTTGTGTATTGTTTGTTGAAGAAGGGGCATTCTCTTGATAATAACAGCCTTTGCTAGGAAGAGTCGATTGTTGTCTCAAGTTTTACAAAGAACTTTCATATTCTGAGCCAGATCATAAGTAGCGTATAGACGAGTTTATAATATGTATCATACACACTGGTCTTTATTGTTGCAGTTTGGTTCTTCGATTCACTTTTCTCACTCAAAGTGGACGAAGAACTCGCCTTGCGTTGAGTTTTACCCGGACAAGAGTTCACATTTATTAACTCAAAAGGGCTTTGGTTAACCTCCTAGTGAAGGGTTTACGGAAACAACGAAGAGGAGCTTCTGTCTGTCCGCAAGTCACGGTCATTACACTCAACAGTCGTATATACTCTCTACACAGGCTACACAGGATCACACAAATGATATTAGTTTTGCTTCACAGGAGCATAGCTACGTACTCCACAGGGCAGGGGAAATGTTACCCAAAGTTCAGTCGCGCTATCAGTAGTTGGAATGATCAGAAGTTGATTCATTCAACTTAAACAAAATAAAGGTGATATGGAACGGACGACGAAATTGATCCCAATAGCCTTGACGTATCCGGGATGTCAGACAGGTGCGCAGGCTTCACTAGGAGCTTCACTAGGAGCTTCACTAGGAGCTGCCTCAAACACAATCAGGTTGCAGTAAACACCTACAACACGATTCAGAAATTTGGTGACTAACGTTGAGTACAAGTCAACCTTTGTGGGTTTAACATTACTAAACTTTGATGCATCAATCGATGACGCTTCGAGTCTTCATACTGAGGCAAGCTAGCATTGGTTTTAAGCGAATTACTAGTGAAACCAAACTGCTGCAGAGCCTGAGGTTCAAATGAGAGCTTGCGAAAGTTGCCAACCAGCAAAGCAAAATTAAAAGAACATCGCAAAATACAGATAGAACTTCATCAGAGTTCTTGGCTACCCCACATGCTAAATGGTAAAACAGCGTCTGGGCTGCCGAAAATTTGGTTGAGAGTCACTCTACATCCATAACGGTCATTGACTGCAAAACACAGAGCTACACTTATCCACCTCTGGTGAGAAACATGTACTAGTGAAGCTCGAGTTACCATGGATTAACAAAAACTTGAAAATTTTGAAACCCGTGCGAACGGAAACTTCTTGTTCGCTGCCACTTTTATTTTTATTTGGAAAAACTGTAACTTCGGTTCACAGTTTTCTGAAGTACTTTTCTTTTGTCACTTCTCGCCACGCGGTGGTAGACAGAGCCATTGCAGCCCTCCCCAAAAATACTCATTAAAAAAATGAAAATATTACTGAGCAATTTCGAGGACCACTATGTTGAATTGTTGATCGCGTCCTGGTATAAATGAAGTAATGAGCAGAAAGAGTTGTTGTTGATAAGCAGATACTGGCCGGGAACCACAGCAAAATGTGAAATACCTCGCATATTGGTGTTTATTGAAAATATTTTAATTGTTGATTAATGTTCCTCATTCCTGAACTGAGGAGAACATAGACTTTGGAAAACTGATCTATCCATAATTTTACTTTATTTTTTGCACATTGTACGTCTGATTGGATCTAATTTTCCAGTTATTTTTTAATAATACCTTTCTGAATGGTTACATCATTTATTATATCTCTATAAACTAAAAATTGCTGTATTTTTGCAACCCAATGTACGTTGCTCGAAGCTGTACCTTGTAAGCGTCTTAATTTCTTCAAGAAACCAAGAAATAAGTTGGTGACACAAAGGCTCCTCATTGAAACAGCAATTTCGTAATGTTTCATATAAACACAAAAACGCCTTATATAATGAACCTTCATTTCTTCCATGAACTAGACGGCCCAGCCGTCAAAAATAACGGAAAAAATTTGATGATTGTGCTTTTTATTGTTATGGTTCCCAGTATAGGTTTTGCTGTATTACAGGTCTCATCCCTGTAGGCCTGATCTTCCATTAGTGAAATGCAAGCTGTACAACCATGAGTTTTGTGATAGCAAAATATCATCCCCCCCGTAAGATAGGGAGGGAATACCAGCTTGGGAATGATCAAGCGTTAAGTTGCACTGCACTAAGAAAAATATAGTACAGTCAGAGGAATTCACTGGAAATGCCCAGGGCTCACCGTATTGTGGATACCAACTGTTTGTTGAACCCCAAGCGTCAAAATTTGGCTGCGATGTAAATTCAATATAAAAAGGCGTTTGCTCAGCGTGAAGATTCAACTGTTACCAAGGAGCTTGTATAGAGAAGGAGGGAGCCAGTAGCCTAACCCGTTGAAGCTCAAGAGTCTCTTATGGCTGTCAGCCAGGTGTCGTATGAACCAATCGCATATCAGTAACTCTGTTCGTCTGCTGCTCCCCCGTGAAACTCAGTGCTCCCCCGTCTTTTCCACCAATGACCGTCTCAGCCATAAGAGATCTTGTTGACTCGCTGGCAAGTCTGTAACTGGGCCACAAGGCTCCCTCCTTCTCTATTGAAGCTCCTTGACTGCTACGATATCATGCAGCAATGAAAGCGGGGATCCAGATGCTGGGGATCCAAAGCTCGGGATCCGGAGGCGAAAATCCATATTTGTCACCGGTACTCCAAGCGCTGACATTGTATGGTATCTCAACTTGATCTTCAGTACATGAATTTTCTCCTAGGTATGAAACTGTTAACTGCGTGACGGAGAGACGGACCAACATTGGAGCAAGCAAGCAAGGGAGGGAGCAAGAGAGCAAGAAAGGGAGCGACCAACAACTGTGTTTTATTATATAGTGGATAACACTATAGTCAAACCAGCGTAAGCAGTCCTTTAGGGGCGGGGCTGAATTGAACGCAGCAGTGCCAAATCTACTCTATTAACAAACGCACTTAAAGTATTTGAATATACATATAATTTTATCGATTGAGACAAATTATACCGCGCTCTTAAGTGAGATTTGGCAAAGCTGCTTTGCGTTCTTAGCCACGCCCATCGGACTCCTTACGCTGGTTTGACTATAATAACATAGTCCAGGAAAATGAAGAGTGTGTGCTTATTCCTTGACTTTATACATAGCACGCATTATTATTTTAACTAACGAGAGAGGCACTCGGAGAGCACCGAATCCAGAGTCTATATACAATTCCTTTTGAATCTCCACCACACTTGAAGAATCAGCCCCTCGTGACATTCTTTACAGTTCCTAGAAATTTTGAACAGATCAGCTCTTAATTTTTTTAGGTATGCTGCTAACAGACAGCAGCCCCTCGTGACATTCCTTACAGTTCCTATAAATTTCATAGAGATTCGTTTCTAACTTTTCTAGGTATACTGCTGACAGACAGCAGAAAGACCAAGAGGCAAAACTAACGGACAGATCAATCATGAAAATCTAACCGTCAGCAAGACAATTGTAAGTTTCATGAGGAAACGCCCATGACGACCCGCTCATAATGATTCATCCTTAAAGTCAGAAGCTGTTGAGAAAGAGAAGCTGTTGATATCTTTATCGCTTGGATTTCAACATTGGCAGAGCAAAATGTGCCTACTGTTCCAAGGATAAGGCTTCCTTACTTTGACCACCTTCTGCAACCCTGTGTAATATTGGCAAATCAATTTTCATCACATCATTACAGAATCGCTAAAATTCGAATCTGGCTTATTTTGTGCGTACGTATTTATTTTATTAAGAGCGTGACACGAAAGATGCTAATAAAGAATAATACAAATATACTATGATATTCTTTATAATATTTTGATATTATAATCCGTTACAAATAATAACCCGTAAAATCACTGCAGCAAATTCTCATCTGCAAATGAAGTTCGTCATTGGCACAAAAATAGGATTGATAGTCAATTTAAGACCTACACAGTACTTTACTGCACCTTTGACTGTCTTGGTCTTTTTGTGAATGTCACAACACATTCATATCTATAACGTGACCACCTAGTATGAACTCCCACTGCCCTTGTTGCAAAGTTATTGACGCCTTTATTGACAATATTTTTGTGTAGTATCACTTCGCTCTCATATTGGCTCCGTGGGCATCGTGCAAGAACGTCCAAGACACCTGTACAGCTTCTTCCTATTCTTACTTTTTTACTCGCCCTGTTATTTTCAATAATTTCAAGCCTCCTTCATTTGGGTAACTTAGCCCAGGTTCACTAATTCCACATCACGTGATAGTTTCTTCCTAGTTTCTGGCCCTACAATTACAGTACACTTGACGTCACGTGTTGGTAGAAAATCCAGCTGTAGTCTGGGCGTCGTCTACATCCACTTCCTATGTTTGCTATATATAGCTCTGAATAGATTCCTCGCCTCCTTGGACTCTGCTCATCTGAATGATCACCACGTGCAGGCGAGACTCCATTCAAACTTTTATGCCGGGGCCTCACCACAGAATGCAGAGTTGTAGAGTCGCACCCTCAACTTGTGAGTGGACGTCACTGTTCACTTGCCAGGAAGTAATGTCAATCCTCAGGAAGTCCGACCGCCGAAATTTAGCCAATTAGCAGCTTCCAAAACACTGACGTCACTGTATCAACCAAGTTAGATGCTAGATACCGCTTTTTAACCAGTGAAGACGTGAAAATTTCCCTGCCATGTGTTGTTATTCTCCAAGTGAAACTCGATTCAGCAACATGAATATTAATTTCGTGTACTTGGTGGATATTAATTAAAGATAGATTCGACGTTTTACTGTATTGCACATCCATTTGTTGTGGTATTGGAAAAAAGAGATGTGAAAACTTGCGAAGAAAGTCAACCAAAGTCTTCGGGTATGCTGAATAGGCTATATGTAAAAGCAAAAAAATTGGATGATTTTCTTCGCGTAGCTAACGATATATTACTAGAGAAAAACCTAAGAACGTGATGCAGATAATGCCTAGTTCATTTCAGCTAAAATATTCTAGAACGTCTTGTGTCGTAAGACCATCACCCGCTGTAGGGGAAAATTCAACAAAGTCATTTTCGATGAACGAGTTGAGCGCACAGCTTCAAGCCATTAGCCCTAATCCCTCTTCAATAATAACATAGGAAAAATATAGAGTGTCTCGTGGCATAAGACGATCTGCCGCAGTGGAAGCAAATTCACTGCAGTGGAGAAAATTCAACGCCGTTAATTTTTATGGCCAGCAAGGACCAGTTTTTTTACATGGGTCACATCTACTGCAACCCACCAAACTCCCTATAAAAATTATGAAGACTGCTCAACTCCTTCGACCACTTTTTGAGTGGACAGACATATATGTATATTTACTTAAATCTTTAAGGAAAACATTATCATCTCTCTCACTTCGTTCGCGGGTGGTAAAAACACTTCACAACAAGGATAATAAACGGGAACAGGTTAGCGCACTGCCAAGCGTGCGGCGCTTGGGCGTGGCAGACGTACGAAGCGATGACGTCATAAAAACCCAGTACGTTTATCAGTAGCTATATTTGCATCGTTTCTTCATGATTTCCTATGGCCCTCCAGAGTGCCCTACATGTCCTTAAATCATTATAGCTGCACAAAAGTATCTATCAAAGCATCTACAAACTAATTTAGCTTTCCGAGGGATAAAATTTTGAAAGAACGTTAGTTAAAAGGCTTGTAAAAGAGCAGTTGAATTCAACCGGCAAATGCCCGCATGTATCAGAAGCACTTTTAAAGCCAAGTTTATCATCTTTAAAATGCAATAAATCAAATGAGTTTTATCGAGAGTAGTATGGCATTCTAAAGATGGAGTTATGAGTGAAAACCGCAATGTTTTCGATTCATTTTCGTCTTCTACCAGTGATCTGCTATCCTCTATAATTAAAAAAAAACAAAATACTTTCCTTTCGGCGAAGTAATATTAAAACCAAAGTCTATATATAATAGGCAGAAGCCATACAATTGCTCGGTAAAGTTCGAAAAAAAAAAAATCAGCTGCTATACGCTGCGCGCGTTACAGCAGTATAAAAGTAGGGTGGTGTCCGACTCGGGTTAACCAACTTGCCGAAAAAAATACCTGACCGTATTCCATATACCTAAACTGTCTCACGGAATGATGTTGTTTCAACTGGTGAATGTTAAATCCACTGTTTTTCCAATGATGCTGTATTTTTTACGATTAGGAGAGGCGTATTGTTAACGACGCGTCACGACGGCACAGCTTAGGCAAACATTTTACCGAAACTCTCCGACCGGGTGCGTGCCTCATACAGAAAAAACAACTTAAATAATAATAAAATTTTTCCTTCCGAGAGCTAAAATAGTTTGTAGATACTTTGATACATGTTTTTGTGCACCTATAAAGAATGTAGGACACTCTGAAGGCCCAAATGAAATGATGAAGAAACAATGCAAATTAGCTACGTAATAAGTTTTTATGACGTCACGAGCCCATTTCCCATGATGCACTACAGCTTGGCTCCGCCCCCTGGGTTAACCTGTTATTCTCATAATCTTTGACTTTACAATAATACCTGCAGTTGACACCGAAATACTGGCTTTATCGATAATCGTGCAGCGTTTACAGATGAAGTTGCACTAACTGTTTATTTTTCAAGCTTGAAACTTCACTCGTTTCACTTATGTTTCTGAAATATGTAGTTTACTTTAGATTAAATACCCTTAGAAATAGTACGACAATTAAAATATGAGCACTTCCAACTGTTGTGCTAAACAGATTGTCAGTTTTCACGCGATGAATTCAAAGAGATGGTCAGAAATCTAGAAATGCCTAAAAAACCTATTTATACCTGTCTTCCTTCACAGTATACGGCCAGGAAGCAAAGAGCGTAACAGGAGGACTCTCGAAAAACGAGCAATTCAAAGTGACGTCATCAATGATGTCAGCATCGACGAACGGTACGGCTGAGCAGCCTATGAGTATTTTAATTAAGTTCGAGAGAAAAATTATCGTCAATTGCAAATTTCATCCCTTACACCCATAGAAACATGAAGGGAACACATACGAATTGAACAATAAACACTTGTCAATATAGAATTCTAGTGGAGGCTGGAGGAAACTTTTACAGCGCCAGCGGCAAGATCTGGTCCGGTATGTTTCTTCTTCTTAAGTGAAGACTTATTACCACCAGCGAGCGAAGCGCAGACAGGCGATAATGCTTTCGTTGAAGATTTCAAGTATATTTCTTTGTTTGCATATATGTTTATTCTCTCAAAAAAAAGAAGAAATTGAGCAATGTTCATAATTGTGGGTTCACCTAGAAGTGAAAAATGCCAAAATGACGCCATTGAATTTTGTTGTCTGTCCACCTAAAACGAGTAGGAAGGAGTTGAATCATAAAAATATATTTTTCAGGCAGTCAGGAGGGTTGACTGAGATGTGAAAAATGGAAAAAAACAAGAGTTAGTTGGGCATAAAAAATGACGGCGTTGAATTTGTCCCCAGCGTCAGTGATGGTCTTAAGCCACGAGGCGTTATAGTTTACACTTCACATTCAGTTCACAGTGCTCTTCACAAAATATATTTAAACATATTACCATATTTTTTTCGATTTAATTCATTCAATTGCTCGCTCCTGACTGGCCAGCTAGGTACCTGAGCTGCACCCATACACCAAACGCGGTAAAATTGTTTGCCGTCAAGTACAGAAAGTTTGAGCAAAACTGTTCCTCTATGGCTTCACTCGCATCAAAAATTTAACACTGCTTGTATTTCTGGTTAGGATTAAAAGCCCAACCTACGAAGGTCTGAGGTCCGACCCTCAAATACTGCGTCTCGTCGCTATGACGACATCCGCTGATATGCTGTCACGACAAAGTTTCATTTTAGTCCCAATGATTCCTCTCGTCACACTCTTTGCTTCCTGGTATACGTCATAGTTTCAAATTTTATGCATATTTTTAATGGCAGTTTAGGTCTGAAGATTAATTAATCTCACTAACAGCGGCGAAACCCATTGTCGCTTGAAAACACGAGTTGCTAGAGGCTAAAATTTCCCGTTCAATATCCACTAATGATAGGCTCCCAACCATTCCTTTCCACCAATGACCGGCTCCCAGCCATCCCTTCCTACCAATCACAGGCTTCCAGTCATTCATCCAGCCATTCAGCGAGTCAGGCTTGACGGAACGTTCAGTTTCTACTCTTCATAGCCGTTGCTACCTTCTTGTATTAAACTTATTTGGTCCCGACGCACCTTGAAAGTCTGCAGAATAGATACGATAGCGTAAGCGATACTCGTGCTGAGCGGCCGTCAGCATAGCGTGGCCCCGGTATAAATGGGAGCTTTAGAGCAACCAACTTTGGAGACATAACGCTGATGCTGGACAGTGGCTGCAGCGTTCTGCTGCTTGGAACACGTTATAGCTTGCCTTTAGCACATTGCTCTCAAGGATTGCGCTTAGGAATTTCTGCACTTGCAGGACGGATGACACATATATATCGTTGTTGTGGAGTCTGAACTTGGTCCGACTCAGACTCCTGGGTCTAGCCAGGGCCAGACTTTCACACCTTGGTATCTAAAAATGCGCTACAAAGACTCCATTTTTCAACAAAAAGGCCCATTTTTCCTTACTCCGACTCCGATGACTGGGATAAGCAAGTGTCCGACTCTGACCTGGCCCCAAAAGTTCCTACTACTACCGACTCCGGCACCGCAGTCCTGCTCTTTTCAACTGTGGTTACGCATTTAACTTCATTTTATAAGCATATTTTCGTATATTTATCCATGCACAGTTGTTGCCCTGTTTTATTGTCAGCTGAACTAGTTAGCAGGCGGCTGGATCCTTAATATGGCTCATGAAGTTAAAGTTAACTTGACCGTGCATCCTAAATGAAAAAAATCACTTGCACTGGTTCGTGCTACAGATACTGTAGATGCTCGTTGGCTCCAGCGGGATGCAGTACGGCAATCGACCGCGAATTGTAAGAGCTATTGTACCAGAGACGAAAAGCTTACACAACTGCGAGCCCTCGACCATCTGCGTACCTGGTCAAAGTCAATACCTCCGCAATGACGTCTAAATTCCGGAAATGTCGACTCAGCAGCCCAAGCATCTCAAGAAATTATCTGGAAGTAAGACTCGATTCTGTACTAGCGTGAAGGAGTTTATCAATCTAACAATTAAAGTCCTTAAGAGCACTTAACAAATACTCTTTAAAACGCAATAAAGGCCTTTCAAAATCACTTTTGGAACACCTTTAGAGTACTGTAGGAACAAATTTGGAGAGATGCTGTAGATATAACATTAAATTTGCAGTTGAAGAAGTTGTTCGTCCCTTAGGAGCGCGAGGACCTTATGAGAACTTTAACAGCACTGGCCGGCACTTGCAGATCACTTTAAGATCACTAGAGTAGTATAGACGTTCTCCCGAGCGTCAACATGCAGTGATGAGATGTGGTAAGAGATGATTCAGTGCTTCCCATACAAGTTGGAAGCTTTTGATTACTGGGTTACATTGCTTCATATGACTATTACTGCTGGCACAATTGGAAAAGTTTGCCAAAAGTCTTTCGAAAAAAAAAAAAAACAGGAAAAACTCAGGTCTATCAGCAACTGTGACCGGACCTCTTTGTGTACCGCCATTCTTTTAAAGCATTCGCTTTTTGAAATCAGCCAAGCTGCTAGTAAAGTGAAAAATGTTGTTANCTTTCGAAAAAAAAAAAAAAAACAGGAAAAACTCAGGTCTATCAGCAACTGTGACCGGACCTCTTTGTGTACCGCCATTCTTTTAAAGCATTCGCTTTTTGAAATCAGCCAAGCTGCTAGTAAAGTGAAAAATGTTGTTACGTTGCATTGGGCTTTTTCTCTGGACGTTGCCCTCAGGGTTTGTTTACATGTACCTTCGTTGCACTTGACGACTGTACTCGTCGGTATTTTTCCCACGCCCGAGGGATTTCAGTCTTCTAGCCATAGCTTCCGATGGTTGCTTCTTTATTTCACTTTTAGTTTCTCACATTAGCCACAGAAATTTGATTTCCATGTCTGTTGCTGGACTTTCACTAAGATATTATATCTCGAGTGACCTAAGTCAGAGGTCACAAAATGGCAAAATTCTACGTCTGGAGTAGGTGGTGCGAGGGAAAGAGCGGCGCGCTGCACAAGTTGCATCGTGTAAACTTGCTGACCGCATAACAGCCGCAGGTAAACCGATCACCATCCTGACCTGACTTATTTAATAATATAAAGAGTGTGTCACTATAATTCTTCTTTTCAATACGATTTGATCTTCAGTGTTTCCAACAGCCAAGAATTGAGCCATGTTTACAGGCTGTTTCCCTATTTCTGGGTACAAAATATAGCAACATGAAACCAAATAATTTTGCCTGGTACTACTGCAGATTTCGTGCTGAATAGCTTAGTATCTACTCGCTCTGGACTTCATTGCTCGAATCAGTCATGAAACAAACTCTGGCTAACCCACTAAGCCAACAGCGTTAATCAACTTAGTACTTTGCTGAACAAGGAAAACCAGTTCGAATTTCTTCCAGAAGAAAGGAACACAAGACCGTAACTAACATTTTCCTATCAACATAATCCCTGTAGATTTTGCTCTTTCCGTGTTGTAAAAAGATTCGCACAATACCAACGCTGTATAGAGCAGCGTGTAGTTTTGCTTTATTAATAGAGTAGGTTTTTTATGTCGTTTACAGCCACTCTGCAGTCTAATCATTTACAGCAAAATAAATAGGCAGCAGGTTTCGAATACTTTCTTTTTCGAGAGGTCCTGTGTGGAGTAAGGATAATGAAACGCATAAATTGCTCCGATAACAAGGAAATATAGCACGCACAAAATGTCTAGAACAGCGTATGTCTCACCTCCATATGATTTTTGGATTGTTACCTACTAGCCAAGTAGACAAAACTGACATTAAATTGCATACGAACGAATGCTAATTCGCACGCTGTAGTAGCAAGAGTAGCAGTGTCGGAGAACACGCTGTCTCTCCTGATGCTTATTACGTAACCTACAGGACAAAACGTGAGGCATTTGCTGTACACTTATTATGATGACTTCATCACCCGGCAAATTCATGGCATCGGTAATGTATCGCCTGTAAAATTTATAGTCATTGCCGGATAATTTCATCGCTTAATTAAATACTCGAGTGATAAATTCATTAGGTGGCATAGTCAATGACTGGTAAATAGGCTACTATATAGCTGAATATACACATCACCTTGTAAGTGTACAAGTTGCTCAGCGACAAATTTTCCAGGTATTGAATTTATTCGGCCGTGAATTTTCCGTTATCAACTTACCGGAGATGAATCTCAAAAAAAAAAAAAAAAAAAACCTACGGACGGTGAGCCCACCGGCGAAAATGTTCTAGTAAATTTACGGCTCTGAATTTAGGGGCCTCTCCAAGTAGAGAACAATCAACACACACTACGTCTCAGGGACCCATTATTTCATCAGCCACATGCAGAAAGTTACAAGAATTTACGAAATTTCAACTGTGCAGTGAATATGAATGGAGTTCCCCATGACGCACACTTTCCAAGTCGATGGCCCATTGATAGGCTCGGCAGCAGCAGGGTCCGGGCAGCCCGTGGTATTTCATAAGCAGGAAGAAGCCAAATTATTGCTGGTCGTAGAGACAAGTTTGGTCAAGAGACTCCTCGTAGAACTCGCGCGCCTTGACATAGTGACTGCCACGACTGACCTTGCGGGGCCCTTCCCTTCCTTGTCTACCCACGCCAGGACTATCTCCCTGCAGGAATACCTTCCTGCCTGCCTTCCTTCCTTCCTTATCGTCAACGGCAATTTACCCTAAACAGCTTAATTATACCCCAGGGGCTTCCACTTCCACGCGCAACGCACCTCAGAATTATAAGTAAGCAGGTTCACTGNGTCTACCCACGCCAGGACTATCACCCTGCAGGAATACCTTCCTGCCTGCCTTCCTTCCTTCCTTATCGTCAACGGCAATTTACCCTAAACAGCTTAATTATACCCCAGGGGCTTCCACTTCCACGCGCAACGCACCTCAGAATTTTAAGTAAGTAGGTTCACTGAACGAGTTTGAGGTATTGTGGACCTCAGTAGTTCCCAAGACCTCAGTGCAGGTCTGTGCAGGTCTGCGTAAGTCATATATAGGTCTGCAGTGCAGGATTGTATAGTTCACAGACTTGCAATGCAGCTCTGACAAGGGCATATACTTGTAATGCAAGTCTATGGAGTTCATAGGCCTGCAGTGCAGGTATGAATAGGTTAAGACTTGCACTGCAGAGCTGGATTGGTCATCAGCTTACAAAACTGTGTTAAATAGGAGGTGCTTACAATACGTCTGGAAAGGTTACAGGCTTGCTGCGCAGTTCTGAATAGGCAGTGGGCTTGGAATGCAGGTCTGAAAAAGTCATAGGTTTCCATTGCTGGGCTGGATTGGTCATAAGCTTGCACTGCTGGTCTGAATAGGTCACAAGTTTACAACAGAGATCACTATTTAGAATAGACTTGCTACGTAACACATGAACGAAACGATGTAAGCTCGGATAGGGACGTTGTAGCAGGAGAGCCCCGACATACATTAATTTATTTCGCTGTTTTGCCTAAACAGCTCTGTCCCCGGTCGGCGACAGTTCCAATGCGCAAAGACAAGGAAAGTAATAACTACAGAACGTAATTTTTTTTTTTATGCAACATGGAAAAATTAGACTAACATTAACAAGCGTGTTACGACCCCAGGAATGTCACAGTTCTGACACCCGCTGTTCCGAACACAACGTTAGCTAAGGGTTTACTTAGCAAGCGCTGCCCGTGGGCAGGCGGCACAGCGTCTGCGCCACCGACAAGGACGACGCTTCGAATTAGTCCCAAAGAACAGGGGCGTGACAACTACGCAATACGTAAAGAAAAGATCACACGCAGCTAGTTTTTCAAGACTCAATGACATCACAGGCGGCACCAAAGCCCGGGATTAGCAGAACAGTAGCAAAACTGAGGCAAGTTACTTAAGTAAATGTGGCTGTCGGAATTGAGGCACTTCAGTCATCGGCAGACAGCGAGTACATTCATGACTCCAACCGGAGGAGCAGAAACTGACAAGGTAACTCAATTTATAGAACAAGGTAACATATATAGGCCTAAGGAACAGAAAGAAGTAAGGTAAAAACGACGCACAATAGGCAAAGCNGCTGTCGGAATTGAGGCACGAGTCATCGGCAGACAGCGAGTACATTCATGACTCCAACCGGAGGAGCAGAAACTGACAAGGTAACTCAATTTATAGAACAAGGTAACATATATAGGCCTAAGGAACAG
Source organism: Parhyale hawaiensis (assembly GCA_001587735.2). Taxonomy (NCBI): domain Eukaryota; kingdom Metazoa; phylum Arthropoda; class Malacostraca; order Amphipoda; family Hyalidae; genus Parhyale; species Parhyale hawaiensis. Next base: position 14,369,537 of record LQNS02278143.1, on the reverse strand, counting down.
AAAGAAGTAAGGTAAAAAACGACGCACAATAGGCAGGGTAACGCACAATAGGCAAAGCAACACACAAGAGGCAAGACAACGCACAATAGGCAAGGTAACGCACAATAGGCAAAGCAACACACAATAGGCAAGACAACGCACAATAGGCAAGGTAACGCACAATAGGCAAGGTAACGCACAATAGACAAAGCAACACACAATAGGCAAGACAACGCACAATAGGCAGGGTAACGCACAATAGGCAAAGCAACACACAATAGGCAGGGTAACGCACGATAAGCAATGCAACACACAATAGGCAGGGTAACGCACAATAGGCAAAGCAACACACAATAGGCAGGGTAACGCACAATAGGCAAAGCAACACACAATAGGCAAGACAACGCACAATAGGCAGGGTAACGCACAATAGGCAAAGCAACACACAATAGGCAAGACAACGCACAATAGGCAGGGTAACGCACAATAGGCAAAGTAACACACAATAGGCAGGGTAACGCACAATAGGCAAAGCCACACACAATAGGCAGGGTAACGCACAATAGGCAAAACAACACACAATAGGCAGGGTAACGCACAATAGGCAAAGCAACACACAATAGGCAGGGTAACGCACAATAGGCAAAGCAACACACAATAGGCAAAGCAACACACAATAGGCAAGACAACGCACAATAGGCAGGGTAACGCACAATAGGCAAAGCAACACACAATAGGCAAGGTAACG
>LQNS02278143.1:14335303-14366883 GCA_001587735.2 Parhyale hawaiensis | reverse complement strand
ACGCGTGACGAACACGGTAAGGTAACGCGTGACGAACACGGTAAGGTAACGCGTGACGAACACAGTAAGGTAACGCGTGACGAACACGGTAAGGTAACGCGTGACGAACACGCTAAGGTAACGCGTGACGAACACGGCAAGGTAACGCGTGACGAACACGGTAAGGTAACGCGTGATGAACACGGTAAGGTAACGGCCAGTAATGACTAATTCCACACATTTTTTCTAGCTGCAGAATAATTTTATAGGAAGATCTACATTTATATATGAAAACTCAAAGTTTAAGTAACTGTATAAACTCGACACTTAACTGAATCTGCACTTCTAGTTTAGGAACTTCAAGTCACTTCATATTCAACGAAGGTTGCTACGATTGACACCATAAAATTTGTCAAGTCTACAATCCCATGCACTGAAGCGAAACACGTCAGTTAATTCGATTACAAAGGAAAGGAAAAACACTCAATACTCTCAACCAAGATGCCGATAATCTGAACAGCCGGGTAAAACCATGGAACAAGACGAACTAGTTATTTTTCAAACGCGAAGATTTCCAGGAGGGCGTCCAAAGAAGGGAGACTCAATGCGCCAGAACGGAATACGATGGGGACAGTGCCCATGGGTACGTCCATGGGACTGACCCATGCTGGCTTCACCGCGGCAAGGTAGGAGGAACCCTGCTGGCATCGACTCAACGTCGTCTCCAGCGGTTGGTCGTGGGGGTCTCAATCTCCCCGGCAGTTAAGGTCTCTAACTCGATCCTGAGAACGACAAAAGTCACGGCATAACAATGTAAGCTACGTTGTGCAGGAAGGAAGGAGGATAGTTCAGCCCAACTGAAAAGCTACAGAGCAAAATAGAAGGTGGCTGGTTGAATAAATGATTCGGAGTACCGTAGTGCTAGAGTAACTATGTGGGACCATGAATATAAAGCATAGCAGCAATGAAAATCCACGGAGTCAAATATCGTTAGCACTGATTACCTAAATCAGCTCAACTCCCACAAACAGCCGTCATAGCTATAACATTCTAAACGGTAACTGTATAATCATAGTTTTGTCACTTTTACAGCAGTAAACAATGAACACTCCTAACACAGAGAGGCATCGAAACTATTCAGCAATATCATCTACCAGCGTCACCATATTTAAACAGGAAATGTACACCATTTAGATTCTGAAGTTTAACACTCCATTCCCGTGATAAAGGCGATATCACAGAGAAAGAAGGAACACTCAGTACGTCGACCACCAAGTGGCTCCCACACAGGACCAACGCGAATGGGAACAAGAGGTCAGGAAACAAGTTTCAAACGGAATAAAACATTAAGACGGAGCACTTAAAATGGAAGGAAGCAATGTGGGCACGAAAGGCAGACGTCCCAGAGGCTCAGTCAATAGCTAAGGCAACTTTTATAATCCCCTGAGGCTGCTGCTCCTCATAACCTAGGATGAGCGAACTTAACTAGCCAAAAAACTTACCCTCCACAGCTACACGGTGACTTTAGTTCCATCGGCTCCGTCAAATAAATGCAACAGTTAAAAATCAAAATTTTGATAAATACTAAACGATAATGAAAAAAACAATAATAGTCTGACGGAGGCAATAGAAATATTATCAGGCATGGCGACGTTCGCGCGACCGCACGTTGTGGTTGAGCTATGTTGATCGTAGGGCCGGGGCTAAGCGTGTGTATGAGGAGGCACAGCGTCGTCTGAGGCAGCGTTCCAGGGAGTCTTTGCTGAGTATTGACCATCCACATCGTTGGTAGAGTGAGCTAAAGGGTTCAGTGTTTGGTGCTGAACCTTCGTTGCCACAACTTGTTGGTCCAGGTGGGGGCATCATGACTGATCCCTTGGCAAGGGCGGAGCTTTTGTCGGCTCACTTCGACGGGAAGCGAGCAGAGATGTTATCGCATTGCCTCATGGATGCCACTCTGAACCTCGCTTGACCTCTTTGGCGTTCANTTTATAAGCAGCTGGCTGATGTTCTTGCCCCCAAGCTTGCAGTGATCTTCCGGCGCCTAATACGGTTAGGAAGTTTTCCTCGTTGCTGGCGAACAATGAATATTACTCTTATTCCCAAGGGTCCGGTGTCGCCCTATGTGGCCAACTATCGACCCATCACACTGACGCAAATTTTGTCGAAGGTATTCGAGAAAATAATCGCTGGTAAGCTTGGTCGTTTCGCTGAGGTTACGAGGTTGCTGCCTGCTGATCAGTTTGCGTACAGAACTGGCTTGGGTTGTTGTGACGCTCTGTTGTCGGTGTCACACCATTTACAGTCTGCACTGGATTGTAGGTCGGAGGCACGCTTTGTCTAGTTGGACTTTAGCGCAGCGTTTGACAGGGTTAACCATAAGGGTCTATTATACAAGCTAGAGTCCTTTGGTGTGGGTGGTAGGGTTTTGTTAATCATTCGCGATTTTGTTTCTGAGCGGACGTAGAGTGTGTCTGTTGACGGCGTTTTGAGCGCCTCAGACGGGGTGGGGTCTGGCGTCCCTAAGGGTAGTGTGCTTGGCCCGCTGTTGTTCGTTCTCTATACTAGTGACATGTTCTCTTCGCTTGAGAACACGTTGATCAACTATGCCGACGATTCTACTCTGATGGCAGTGATACCTGCTCCTCGTCTGCGTGATGCAGTAGCTCAGTCTCTGAATAGGGATTTGTCACGAATTAGTGCATGGTGCTCGGCCTGGAGTATGAAGCTGAATGCTAATAAGACCAAGTCGATGATTATCAGTCGGTCTCGGGCACTTGTACCGCGACATCCCCAATTGGAGATTGATGACACTTTGCTTCAGGAGTCTAGCTCCTTGGAGATTCTTGGTGTTGTTTTTGATGAGAAGCCTACTTTTGAGCCGCATATTAGGAGGTTGGTGTCATGCGCTTCCACTAAGATTGGACTCCTGCGTAAGGTGAATTCCGTGTTTGGTGATAGTCAGGTTGCCCCTAGATATTTTTATGCGTTTTTGCTGCCTGCGTTGGAGAATTGCTCACCGGTCTGGGCTTCAGCTGCTGACACTCACTTATGTCTGTTAGGCCGACTTGTTAGTTCAGCCAGCAGGCTGTGCGCTGATAATGATCTAGTGAACCTGTCCCACAGGAGAAGAGTCGCAGCGCTATGTATGTTTTAAAAGTGTACAATAATGTGAGGCATTGGTTGTATTCTTCTTTCCCTTCCCTCAAGGTTTTTGGGAGAGAGACTCGTGCTGCGTGCGGACCGCACTCTTTCCCTTTGGAGGCTGTCAGATGTCGAACTAATCAGTTCTGTCGGTGCTTCTTGCCCTGGTCGGCTAATATTTGGAATTTGTTGCCGGCATCGGCTTTTGGTCGTATTGGCCTACAGGCGTTTAAGTCAGCTGTTAATGGATTTTTGCTGGATTTCCTTTAGCAGCGTTTTGGGCTACTCGGTGTTGCAAGATGCTTCATTTGGGTTGTATTACCTGTCTGTGGGAGCTCAAGCGTGAAGTTTTAATAATAATAATTAGTACTGGCGCACGATAAACCCTATATCGTGACCAGACCACCTGCTATTCAAAGAGAAGGAAGAAACACAACTTGGCACGTAAGAGACCCTAGTCTAACTTTTAGGGATTAGCCTATATGAAACTGCAATAAAAAATAAAACTGAGTAAAAGAAAAATAACTAGAGAAAGTATCAATTAGAAAGGGAACAAGAACGTAATCGACAGTAAGAGGCCTGTAAACGCTGATGCAATGAAAGGAACAGAGGTAACGATAGAAGGTGCGCGTGACGCGCCCAGCAGGGCACAAAAGGAGTTCTCGCGCAGTCAGCATTCGAGGAGAAGATCGGGAGACTCGCAAGAGAAAGAAGAATCAGTAAGTCGGATAGGGGCGCCACCGCACCATGTATGTGTACGAACTGGAATAAGCGAATCCAACCTAACTAAATTTATTTTAATTTTACCTAGCTTTACCTAATGTACCCTAACCAAATGACCTACCTTTACGTAACTCGAACTAACCTACTCTTAACTAAGCATTGCTTAATTACTATTCTCAGATACGCTTGTGCTTCTCCTCGATGATTGCTTCAGTTAGTACTTTTGTTCCCTAAGCATTAGCCAGCAAAGACTTTTCTGCTTATTCCACTTAGCGGTAAATTTAAAAGTGAATATTACGATAGTTCTACTGGTGAGTTTAGTCGGTGTACAGTATTTTTGGGACCCCGTCTTGTCTCACCTTCGCTGAAAACCAAATTGAATTTTTGTTTCCGTAGTAGAATACTTGTCCCAGTGAAAGAGCTGGGTCGTTTTGGCCAAGAAATATTTGGAAATATGTAGATGAAATGTCCCTTCCTATAAACGAACTTCAGCGAAGCAACCGAAATTCTGCCTTATCTGTAGCAATTCAATCAATCCCCGAAGACAATATTGAGAGTATATTGTTCAACCCACGGGTAGTGAAGTGCATGTTACAATTATGATTCATTTCAACCTCTTGGGAAGGAAAGTGCATATTATAAAAATTATTCGGGTCAACCCATCGGAGTGAAAACTGTATGTAAAAATAAGAGGTTTAGTTTCGCCCAGTTTATAAACTAAAGTAGCGGTTTTTACGAGAAAAACATCCCACTGCCATCTCATCAGTGAGTTTACTAAAAAAAAAATAAAAACATGGAATAATAAATAAAAACATAATCAAAATGAACTCGATGAGTTGTTATTACTATTAAACCTAGTCTATTATTGCCTTGGATACGTCGTTGCTAGCCAAAAAGCTCATGTCCATCAGTAGAGAACCATAAAAATCGCAGAAACCACGCTTAGCGGTCATATCGAATTATTTCTAAACTACCAATGGAGCCAACCTTCTCTTATTCAATTGTTGAAGGGCTCTCTAGTATCGCTGTCGCGCTCTCATGCGACGACCCTGCGCCTCACATCCTCTATAGGCATCAATAAGATAAGCTACAGCGCGTGCCCAATAGTGTACAGCAATGCTGCCTTCCCCAGACATGGAAATAACACGAAGGCGGAAGCGATAAGCTTCTCTAGCAATTATATTGTACATGTGAGCGGGGCAGTGGCAGTCAGCAACACAATAGGAATTGTTCGAGCGAACACGAAGGTTAAGATACCCAGCTTGTTGTTGCTTTAAAGTAGGAAAATTATTAAGCAAAAACAAATGTAATGATGTATCCCATTTTGTTGCTTTAGTGTACAAATTCGTTCATTAAAGACAAGGTTATGTTGGAAAATGCTCTTTTGCCTTTAATTACAAAGTTCTTTGAAGAAAAAAAAAATGGTTGCAATATCGACGAGACTGTACAGTTGGAGTAGAAAACTAATTAAGCGCAGAAAAGAGTGCGTATAAGCCATATTGATGGCATTTCATGCTGCAGAGTAGAGAATATCTTCAACGAGAGTAGGGGTAATTAGAAAAGCTCTCTGAAAACGCATACCTCCACCAACAAAGCAGGGTTCATGAAAAATTAAACTGGTTCTGAGCCTAACAACTCAACATTTCTTTTTGCTCAACACTGAAATTTGGTCATTTTGGTCATTTGTACCTCTTTACATTCTTAACAGTTCCTATAATATTGTTGAAGCATATCCTGCAACTTTCAGATTTGTTTATAACTTTTTGAATTTTGTTGCCAAGAAAAGACATGTAGACAAACACATAAATGTTTGACTGATTTTCACAAAAATTTCATAATCCGTTCCTCATAATATACATGCCTAACAAACCCTGTAAATTTCACGAATATCCGCCCATAACTTTTTAAATTATCTTGGTGACAGACAGCCAAACAGACGCCGAGGAAAATGTAACTTCGTGGGCTGAGGTAGTAATGTCTATATATTGCCGAGCATATTGTTGCGTTAAAGTAACGTTTTTATTACGTTGTTTAGGAGTAAAGAAGTTTTTAAGCAAAAGCGAAAGTTATGTTATCTGTCGTTATTGTTAGCTTAGAATATATATACATATATAGCATCGGAAACTATGTTTTTAAGTATATTCTTGGAAGTTTAAATTAGTTTTATGAAACATTAAGCACAAAATATTAAATATGAAAGTACACGGTAGATCTTAATTAATTCTGATGTACATCGTTGCATTATATAGGAATACTATAAAACTTAAATAGTGCAGAGCACTCGCTTATCTAGCCATTACTAATGACAAAATAATTTTTTTCGCCTCTCCTTGATCGTTATAGAAATATAGGTTTTATCACCTCCCCTTGATCATTTAAACTCGTAGCCGATCTTTTATCACAGATACGTGTAAAAAATTTGTCGTGAATGAGTACTATGAAGATCTCAGCATAAAATTGTTTAACTGCACCTTTCTTGAGAAACTGATGGCTTGTAACTCGGTCGCTCCGCTAAAGTTGCTCGAGTGCTGCGTACTAGTTAGTTTGCGAACAGAAAGGACTTGGGTTGTTGCAACACTTTCTTGTCTATGTTGCACCATATACTGTACAGTCTGCCCTGGAATGTTCTAAAACTAGCTTTGTCCAGTTGGACTTAAATGCTGCGGTGATCTATTGCGTCAACTACATGGGTCTATTGTACAAGCTGGAGACGTTTGGCGTAAGTAGTAGGGTTCTATCAATCATATGTGATTTCATTTCTGAGCAAACGTAGAATGTATCCGTCGATGGTTGTTTGAGTGCTTCAGTCGCGGTGATTTCGGGTGTTCCTCAGGATAGCGTGCTTCGTTCTTTGCTTTTGTCCTGTTCATGTGCGACATGCTCTCGTCACTGGAGAACACCATCGATTATCAACTATGCTGGCAATTCTACTTTCACAGCTGTGATACCGACCTCCCTTCATGCGTAATGTTATCGTTCAGTCTCTGAATAGGAACTTGCCTCGCAGTAGTGCTTGGTGCTCTATTTGAAGTATGACGCTGAATGCGGGCAAGACTAAGTCTATGATGGTCAATCGGTCTCGGAAACTTTTACCCCAGCATCCCCCTCTAAAAAAAGATAATAGACGTCTCTTAATTGTCTCGTGCTTTTCATAAGATTGGTTCATGCGTGAGGTGAACGCTGTATTCGGTGATAGGAGCGTAGTCTGCAGATGCTTTTATGCGTTTCCGTTGCCTTTGCTAGACTGTTGCTCGCCTGTTTGGGCTTTGGGCTTATGCTGCATCCCGTCAACTGCCTCAGCTGGACTGACTTCTCTGCTCAGGCAGCAGGCTGTGAGCTGAGAGGGATCTGGCGCATCTGTCCCACAGGCGGAGAGTAGCCTCCACATGCACGCTTCGGAAGGTTTACAACTATCTGGGACATTAGATGTAATCTTTATCCCTGCACTCAAAGTTTTTCAGAGAAACACACGGGCTGTGGCTTATGCCCACCCATTTACAGTGGAGACTGCATGACGAACTTACCAGTAATAATAATCTAGTATGGCGCTTGCACCATGGGCGGTCGTACACTGACCCGGGCCGTTAAGAAACAATGGAAAAGAATAGATTTCCACCGGTACTACTCTTAAATTGTTGCTCCTTGTAGTTCTGTTATTGGGCACTGGTCGCCAAAACTGATTCCTACGTTAGGTAGCCACCCGCCAGCTTCCACCTAAAAAGGACAAGTTCTCTCAAGTGAATTTGACCAAACCATTCCAGAACGATGTGGATCTAGGACTCTAACAACAGTTTCAGTGTGAATTTTAGTGCAAAAGATAAAGCAAAATTGAACAAGAACAATTTTATGTTTGTGCACGCATATCGATCTACACTATACAATAATACACATTTTGTGCCTGTTTCTGTGTTTATTCGTACACTTAAGTTCCCGGTCGACAAAATGACGGCGACTGATGCACATTCACTGTATTCATTTTTTACTGGATCTCAAGTAATGAAAAACGAACACCATTAAGTGGCAAAAATTTAACCACAATGGTGTCTAAGCTACAGAGATAACACCCAGTAAGGTAGAGAAAATCACAAGTTCAATTTTGATGTTCCTTAGTGGTGAAGACATTTCATTGAAGAAAGAAGTCTGAAGAGAACGGGCGAGAAACAAACCGAACTGGATCTTTGCATAAATTCGCACATCTGGTACAACGAAAACATAAGAAAGGCTACTGTATACCATGCGAAAACTTGAGCGTAGCAGGCGACTTACAGAAGACACGCCTTTCATCTCGCAAGCTCAACAGCAGGACGTCAGAAGTACCTATAGCCGTACTCCGGGCAGCAAGAAACTCATTTGCTGCTAAATGGAGGCAGTTTCCCCCCTATGTTATGTTATGGCATTCAGCAATCAATTTTCTCTCATCTAATCCTTCAGGTGGAGAAAGAGAGACCAATCAAGCAGCGAAGACACCAACCTATTAATTGCGTAATATTCTCTACTGGAAAATGGATAAGGAATGGAAAAGCAGGAGCAAATTTCTAAATTTTTATTCCTTGAAACATTTTGCATGTACATCAATAAAATTTCCCAAATTTTACTTGAACGTATATGTAAGAATAACATAGGATTTTACATTTATCTTTAATAATAACTAAATATTCAACCTAATTAAAATGAAAAGGGCCAAAAGTTAAGGAAGATTGATGGAGTATCCCCATCAATCCTTATCTAATAAAACGCTTCGTGTATTTATTTATTTTGTGACCGCTCTTAAGGAAATAGGTGAAAAAAAGGGCTAGGCTGGAGCTTCTGTAATTAAGTTACGTTTTGATAGATATCGAAAGCACTTCTTGCTTGAAAAAACACTTCTTGACATCAGGACAATATGTACGCAGCCTCTGGATTCAAATGACCGCTTCTAACAAAATCTCATAAAGAAAATAGGGTCAAATGGGCTGAGGAGAACACGAAAACTGAATTTTCCAATGTCATATATACTGACGAATGCAGAGCCACTTTTGATGGTCCAGATGGATGGGCGTCTGGATGGGTCCATCAAGAGTGGCTCTGCATTCGTCTGTAAATATGACATTGAAGAAATCAGTTTTCATGTTCTCCTCAGCCCATGAGTTTTTGTTAGAAGTAAGTGGTCGTTTAATTGCCTTTTTCACTTTGCCTAACTTCTGCAGAATCTCACTTCTTGGGCTTTGTATCGGGGCTCCAGCGTCTTCAGAAATCGCTTTACTTGCAGAAAGTTGTTTTCTAGCGATAGCAACCTTCAAATGTCGCATATCCCGAGTAGTAATTTTCCTCGTAGAGGCTTTATCCGGAATTTTCCTGTTGACTTTACCTTCAATTGCATAAACCTTAATTGTTCGGTGATCACGGTGTAATTCCTTGGAAACTTCGAGTGTTGTCTTACCAGAAGCCAATAACGAGGTCACTTTGATATTTTCTTCACTTTTTAAAGCGAATTTCTTGCCCATGTTGACTAAAGAGTGATGTTACATAATCTGGGGTAACAGCAAAACCCCGTGCGATAAGCAAATGTTGCCAAAACATGGGAAATTATTCTGTTTTCCTTTTCTCTGGTTGTTTTTATAGTTACAACATACCTGTGCACTAACTTACTATTCACATTTTAAATGTTTGACACTTATTTTGAAAAATAAGTAAAAAAAAATTGTATTTACATAATCAAAGGTAACGCACTGTATATTGCTACTGCGGGAGTATGCTGGGAAGCCCACCCGTTATCCATGTGGGAAACATCATATGTTGCCCATATTAGGAAATTCGATATGGATGTGATGTGGGAAGACCCACTACATTGCTAATATGGGATGTCGCAGGGAAGCCCATTTGGTACCCATGTGGGAATCACTATATTTTGCCCACACTGAGAAAACCCATTCGTGGCCCATGATATTATTCATATGGAGTAGCGTTGGGATGCCCATGTGTTACCCATTTGAAAAACACCATAAGATGCCCATATGGGAAGCTCCACTGGTGCCCACCTGGGTATAAGGTATGTTGACACACCAACGCTCGTATGAGGGATACAGCTGGGAAGCCCACTTTTTACCCATATGGAAATCACCACTCATTTCCAACGATGGGAAAAATCGCATGGGCCCTATATGGCAAAGACTTGGTAGAGCCCAGTTGGGTATTTCCTGTTAATTCCCAGATTATGCCCGTTTGCGCCCAGAAGTTGCCCATATTCCACTTGTGGCCATGTGGGGCACACGTGCCATTGTTGCTCGCGTACCTCCTTCGTACTTTGCTGTTTTCTTGAAGCACTTTGGAGATATCCTTTCACCACCAGTGTGCCCAACATATTTTCTCCATCAAAACCAATCACACTGAACTTGGATTCGCCACAACAATGTACTCTGGCTCGATGTACATACGACTATAAGACGAGTTTTTGAGTAAACTGTAGTCTTATCTTTCAATTTTTAAAATTTTGGAAATCAGAGCTTTTGAAGTAGAATCACGTGCATGGAAACCAGCTTGCTCGAGTCGACGTGAGATTGTAAATCGAGACACTTTGGCATCAGAAAATTTCAAGAGCAATTTCAGCTGGAGACTTGAAACGGTTCTTCAGGCTCTGTTTCACTATGGCTTTGTTTTCTCTCGGTGTGGTTTTTGGAGGTCTGCCGGTGTTTGGCAACGTTTTAATGCTTCCTTCCAATTGAGATCTGGCTGTGATACGTTGTACGATTCACGAGATCTTCCCACTGCATTGCATATCTCAGACAGCAATTTCCCATCTTTGTAGCGAGATACACAACGCGGTTTTTTCAGCTTCGGACATTGGTCGACGTTTCGTAGGCGCCATGATGAAGTTTGATTTCTTCCAATAATGCAGAAGCTTTACATATAAGGCCTACTTGCAATTTATCTCAAATTTATTGTATGTGGGAAGACTTTTAAATACTTGACAATGTCGTAATATGAATATCATTATAAGAGTTAGTAATGCATTTCTGATGATGTCCCTCAAGTTTTTTACCGAAGAAAGTGTAATATTTTCATTCTATTTCAGTTTATTTATTTCGAAACCGTTTTTGATAATATACTGAAAATTTGACCACGATACAAACAAAATATGCATCTAGAATTATGCTAATTTTCAATCCCCTTGGTTCATCACTTTATCTGCTAGAGGTTTAACAATTAAGTGTTTTACTGTCCCGTAACTTATGTTCGCTACAGTATGTAACCAGATTGAAGTGAAATTAGCACACCTCGACCAAGTAACTCGTTGAAAGATGCAGAGCTTCATTTGTTTGTTAATAAAATCGTGCATGAGGGCAGTATGAATGCAGGAAAACAGGGTCTCACTGTACGCGATCTGGACACGAGCATGGTCTTAGTCTTGCTCGCATTCAACCTCATCCCCCACCTAGAACACCATGAAATGGATTCTGAAACCTCGAACTAGGATTATCGCAAACAGCCAGCAAAGTAACATCATTAGAGCAACCAACAAGTAAATTATTAACAAAATCAAACAGGTCCGCTGTATATAACAATGAATAACAAAGGGCCCAGAACACTACGCTATGGGACACCAGAAACCACGTCCAAAAAATCACTCCTCGTCCCGTCAACAACTACACATTGACGTCTGTCAGATAAAAACTGATTAATTACCGTGAAAACTGAACCATCAATGCCAATCAATCTTAGCTTACGGAGCAGCCCAAGTTGATTCACGCGATCAAAAGCAGCATTGAAGTCAAGCTGTACCAACTTTGCCTCATGACCCTCATCAAGAGCCAGCTGCAACACATGGAAAACATGAAGCAGAGCATCACAATTTCTCAAGCCCTACGAAAACCATACTGTGTTAAGGAAGAACACCCGGCTTCTCAAGAAAACAACCCATCCTCGACGAAAGCAGCTGCTCATAAATTTTCGACAAAACAGGTGTGATCGAGATGGGTCTATAGTCGGAGGTTCGGAATGAAACAGAGCCCTTCGGAACAGGCGTCATATGGGCGACACGTCAGCACTCCGGAAAAGAGCCCAGCCGTAAGATCCGACGGAACACGGAAGCAAGCGGGGCTGCAAGCACACCAGCCACCCTCCGAAGAACGAGAGGAAACATACCCGATAAATCAGTGCCTCCATAGGGATCCAGGTAAAGAAAAAGGCGGTGTACTTCAGAAAATCTGAAAGCAAAACAGGAGAACCTCGGCTCGGTATTACACGCTAAAGGAATGCGCACCAGGTCCGGGCTCTGCTTCCCTTCAAAGGTTAACATCAGTATTTATTCATTTATTAATGTACCGTCAGTCATAAATGACGGCAAACCATTTGTCATGATACTTCTTTATTGATCATAATACTGTTACTAATTTGCTTAGTTAGGATGCACTTCATCTACCAGCTTGAAATTCTAGCTTTAAGTTTTGCGCAAATTTTTGCTTTGACGATACGCTCAATAGCAATTCTTTTTCAACCCGTTTTGGAGCATCATTTATGAATTAGGCAGGGTATCCAAGATATTTGTTGATATCATGTAAGTCAGAGTTTTTTGCTCGAACAAAAAGCTGTTTCGTTAAACGAGAAATAAAATTAAAGAAATCTTCGTGTTCTTTGCCCGCCTACTATAGGCTGCAGAATATCTCACCCTGTACTCCGTTAATCATGCACTCAAACTGAGCTTCAGCCTGAACTCATGGCAGCGGAAGTGTGGATGTTAGAAGACTTTGAAGAGAGTACACATCAATATGCATGAAAGTGCTAGAGAAGCTGCACATATCTTCTCTGATTGGATTTCAACGCTGGCAAAGCATGAAGTACATTCATATATAAGATTACCATATATACTGTACGTTACCCGTCATGCATTTACAGTTGGTCTATTTCCATCTATCAGTTTTTTTCCGTGTTATCAAAGCGTGCAGCATGGCCACAGTTTTCAAACTGGCTTGCTTTTTACATGTCTGTTTTCTGCAAGCTTGACGGCAAATGGACAGATAAGCGAATAAATATACAATTAAACAAACAAACAGATAAATACACATCGGTCTTTATTACTTCCACCAAGGAGGTTATGTTTTCGTCGGGTTGGTCTGTCTGCCTGTCTGTCACAGACAGAGATGATTAACTTTTGATGAAGATCCGTTCAAGAGTTTGTTTGTTTGTTTGCCTCATTTTTCCTAATGCCATAATTCGAATAATTATGGACAGAATTTTAAAATGAAATTTACACTAGTTGTCAAGTACCGTATATTTCGATGAGTAAATGACCAAATTTATGTGATAATCTGTTTGTTTGTTCGTTCGTTAGTTTGTTGCTGTTTTTAACTTATTGCTTGTTAGCGCAATAATTTAAAAAGCTATGAATGGATCTTTATGAAATTTACAGGAGTTGTTGGTAATGTTAAAAGACAAAAATAATTAAATTTTGGTGATGATAAGTTGATCGGTTTGTGAGCTAGATTAATGTTTGCTAGAATGTTCTGTTAGTAGTATTACTCAAAAAGTTGACAACAGATCTTCGAAAAAATACTGAAACGGTAATACTGTTGAAAGACATAAATATTTAGATTTTTTGCTGATGCCCAGAAAGTCATGGTCTCAGAATCAAATTGCATTTTTCGTTACCGTTGTTTTGCTTGGCGGAGGTATGCGCTCTCAGAGTGCTCTAGTTATTTTCTAGATCTTGCTTACCAAATTTGACTCATACGTACAGCGCTTTGAAAAAAACTGGCATGCTTCATCCTCTAAACTCGTGCAGTTGCCTCACGTCTGGGAGTAAATTTATACCGGAGCTCGCACATTCGCTATTTCCCAATCAAGCCGGCGAGTGTAATTTCCATACTTTCAGGATGGTGAAGCTAGCGGATGAAAGTAGGGGAGGGGGGCTGCATCAGCCGTATGCTATTCGTCAACGGTCTTAACTGCACTTTGCATATTGTCCACGCGTGGGATAGTTAGATTTTCAATTCTTTAGCAGACTCGACGAATATAGCATCTGGCATCCAATTTACCAACCGCCTTAAGTTTCCATCCCGACTTCGACGTCAATTATTTGTCAGCAAGTTCTACAGACCAGCCTGTGCTTCAGTAAGTGGCTGATGTCGCCGACTAATGAAAACGCAGAAAAAAGACAAAATTCATGAGACACTGAAAGTAAATGCAGATTGAAGAAACTCAATCATGGAAAGTGAGCTAATACGATTCACAATAGAACGTAAATAGAGAGTACCCACGTTAAGTGCGTCTAACGAAAGATTAGCTGAGGAGCGTTGAGTTGGATACAGTTGTGCTAGATTACAGTGTGAGCTGTGAGTGTTAGATTGGATGTGCGTAATTTCGGTTGAGGAGTGTTAGGTTAGATAGAGCAGTGTTAGATGACGAGTGTTTGGTTAGATGAGGTGAGGTGGGTTATGTGAGGAACGGTGAGTTAAATGAGGATTGTTGACTTAAAAAAAGAAGCGTTAGCTTAGATAGAGCAGAGTTATACGGCGAGTGTTTAGTTACAAGAGGTTAGTTGGGATAGTTGATGTTCGTTGCATTAGATGGGGTGCGTTATGTTAGATGAGGCGCGTTAAGCGAGATGGCTTTCGTTAGGTTAGCTGTGGAGGGATAGGTTGTACGGCATGTTTTCTGATATACATATCGAGCATTGGGATTCACACCTGGCGTTAGCTTAGACGATAGATGTTAGGGTAGACGGACATTGTTGAGTTAGAAAAAGTTCATCAGGGATAAGTGACGGGTGTTACCTTAGACAGGGTGGATTACGTTAGAAGAGCTGCATTAAGTCAAGCTGAGGTAGGTTGTAATAGCGTAGCGTAAGTCTGATGCATTTTAGAAAGTAAAGGCAATAGTCAACACTGGAATATCCTCGGGTACAGCTAGTATGTTATAACAGAAGAGTGTGTTAATGAACAAGCAACAAACATTACTATTTTAAATGAATAAACCCATCGTGTGGATTTCCATTGATTGAAATAATTTTAGGTAAGCGTTAGAGCAGTGATCAAGAATTTTCAAATTCTCATTTTATATTAGGTGCCATGAAGCTTCAAAGTAATAAAAAACAATTCGCTATTTAAATTGATACATCATTAATGGAATATTGATGCTACGAAATAATATTAAATGAGTGGCCATAAAACGATTTAAATGGAATTTCCGTGACCATCTCCAGCGCTACCGGAAAACGCGCGCGATTTCCGCATGCACGAGGTCCGCAGGTGTCTACTGAACAAATGGGTGCTCTTGGTCGCCTGGCTAAAATCATTAACAGCTTCTGAGGCAATCAAAACTTGTGATGCGGCACTTGTGGCTTATTGCCAGGCAGTGTGTCTGTCACAGAGACCGCCTGTCCTGAGGATGGCTGAAGTACCTAGTCACTTGTTTCTTACTTCTCAAACCTGCGCAGGTTGTGGGCGCAGCAGAAGTGACAGCTGCGGCCTCATAAGAAACTCCATCAGCTTACATTCCCCTGACCAACGTCAGTGTTACCTAACCGACGGAGAAGGATTTGCTGACCATTGCGCTAATATTAGATTCACTTCTTCCAGTCGTGGATCCATGTTTTTTGTTTTTCTACGCAAATTTCCCTCGAAGGTCAGCCTACCGACCCCGTCACCCAGGGAGTGTCAACAGAGCTGTTTTGGTTGCCAATGCAAAGCTTGATTTACCGCCACCAATTGTATATTCCGCGTCGTCAAGGTCGCAGTAAAGCTCGGGCGAGGCAATGTATTTTTCAAAGTTCCATCCGCTGTTGAGCAACACGACATTGTCAGATAACTGTTTTTTGTGTTGTAGTTTGTTCAAACCAAAAAACTGTCTATGTGTCGTCTGTTGCTTGTTGGAGAGACTGAAAGATTTATGGGTGTATTCAAATTTCTAGTTACCCTAAAGAGAATGGAGGGAACCAAAGGCGATATTGCATCTGTGCTTTCTGCATTTTTCTGAACCTACAATTTCTAATTATTTTTTTTCAGCCGGAGACTTTTCACCATATGTTAGGATGTTATTGCTTCTTTCTAGTAATGTCTGCCTGAGAAAGTGCGGTCCGAACAAGATGCGTATGAGGAGTTCGCAAGCACATTGCTTCAGTCCACCAATGTTAAGCCCCAAATAGCCTGAAGCCCAAATAGTCTCTGCCAGAGAACTCCAAGGTTCAGGCTTAGCGCCGCGGTTCTAGGCGTTCCCAACGAGTTTCTTGAAGAATTTGCCAAGCGTATCGGCTGAGCTTCGCTTATGAGAGCTTGTGACGTTCTGGTAAATAAGGAAAGAATGAGGGCATTATCGATTGGCCGGTGAAAAGACGATAGACTTGTCAGGAACTTCAGACAGGAGCGATTATTTCGACCCATTGCATCGAGTTTTGGGCGCCGTCCCTTAGCCTGAGACTTCCAAAAACGCAATCTTGCTCAGCAAAATGGAATTTTCATCTGGTTTGCCGTATTCTGGCTGCTTCAAACACTTGCCATACAATTGAAAGGGGCAAAGCTAACACCTCTTGTGTTAAACTCCGGACAGTTAAGCTTCGAAGTCTTTTTTCATCCAAAATTGTTCTTTGTGTTGCTTTCGTTCACGCATCTTTCTCCCAACGCTGGTGTTATTTTCATGCAAGAAATTTGCCAAGTTCACTGAATCAATATAAACATTCAGGCACAGCACCATCCTAGCTCTGTCAAAATACTCTGCTAACTCAGGAGTGGAGGTAGCAGGTTCAGTTAATTGGAAAAAGTGAGGGCATTCCTTACTGGAAGCTTCGGTGCTGTGGCTGGGATATGGCAACTAATGTACTGTAACTCAAAGCTAATTATCACCCGCGAACGAAGTGAGAGAGGTGATAATGTTTTCGTTGAAGATTTAAGTGTATATATATGTATTTGTCTGTCCACCCAAAAACAGGTAGAAGGAGTTGAGCAATGCTCATAATTTTTTGCAGGGAGTTTGGTGGGTTGACCTAGACGTGATCCGTGTCAAAACACTAAGCCTAGCTGGCCATAAAAAATGACGGCGATGAATTTGTCTCCACCGCGGCAGATTGTCTTACGCCACGAGGCGCTCAATTTTTCGTATGTTACAGTGAATAGTTTAAACCTCCGCTTCCACAACAAAGGCGATCTAACAGAGGGAGAAACACGAGACAGCTGGCCATCAAAAATGACAATGAAATTAGCTAGCAGCGCGGGTGATGGTCTTACGCCACGAGGCGTTTTAGTATTATCGTACAATCGTCACCATCGTCACCACTTACGCTCACGGTTTTGTCTGCTGCTCAGTTAAGTCGACGTAGAGTTTCAGTATGGGCAGTGTGGGACCTAAATACAGTTTAAATGTCGGCTAGTGTGGTAGAAAGAGGCTTTAAATGCAAGCCGATGTGGTAGATAGACTGTATAACGATGAGGCAGATAGACCTCATATACCTGCCGATGTGGAAGGTAGACTTTAATTGTGAGCCTCAGCCAATGTGATAGGTAGACCTTATAATGGTATGGCAGATAGACCTCATATACCGGCCGGTGGGGAAGGTAGACTTTATATGCTGGCCGATATGGCAGATAGACCTCTTTTGCTGGCCCATGTGGCAGACAGGCATTTTGTGCGGGCCGATGTGGTACAGTAGATATTATTTTATGTGACTACCTATTTAAGAGAAAAAGACTTTGATCGTGGATGGGTGTGGCTAAGAGAGACTCTAATGCCTGCCCGTAGAATCAGTCTAAAAAGACTTTGAATAGGGTTGGTGNATGTGGCAGACAGGCATTTTGTGCTGGCCGATGTGGTACAGTAGATATTATTTTATGTGACTACCTATTTAAGAGAAAAAGACTTTGATCGTGGATGGGTGTGGCTAAGAGAGACTCTAATGCCTGCCCGTAGAATCAGTCTAAAAAGATTTTGAATAGGGTTGGTGTACCAGTATAACGGAGTTTGAATGAATGAAAGCTGGTGTTGTACAAACTGATGCTGATTATGGATTATTAATGTTGCCAGTGATTTTCAGTGCAGGTCTCCGAAGTAAAGGGGATAGTTGCTCTTTTTAATTCGGTAGACCATGCAATTTCTCCTTCATTAATATTAGTAGTAGGAAAAGAGCTGTAATTAAAGACATTTTCAATGAATAGTATATTACTTTTTATTTCAAGCTTTCAATTTTTCAAGAATCATCTTCAGGAAAGCACATTGAGACCGTTTGAAATCAGACGAAATAAAATACATCTTCGATGTATCCAGTATACCAGACAACATTATTCTAAGATATCTATCACTTGATAGTAAAAAGTTCAACGGAAGACGCATGATCGGTCAAGGTTGGCGATTGTTCGTGTATAAAGATCGATTCTAAGAGTTTCAAGTCAAATTGATGACAGGATGATAGAATTTTGAAGTTTCCATTGTTGTTCTACGGCCAGCATCAATGAAATGATAAAAAATTCTACTAGTAAACTTAGCAGTTTGTTGTCCTGTTCTGAATGAAATGCCTTGATATTGGTTTTGACATTCTGACTTTCATTTGCTTCTTTGTCCTTTCTATATAGGAAGCCCAACACTGTCTGCACTGATACTTATAAACGACAGAAGAAGCCAGCGAAAGAGGCAACTTGTCTTTAAATTTGAAGAATGAACCGATCAAAGGCTAATGAAAAAATTGGAAGCCCATGCATCCAGGGAGACTATTTACGTTGGATACAGAGCAACGAAATTGATATCTCAGCTGCGAAACAAGCCATATGAATGTCACCCAAAAGAACTAGGCCTGATGTCTCTCGAGCAAAGATGACTCAGGGGGCAATTAATAGAAACATTCAAGTATTTGAATGGCTTCGACGTCGTACCTACATCGGGACTTTTTGAAAGAGACGTTAATGATGACCGAAATAACGGTCAAATACTCAAACATATAGTTCGTAGAACAACTTTAAGTCAGCAGTTCTTTCCGTATTTCAAAATAAGCTTTTGGAATAGACTCCCTACCTACGTTGTCGGTGCGGAGACAGTCAACACGTTTAAAAATCATCTTGACAAACACTGGAGAGATATCCTCCACTGCTAAGAACTCCTCCTTCAGGAATCGCAAACTCTTAACGGCTAAAGCTTCCGAGGCCACCTTAATCCAACTTCTCTTTTCCGCTCCGACGACAGAGATAGACGACTCTAAGCTCCGTATATTAGCGGCTATTGATCGTGCCGGCGTGCTTGCATGATCGTCTCATTGACTGAGATTTTTCCTCCTTTTTTCTTCTTTCTTCCTCATTCTTCCTCAGTTATCTATTTCCTCCTGACATAATTGTAATAGCTCATAGAGCGCCGGGGCGTCAGTTTTGGTGTCTCTTTGGGAATAGGCCTATTGGTTCGTCTATTGCCGCCTATCTAATCTGATTGTTTAGCTAGCCTTTAATATTATACGAACCTGAGTATGCAGATAGAATCTTTTTATAAGCGACGTTATTTTCTTTTTAAGTTAATAGCTTTCATATCCTCAAAATGGCAAACTGATGTACATGATTTCGAGTGCAACACTGGGATTGGATGGCCCACTATAGTAAATTTTGTTGAGTGTCCTGTGGAACACTTTCTGAATTAGTTTACAATACATGGGAAGTAATTTTGTATGAAGAATTTTTTGAGCTGTTGAAGTTCTAGATTGAAATGAGATCATTTAGAGCAAATCCTGAAAGCCCGAATGATCATGCTGCTAATTAAATTTGTCTTAAAATAAGAAGTTAATGAAGAATTATATTTTAACCCGAGATCCGTAAACGTTGCTTCCTTAAAGACAGAAGTAGTTAAGAATCCTTTGTTTTCATCGATTGTTATGACCAAAAAATTAGCTTACCATTAATTTCTGCTTGACTGGTGAGTTGAATAGCTGGATGTTTCGAATTCAAATTGTCCAGAAATTTTAATACCTTGTTTGGATGATCGAATAGAAGAAATGTGTCATCGACATAACGGCGGTAGAAATTTGGTTTAAACTCTGAGGGACAGCTTCTTTAATTAACCAAATATTTTCATGAAAACAAAGAAAAATGTTCGCGAGCGTCGGGCCCAAAGAATTCCCCGTCTCTACACCGTCTATTTGGGAGAATAGTTGTGCCGAGAAAATTAACAATGTATTTATAACTGCAAATTTAAGAAGCTTGATAAATTGTGATTTCGTGAAGGAGAGGACCGAACTTTGGTTACGGTAGTTCTTCTGCGGTGTTGTTGACAGTCTCTTGTAGAGGAAAGTTAGTAAATAGAGACTTTATGTTAAAGCTCACCATTGTGAACCTATCAAAGCCCTGCATATTATTTGTAGAAACTTTACTTGCAAAAGAATAAGAGTATTGAACAGTATATTCCTTACCTGTTACTGGAGCAATAATGGCACTAAGAATTTGGCAATTTCATTGCCGCAAGTTCTAAAAGATGCTAAAATTAGTCTTATCGGGAGGTTTCCTTTGTGGCCTTTTGAGAGGCCGGAAAGAATTCCTGGCCTTGTTCCTGACATATACAAACGGTTGTATTGATCTTTGTTGATATTGTTGATATATCTTTCGTTTTTAAGTTTTAATAGAAAGCTGTTAATTTTATCCTCTTCTTTATTAATGAGTTCAAACCAATCTTCGTTGATTACGGTGAATTTTGAGCTGTCTGTCAGGATACTGTTTATTTTGGACGCATAGTCTGTCTTATTTATTGTAACTATTCCATTTTTTACATATATCGGACGGAGAATAATAATAATTGATTTATCGTTTTTTAAATATTTCAGTGTTCTAAAGGATTTTTCATCAATCTTGCGTGGGGTAGGGCTTGAAGCTGTAAAACATTAATGCAAGGCGCTTAAGATGTCTCCGAACTTGATGAACCCCATCCAAAGTCGCGCAGATGATTGTTTTTATAACTTCAAGCCATGGGATAGAACTTCTTTGTCGGAGTGTGTTCGAGTTCAACTTGAATAACTGAAAATCAAATTATCTGGGTCTGGCTGTGCCCATAGGTTGAAAGGCTTCTTGGCTTGGTTTGGTTTCGTAGCAACAATTTTCTCGCTGGTCACTGAATGAATAAACTTACGCAGGTGTTAGCAACCAAACCAAGAAGTTAGTGGTTTAAGGTGCACATAGATGATGTTTTTCTTGAATCCAAATTGTGTGGAGATGCGTTTTTTTTTGCTCTTAGTTTATTTTTTAAGAGAATCTTCTGAAAATCAGATTAGATCGGGGAGCGTATTAGCTGTCGATTATAGAGTCGAAACAATAGAAATTTTCATGTCAAACGATGTTGGGTGCAGGTCTTCAAGAAATCGATGTCACATTTTACTTTTCTTAATGTCAAATCGATCTTCTCCAGTTCTCTGAATAACGTTAGCACTTGTCGTCCATATCTCCTAAGTAGCACTTCACGAATTGACTTCTTTCTTGGAAAGCGTATTGCTTTTATTTGAAATTTTAAACTCATCATGAATCATCTTCAGGAAAGCACATTACGACCGTTTGAAATCAGACGAAACAAAGTATATCTTTGATGCATCCAATATACCAGAAAACATTATTCTAAGATATCTATTATTTTATGTTTATAAGTATCAATGCAGTTCGCATTCTGCTTCCTTTGTAGGAGAGACAAAAAAAAAAAGCAAATGAAAGTCAGAATGTCTCATCGTCAAGTCATTTAATTCAGAACAGGACAACGAACTTCTAACTTTAATAGCAGACTTTTTTATAATTTCCTTGATGCTGGCCATAGAATAACAATGGAAAACTTCAAAATTATGTCATCCTGCCATCAATTTGACTTGAAACTCTTAGAATTTATCTTTATACATAAACAATCTCCAAGCCTTAACGATCATGCGTCTTCCACTGAGCTTTTTAATTAAAACTAGTGGACATGTGCGTGAAAAACTTCACGCACTAATTTATATTTTTGCCTAATATAGGAATGTGCGGAATCTTCTCTTCTCTGACTTGCTTCTTCATTTGCTTCGCTGATCCTTTGTCGTGCT
This sequence comes from Parhyale hawaiensis, assembly GCA_001587735.2. Classification (NCBI taxonomy): domain Eukaryota; kingdom Metazoa; phylum Arthropoda; class Malacostraca; order Amphipoda; family Hyalidae; genus Parhyale; species Parhyale hawaiensis. Next base: position 14,345,054 of record LQNS02278143.1, on the reverse strand, counting down.
CTTATCCTACGGCCCTTTCTTCTCTGATTTGCCGTCTCCACAGTTTCCCGCTCACGCTTATCAGCAGCTCGTATTCCCTTTTGTAACCTCTCTACTTCAGGCCTTTCTTGACATTATGTCGCATAGACGCGTCATCTCTCTGCATTGGTAGCCCGTCTTTGTTCTTGTGACTGTAGCAGTCTCGTTCTTCTTTTACGTTCCATATCCTCCTTCTTAATTAAACGTGCATCTTTCATAGTGAGAGGCAAAGATAAAATCTTGAGTAAAACACTGCAATAAACTTGAATGCCACTCCAGTATTATATGCAATGTGAGTGCACCGTAGCCATGATACTGTCTTCCAAACTTGTTGGGGCGTAACTTGTTCCCCTCTGAGTATCAACAATATTTCACCTACTATTTTAGCCATACGTATAAAGAATTTATTTGTCACTTCTAGTTGTACTTTTGCGGATGCAACAGAGCTAACGCATAGTCCGCGCCGGTGCTAGGATTAACCAATATTTCGGCAAGTTAGCCTATAGTTTACCCTTGCTGTGTCTTTTCGCTGCTCGGTTCGTCTCCCGTGGTATTCCTACGGGAGAGAGAACTTGTGTGGCGGGATGCCTCAGCTCTGGTAAGACGGATCTTAATAAATGGAGAATTCTTTACTAAATACATTTTGAAAGAATATTGTTGCCGATAAGTGTTTTAACAACGTTTGAGAACCTATTCGAATACAGAATTTTATTTGCTCCTAATAAATACGAATTTTTAAAATATTGTGCAATTACATAAAATTTTTCGTATGGAACTTTATATAAGATACTTTAGAGTCCTTTATTGTACAAATTCCATTAGGTTTTATTCTGTTACAGAAACTATGAATGGGTGAACGCGCAATAAACACGAAAGAAGTTCGCTTGTCTTCTCCTTCCACGGTGTGCGTCACTGGAAAAAGGCGAAATATTGTTAATACTCAGAGGGAAAAAGTTCCGCCCCTACAAAACTCAAATATCAGCTTCGTTGACCTGCTTAAACTTTGGCCCATAATGTGGAATCTACTCCGTCAGAGAAAGACAGTAAGCTAGAAGAAATAACTGTCTACTGCCCATGAAAAATCATCAGCTTGTGAGTGTTCCGTTGATCTATACGTCGTGACCTGAGAGAAAAAAGTTATTGCATCAGACTCCATAAACTGCATATATATTGTTCAGATTTTAAGAAGTGATTCGAGCAAGATTTGCATTCAGATAAAGGGAAGAGGAGCCACTTTAGTCATATTCTGCAGCCTGGTCGACGATCTCTATACAAACGTACCTTAATTACAAAATCTGCAACCGGGCCTATTTTTCGCCTATATCCTTAAGAGCAGATACGAAATAAATGCAGACACGAAACGTTTTATTATATCAGGATGATAGATATCGTAGAATGATGTTTTCTGTCACACTGGATACATCGAAGATACACTTTGTTCCGTCTAATTTCAAACAGTCTCAATATGTTTTCCTGAAGATGATTAATGAAAAATAGAAAGCTTGAAATAAAAGGGAATATACTAATCTTTGAAAATGTCTTTAATTACAGCTCTTGTCCTACTACTAATAATAAGATTACGCTTTCCAAGAAATCTATAAATCTTATATTAATTTATATACAAAAAAGTTTGAGCTTTGAAAGAAAAAGAAACAAGATTTGGTTGATACAGAATTGATATTAACGCTATACCAGGAGACGCCGCCAGCAGACGACAGTGCGAGTTGCATTCTTGTAAATACGAACCTTCACTTTTAACGCTGGAGGAATGGCTTATTTACTCTATTCATTTTGTGCTTTGAAACAGCACAAAGAGGATTGGCACTACGGAAGAAAATGAGTAATAAATCTTACGAGCTTGAAATTCTTAAGACGAGTTGTAGTCCCTATACCGACTGTGCTTCGTAGCTTTCACTGACACTGTCGTACTAAATGCTCCCGATGAAAATCCATCTCCAGGTTTCGCGGTAAATTTTTCATCATGCCGTTGCTCTGATGCCGAGAAAAGCAAAGCTTTTTTATACTTCCGCGGTAAAATTCACCCTGAAATTAATTTATACTCCAGTCTTCGTCTATTTAACTTTATCCAGTGATGGGTACTAAATGAATTGAAGTATTTAAATACTAAATACATCGAAAAATGTATTCAAACACTAAATCATAATTATATTTTTCAAATGTATTAAATAGTACATTAGATTATTAGCTTAGATAGACAGTAGACGAACCAATGGGCCCATTCCCAAAGAGACACCAGAATTTACGCCCCGGCCCTCTATGAGCTATTGCCATTAGGCTAGTAGGATATAGAGGAGTGGGGAAACGAGAAGAGAAAAAAAGGAAGAAGAAAGAAAAAGAAAAGAGAAGAGGGAGAAGAATCTCAGCCAGAGAGATGATCATGAATGCACGCAAGCATGATCAATAGCCGCTGATATGCGTAGCATTAAGATGTAGATGGAGCGGAAGTGAGAAGAAGACGGATTAAGATGGCCTGGGAAGCTTTGGCCGTCAAGATTAGCTGTGGAGGATGTCCCTCCCAATGTATGTCAAGACAATTTTTAAACGAGTTGACTGACTCCGCATCAGTAATGTCAGAATGGAGTCTATTCCAAATGTTGACAATGAAATAGGGAAAGAACTGCTGAATTAAGGTTGTTCTTTGAGCTTTATGCTTGAGTTTTTGACCGTTGTTTTGCAAGCGTTCATTAAGGTCTCTTTCATAGAGTCCCGTTGTAGGTACGTCGTTGAAGCGTTTCAAATACTTGAATGTTTCTATTAGTTGCCCCTGAGTCGCCTTTGCTAGAGAGAGATCAGACCCANGCTGAGGTATCAGTTTCGTTGCTCTGCGTTGGACTCTTTCCATGTTATCGATATCTTTACAGAGATGTGGCGACCAGAATTGAACAGCAAATTCTAAGTGTGGCCTCACTAATGCTTTGTACGAGGGATCAATGATGTCCTTGGACTTATATTCAAAATTTCTGGTGATGAATCCTAGCACTCTGCTTGCCATTTTCACACTCTTGTCAACTATTACTAAATACACCAAATGTATGTAAATACTTTAGTAAATACAATACCTATTTTCATTTGAGCCTCTAAGGACAGAAATTCAGCCGCTACATTTTTAGTGATTGTGGTTTAGTAACATAAAAAATAGTTTAGCATTTAGCTCATGTTTTGAAAAAAGTCGTAGGCTACATTTGTATCAACATAAAAAACACTCAATACTTCAGACGCAAGCGCTTGCATCTTGGCACCATTGACCCGTACTCAGAGTCTGTCATCTAAGAAGGACACCCTATCTGCAGGTGTGGCAACGCAGCAATAAGCCTTCCAATAAGCCTTCAATGGTATCTCTACCTGTTGTAATGAATGTGCCGCCAGGTCTACATTGATCCCTACTTTTGCTGTGACATCTCGAGAAGCGCCGACCGTGGGCGAGTTAAGGCATTTTCGCTTGGGTTGTAAAAGTCGATTAAGCAGAGCCCGCTTGACTTGACCGCAAAATGCCAGGAACTTTGACTTCATCACTTTGGGTCGTGTTGGAGGCACTAGAAGCAGCTCGATCATCTTGAGCCAAGTGAAACCTCCATTTCACGGAGTAAGGCTCTGTTCATGGAAGTGTCACGGGTAACTGATAAAGGTACTTGAATCAACAAGTCGAAGCCAGAGCACTTGTCTGAAGATTCGCATAAGTCAAGCCTCAAAGGCTTAATTGCTGCCTAATTGAACTCGCCCTAAGTCATTTTACCAGCGAATTGAGCGAGAACTGCTTCAGCTTCGAGGTCAGATTAAAGACCAAAAAAATTCGTTTCTCAGTTGACATTTGGATAAATTGCAAGCACTGGCAAAAATACGCGGTATGTATTACTACCTTTTTATGTAACTCTAACTTAATAATTTTCTCGCAATGCGACTAACTCTGAGAGCCCTACGAACAAATTCTGCCCATGCCCTCAGAACAGTGGAACCCCACACTTGTAACTACACAGCCACAGTTGGGCTGGCATAAGCTCGTACACATTCGCGATCGGTTTCGTGCTCATTGTTTACAAAATACCGAAATGTAAACAGGAGCATAAAAGTGTAGTGTGGGAAAATAAAATCTGCTCCTAGCAAATAGCTACATTAATTGTAACGGGAACCGAATGGAAAACTGTTATTCAACAACTCGCTCGGAATTATCAGGGATATGCAAAGGTATACCACCGCTTAAATTAGCTAGCTGGCAGTAGACGAACTAACAGGCCTGATCTCAGACAGCAGCCGGCACCCAGGCTGCTGTCGTATATGAGCTATTGCCGTTGTGTCGGAGTAATTTAGGTATCCAAGGAAAAATGAAGAGAATAAACTCAGCTTTGTACTTGCTTGGTACTTACGATAGGCAGCAGAAAATTTTGGCGGCGTGAGAAGGTCCGCAATTTTTTGGACAGTTTAATTACGCTCAATTTGAGGCTGTTGCGCGGCAACGGAATCGGATTCATTGAGTTGGCTCTATAGTGATAGCGCCGACGAAAGTCGCTAGTGCTAACCCGGCTTTAATTAAGCTAAAGGTAAATATGAGCCCGCTAGGCATGACTTGTACGAAGCATTACCTTCGCTACGCCTGAAACTGGATTCAACGAGCCCAAGTCCAGGCAATAATGGAGGCTGTTAGAGTGCTACGCTTACATGTGCTAGCGAACGAGATCGCTTCTTCACGAGACAGGTGATTTTTTCGGTGCGGCCATACTGAACTAGCATGTCGCGTTCACAAAATCTTGCGGGAGTACTGCCCCTAACAAGTAACGGACGTAGTTGTGTGTACGCAAACTTTTCGTCTCTACTGAAATCCGTCGTTGACTTCAGCAGATCACTCCTCTGGTTCCAGTGGGTAGCTAGTTGCATCAGTTCATCACGAACCAATGGGTGAATTTCCGACTTGAAATGAGAAGTCAAGTTTACCTTCACCAATATAGCTCATGCTTTAAATAAGTGAAGCTCATTGGGCTTCGCTTTGCTTGTCAGTCTATGACCACCTAAATCTTCCAGGCTTGACTGGACTGAAACTTCAGATGAGAGCTTCGATTTTGCCAATTTCAACCTTATTGGGAGAGGGGGGGGGGGGTCAGCAGCAACACGATTGCGCTTGAGACCGCCGAAGACTGGAAGTCACTAAGCAAGATTTAGTGTTTAGCTGTTTCAGGTGTGATCGATTTGAGGTTAATGTCTGACACTTCATTCAAGGTAGCAAAATTAACGTACCTGGCTGAAGTTCCAATTAACTCGAGCTTCCCCGATCCCATTAAAGAAACCTTCACTGCAGTGGCTACAGAATTAGGAGTTGGAATCTCCACCTGTCTAGATGGCCTAGCTTGGTGGACCGTTGTGCTGAAGGAACCTGGAACGAGCCTCGAACAATTGTATTTAAATACTGCCCATCAGTGACTGTATTTCGTATCTTATCGCTCAACTGCTAGCGAGCGCAGTGCTCATATTTGTGGTACTAATTTCATTTGGGGCTAAGCTTGTAAGTGTCTCAATACCAGCAAAATTTCATTAGCAAGATTTATGATATCTGTCAATCGTAAAGGTAGAAGTTTTATTAGTATCAGTATTTGAAGGACATGACAGTCAGGCACGGGAGTAGCCATGGCACAGGCAAGCTCGACAACATGTAAAGGGCTTAGCTGTGAAGTAAATTTCATGAAGGTTCTTACGAGTACGTCGACCTCCAAGAAACCTGCCAAGGATATAATTATAAGCTCACACTTCAGGTTGGCACAGGTCTGACGTGGGAATTCCCTTGTTGCCCTCCGGCCTAAGCCAACACCGGTTTTATTTTCTTTCTGGCGTCATTCCCAAGTTCATCTTAGCTCTGCCGGATTTGTGTGCATGCTTGTTCATTCTTGTATGCATATTGGTACTGGCGGTTATCTTTCCTTAGGGTTTCTCGGTCGACGTGTGACTTTCCAGGGATTTGTCATGAGCTGCGGGCGCGCTTGACCGTAAGTAATGGGCGCTGAAGGTCAGGTGGGGGCTGGAGGAGAGCCGCGGAGCAAAGGAACGCCGCGCTATTATGGCTGTTACCCTGTAGAAAATAATGGTTGTGATTATAGTAGAATATAGTGTTGTATGAGAGATTAGTAGTAGTAGCAGCAGAAATTTTACTAGCGCTTCAGTGGCACACTGCCTATATCGCGCCAATAGGAGAGATTAAGGTCGGTTATGGATGATGAAACAATATGGTAGATATGTCGACCAAAACATAACGTTGATTTTAGCTTATTTAGGTCGATATTGGGGGAGGCAATATTGGTTGTCTAAGGTTTGTCAAGAAACGAAGGTCGATGATAGTACATGGATGTTTGAAGACTATATATGGTAGAGCGTAGACGCATGCATCTCGAACTGTGCCATGTAAATTAAGAATATAAAACAAATTAGCCTTTCATGGTAAATTCCAATTTGATAATCTGTTTTGTTTATGCATTTTGTAGCTACATAAGCTAACAGTTTATGGAATTGTGTAATGTAATTCTGATTACTTCATTTCTGCATACATCATTAATATAAGTTGTGTCTTTATATTATATCAATTACAGATTCCGTGAGGGGTGGTCAGATGATTTTTGTTATTCTCTGTATGTTGCGGTTACCTAGAAATGAAAATAATGATAATAAAATGATATTTAAGACAATCAAGTATATTTTCACGGCTTCGTTACTAACAATCACGTTTGAAAGTTACCTACTTTTGGATAAAACACTGTTAGCCCTACTAGTGAATAATTACAATAATGAATTTGCCGTAAAAATCAAAAAGTTTTCTATTTCAATAATAAACGCAATATTTTTGGTTAATAAACCCGTTCAAGCAAATTTACACAATAAATGTTGTAATTTAAAAAATCTTTTATTGATATTTGTTTTAAGAAGCTGTGCAGATTAAGATAAACCACTAAGAAAAACTATAATCAACTAAAGAATCATTAGCTGATAATAGTTGTTCTTAGTGCTATAGGGTAATACGATTAAGGGTGAATTTCTTTCCATAACCATGGTAGGTTATCAACGGATTTCCGTACGTACGATCATGAGTGGAATTAATCCCATTTCTCTGGGGAAGAATATGAATAGATTGCCAGGAATTATAACATGACTAGAATTCCCAACAAAATCAACCAAAATAATATTGTATGACTATAAGTTTGAATGCGAAATATCTAAAAATTCATATTATAGTACAAAAATTGTGCACATTCTCAGTTTATTTCTTTCCTGTCGATGAATTGCAAAAAATTAAAATTGCAGGGTATATATGAACGCTAACCGCCCTGACGTTATGTTCTATCTATTGTTTCCTGATTTTATTAACGCTCTACCACTTTAGCGAAGTTACCCATCATCATTGTTTGTTGCATCCCTTGTTAAACAGAATGGCAATCTTTGATCAAATAATGCTTTTTTTTATGTTCATTCAGTTTATATCTGAAAAGTTTGATCACAAAATTATTCCATTAGCTTTATGTAATGGGGCGTTAAGTTTTATGATATATTTAGCCTTGCCTATCCTGACAACGAGTAAGCCCAAAATTCATCAATCGATTTGTGACTTCCTCTGAACTGTGTAGTAGGTATGGCCCTATTCCGGCTTAGAGTTAAAGAAGTTGTATATAAGTTGTATATAAACGTGCGTTAACTACACTGACTGATTCAAGCTTCTGCTCTAGCATCGTTCTGAAGGTTAGAGCCTTTGACCATTCGAAGCTGCAGGTCTAACACGCAGGTGTGATTTAAACTTTTTATTCGTAGAAGCAACTAATCATCAGCAAGAAAAGCATGTATCCAGTGCATGATGTGTCAAGAGTTGAAAAAGTTGATCTTGGTAGAATATAGTTGTATCATTCGCTGAACACAGTTGTTTTTTGTCGTGAATGGTATTTCTTACGGTTCACTATGGTCGATCATGGTTGTGCAGCCAAAGCCTTAATGGTTGTAATTGGCTATGTATGGTTGGGTATTATAGTTGGCAATGGCCGAGGGTTGTGACATAGCCTATCTCTACCATAATGCACTCCACAAATGGTTGAATATGGAAGATATTTCGATAATACACACTCAAAGATGTCGACCATAATCATCATTGTTACATACCATAATTTCTAACTGGGTAGGAGCTCTTCACTTCGAACCTGGTCTGTTGGGGTTTGGAAGTCATTGCCGGCATAGGCTTTCGGTCGTGTTGGCTTGCAGGCGTTTAAGTCAGCAGTTAATGGTTTTTTGTTGGATTTTCTTTAGCAGCGTTTCGGGCTTCCCGGTGTTGCAAACTGCTTCATTTGGGTTGTACTACCTGTCCGTGGCGGCCCGGGCGTGAATTTTTAATAATAATAATAACCTGGGAATTCTCTCCATTTCTCGTAACGATGATACAACGCACTTCAGTTCCACTCTTCAGTAATGCTCTGCACCTGTAAATTCTTCACTACATATACAATATTGCACTACAACTGTCAGTTCTCATGTAGTACGAGCTATATTAATGGTTCGTATAAATATTTCACTGCTCCCGAAATCAATGAATTGTAACTGTCAGCAACTATTCTTCACTGCATGCTACACTAATAAATGACACTATTTCCGCTGCATGGAACGCCTAACTTTAAGTTATAATAATTTTTTCATCTGGAAACTTTGCACTTATAGTATGCAAATTCAGTGCACCTAGGAGCTCTTAATTCACTTGTTTTACTCTGATTCAGTGCACCTAGGAGCTCTTCACTTGTTTTACTCTGATTCAGTGCACCTAGGAGCTCTTCACTTGTTTTACTCTGATTCAGTGCACCTAGGAGCTCTTCACTTGTTTTACTCTGATTCAGTGCACCAAGGAGGTCTTCACTTGTGTTACACCAAATCTCTGCACCTGGGAACTAGTCATTTGCATTTCTCTTCACTGCACCCGAGAACTCATTACTTGTGTGACCCTAAGTCACTGCACCTGGGAATTCTTCTCATGTGTTCCACTAATTAGCTGCACATTGCAACTCTTCAGTTGTGTTACAATAATTCATTGCAATTATTAGCAGGGGATGTCGCATATCACACCACTACCAGACGTACAGCACTTCCATACTTATTACAGAAACTAGTGGACCCGTGCGTGAAGAATTCATGCAATAACCTATACGTTTGCCTAATGCCTCTAGGCCGGTGCGGAATCTCCTCTGCTCTTATTTGCTTCTTAATTTTCTTCTTTTCTTCATTAATCCTTTGTCGTGCTGTCATCCTTAGGTCTTCTAAATAGACAGGCAGAAAAAACATCTTGAGTAAAACACTTCAACAAACTTAAACAAAATACCAGCTTATATATAATGTGTTCCGTCCGTAGCAAAGATACCGTTGATACCGTCTTCCCACCTCAAATATCTGCTTCATTTGAGGTGCTCAAATTTTGACCTATAAAGAGAAACTGCTTCGTCTGAGGAAAACTGTATGCTAAAAGAAATAATTGTCAACTGCTCGTGAAAATTTATGTTTCGTCGGTTTCGTTGACAATTGCATCAGAGTGGGAAGAATAGCTGATGCAACGAAATCATCTGTGAGAAGAAACTACGAATAAAGAAGCATGAGAGTGTCAACAAAAACTTCAGATATCTTCAGTGGTACGATTTCAATTTCGGCAATGCAAGAAATGCATTCAGACATAAGGTCGCCCTATACTTTGCCGTAGATTCGATGTATGGAGAAGCTA
>LQNS02278143.1:14311582-14335290 GCA_001587735.2 Parhyale hawaiensis | reverse complement strand
AAGATACGTTTGCTATCTTCTGCAATCCGGCCTATTTTCTGCCTATCACTTTCAATGGAGATTGAGAGGAGCACCAAAGCCTCCAACCTGGGCTAATTTCCGCCTATCTATTTCGTTAAGAGCGTGACACCAAACATATAAATATGTGTATAAAAATATATTTCTTCGTTATGCAGCGTTCCCAGCGTCCATCCTGCTGCTTATAATTGAAATTTCTGTCTCTATGGAGAAGCTAATACTCGTACAAATCAGACTTAGCCTGCGATGTCTTCATTGTTGGAATTTCATCTGTCCCTGCTCAAGATAAGTTTGCCATCTTCTGCAACCCGGCCTATTTTCTGCCTATCACTTTCAATGAAGATTGAGAGGAGCACCAAAGCCTCCAACCTGGGCTAATTTCCGCCTATCTATTTCGTCATTCTTAGCATTAGATTACACGAGTCATGGCAATGGCTACAGCTAGTCACATGCACTAGTGCTGCTAAAGTATCATCGTGAGATTATTAAAAAAATAGCACAAAAATTGCATACTTTTCCTGTCAAACCAATACTTCTATAAAACTTACGCAATCGTCACTTCGTTAGTCACTTTGGCTAAACTAGGGAAGCATTCAAAGGGCGCATACCTCCGCTAATCTACGCAGTGTTCACGAAAAAAAAAATAAAATTAGTCTTAAAACCAGGATGTCTAGTTGATCATCACCAAAGCTTGGTCATTTGTGCCTCTTAACATTCCTAATAGCGCCTGTTATTCTCATGAAAATCCGTCCATAACTTTTTGAGTTATGTCTTGCCAAACACTCAATCGGACGAACCGATCATCACCAAAAATTGTTCATTTGTGACTTTCAACATTTCTCATAATTATTGCAACTTTGATGAAGAACGCCTTATAGCATTTCGGATTTATGTTACTGACAAAAATAAAAATAAACGTAGCATCCGAGCACTACTGCTGACTCAGCTCTCAAGCGCAAGCACTTTCCTGCTGGTAACAGTCTCGAACTCACGCATTGTGCGTGAAGAGCCGACACTCAAGGGTTCTCCTACTGGTGCTATACATGTAGGCTATAGACATTCAGCACTCTTGTTTTATCTTTCAACCACGATTTAAGTAGTGCTATTTCTGTCAGGGTTTACTCCTGCAGTCACAAATCCAAATTGCAAAAGAACTCCTCAAATAGAGTAAGCTCCCAAAAGTGGGAGAAGTTTTCCTCGTTGTGATGTGCAGGAGATGTTGCACCTATTTATAAAGCTCCTGTCTCGCCAAGTGTACACAGATATTGATCCATATCTTTGACACCAATTTTGTCAAAAGTGTTCGAAAAATTGGTGGCATGCAAAGTTGAGTCGCTTTGCTCAAATGACTGGGCTGCTACCACCTGGTCAGTTTACGTACAGAAAAAACTTGGATCGCTGTAATGCTCTATTGTCAGAATCACATTTCGTCCAATCGGCGTTGGACTTCAGTACGGCGTTTCATAGAGTCAACCATAGAGGCCTATTGTATAAATTGAAATCTTTTGGTGCGGGCAATAGAGTGTAGTCAGTAATTCGGAATTTTATTTCTGAGTGCACGCAGCGAGTGTCAAGCAATGGTTACGTGAGCACACCTGTCAAAGTTGTTTCGGATGTTCCTCAGGGTAGTGTTTTGGGTCCCTTGTTGTTTGCAATGTATACTAGTGATATGGTTTCCTCCTTGTACAAAGCTGTAATAGCGGTGATTCCAGCCCGTGGCTTGCGTGAGGATGTTGCTCGGTCTTTAAAAAGAGACGTGTCGCGATTGACGCGTGGTGCTCCTCTTGGAGTATGAAATTGAATGCAGATACAACTAGGTCTATGACTATCAGGCGGCGTCATGCTTTGTTGCCTCCTTATCCTCCACCCCTCGAGATTGATGGAACTATTCTGCAGGGGTCAGACTCTTTTGAGATACTTGACGACCTTTCTGACAGCACAGTTTATAAGTAAGACTAATATTATACAACGAAAGATCCTTTTTTTTCTGATTACAGAACCAGTAAGGGCAAAATTGTATGGTCATTTTTCAGTTTGTTGGCAAATACGGTGGAAATCCTGTGGACTACACAAAAAGCCATCATGGACCACTAGTGGTACCATAGACAACCAGTTGGGAACTAGTGCCATAGACAGAGGGTTGCTTGCCTCTGCATGTTCTACATATAAGGTATTCAGAAAGGAAGGTCACTGGCTACACTCCTCCGTTCCTGCTCCCAGGATCTTTGGACGAAACACGCCAGCCGCGTCTGCAGCCCATCCCTTTACTTTGGGAACGGTTAGGTGCCAAACTCGTCAGTTCGGTTGGTGTTTCATCCCCGGAACGGTACTGGTATGAAGTTCTTTGCCGGGATCCGTGTTAAGTTGTGTCCGTCTGCAAGTGATCAAGTCGGCTGTGAATATTTTTTTTATCGAATCTTCTTTTCAGCAGCGCCTTCGGCTTGCTTTGTGGTTCATTTCGATTATTCCCCTTATTCGGTGCTTTAACGAAAAGTTTTAAGGTATTTTTTTTTACTATTACCCCAACTTGAATCCAGTACTTTTGCTGGCATATTTGAGTAAAATAAGGCATTCTAAGACGTTTTTCACGAATGACGTCTTCGTCTGAAATGCTTATTTTTCGAGATATTTAACTTTGAAATTTATATATTTTATGGGGTGAAAAACCACACTCGCACAGGGTAATGGAAAACATGTTTTTGCAGGTTTTTTGGGTTAGGTTAAATAAGGTTAGGTAAGGTTAGGTTAGGTAAGGTTAGGAAAGGTTAGGAAATGTTAGGTGGAGTTAGGGGACATGTTCAACTGCACACTGGAGAAAGTCTTATCCGAAACCCAACAGGCATTCCCGTGCACGTGCGGCAAAGACCTGGTTTGGTGTGCTCGTGCAGTACTGAAACTGCGCTATAATCCGTGCTGCATGTGCACGCCAGAGCAGGCATTGCGAGTTGGTGCACCGCAATGGGTGCTGGTTTTGGCACTAGACTACTCTCAGTGTATAGAACTTCAGGATATCATATGATGCTAGCCAAACGAAACGTCTTGTGAATGTATGGGGAAGAAGTAAGCTGTAGAACTGGCCACCTCCAGCCTGAGACTCGCCCGAAACTGAGGCACTGCGCCACTTGACTTTTCATGAGTGCCACCGCAGCTCGATGTCGTTTGCAGGGCAGTATTAACTGCCCATCGCTTCGCCGGCTGCTGGCTGCCAAACATTTGTTGATTAGTGCGCACTGCAGTGGGTCAGAAGTCGTGCTGTACTAGTGGAAACCGTGCTGGGCGGCTCTACCTAGGTAGTAAACTTTGTTATATTGATATTAGAATAGTATTAGAATAATACTAATAACGTGATAATAGCATTCTGTTAATATAAATGTAACAAAGTTAGCTACCCTGGTACGAGCCTGTCCGGGCGCCGCGATCTTCACTTTGTTTGGGATTAAATTCTAATCGTGGAGATTGAGCTATGCAGCGAGTTGTGCTTTTCTAAGAGCACTACTTTCTTTCTTATTCAAAGTTTTGACATTTGCGTGTTATATTTACGTGAATGAAAATAATAATAAGAAGCTATAGAAAAGACAAAGAGGATCGCTTTGTTCCTTAACGCTTAGTTATAGCTGCGAAAAGCACAATGGTATTATTGATGTCGTTGGAGCTGGAAAAATATCTGCATGGAAAATACCCAATGTCGGTGAGACACGCATCCATGTCGCCTGACTTGAGTCTTGTAACTTAAAAAAAAAAATGCCTTCAATAATTGACAAGGTCACCCTGAAGCCTCTGAGACAAGTATACATATTGCACTAATGATTAATTGTAGAACTATCTGTTTCTCGGTCACGCAGCGGATGATGAATTTGAGCAAAAGAGCGGTCAGTTGTTATCATCAGCAGTGTGACGGACTGTCAGTTATCTCTCTAATTATTAGCATTACTGTAATAATTGTCGTTATGTGGCAGTAACAGATGACTGCCTCGCCATCCTGCACTGCCCATACCCGAGGTCGTGATGCTGCTGTTAAGAGCTATGGTAATTATCGTGTGTTGTCTGCTTGCTTGCACGCCAATTCAGAATGGCAGGAGGAAGGTGCAGCGAATTTTTAACTTTGAATAGCCAACGAGTATGGTTGTGGCAGGATGCCATCTTCGGCTGCGAGTCTCATTGTTCTCTTCTTGACTTCAAAAAGTTGAGTTTCTAAGTAATTAATGAAGGTTTCGTAGCCTGAGCGCAGTCGTGCGATAAATTACAGTAGCTTGTTTTGCCTTTTCTGGAAGGAACTATGACGCCTATCGGTTCACTGATTGTCCAAACATATCATGAACAGAGCCGGTAAACTCCAAAACGTACGCAATTTACGTGGCAACGCACGTACAGCGCAGCCATCCTCAGTAGCGCTTCTGTCTCGTAAAGTACCGATATCTACAGTGAGCTCATGCCCACGTGCTGGGGGTCCAAGTGCAGACGTGTAGTGTCGGGAGACGAAGCTATGTAGTCTTGGGGCTCCACTTCGTCTTCTTTTGACAACCCGAAGCTGCTTTAATTAGGGCAATATTCTGACCCTATAAGTTCGTAGCCCAACTAAATGTTGGCCGAACACTTCTGCAGGAACGACGCTAACGGCGCGTTCGATTTATTGTCTGCAAAATTATGCCTTTTAGGCTTGACTTATCCGAAACTTGAGACAGGTGCGCCATCTTCAACCTGTTGATTCGAGCTTGAGCGCTGACTTTAATTGGTTACTAGTGAAATTTCCCAGAATTGAACTTTATTGAGACAAATGGAGTTTTCAATCGACTGAACATAATCGGGCGGGCTGCATTTACCGCCTACAACGCGATTGAAAACGACGAAGTCAAAGATCCTGTCTGCATCTCCTGTCAAGTCAAGTGGGCTTGGCTTAGATCGACTCTGGTGACACCAGGAAGCAAAGACTGTAACGGGAGGGCCAATTGGAACTAAAATGAAACTTAGCTGTGACCGCATGTAGCAGAATGACGTCACATCGACGAGTCGAAGTATTGAGCGTAGGACCTCAGGCCTTCTTAGGTTGGGTTCTTAATCCTCACTAAAAATATCAGCAGCGTTATATCCTGTAGGCGAGAGAAACCACAGTAACAGTTATTGCTCAAACTTTCTGTGTTTTATCTGTGAGTGCAGCTCAAGTAGCTGGCCAGTTAGGAGCGGGAAGTTGAATGAACTAAGTCGGAAAAATACGGTGATGTGTTTAAACATGTTCTGCAAAGAGCACTATGAACTGAATATGAAGTGTACAGTAAATAAGGCTTCAGTTCAAAAAAGAAGTTAAATCAGGTCGTCATACCTGCCCAAATTTCGCCGTTAGTGCTGTGAAAGTTTCCACCAGCCTCCACTGCAATTTTCTACAGATAATTGTCAATTTCTGATTAGTATGTATACTCTTCATATTTATGTGCTTAAGTGATAAAATTCGCAATTTACAACGAATTTTCTGGCAAATTAGTTAAAAAACTCATAGGTTGCTCAGCCATAGATTCATCAATGTGGCGCTATTGATAACATCATTTTTGATACTAATTTCTCAATAGTCCTCTCGTTACGCACTTTGCTTCCTGGGCGGCTCAATCGAATGCATTCTCATACTGCTCCACTCTCAGCCGCTTGAGCCTCGCCACTTGGCCCTGTCAGTACATCAGGAGTTCGGTTCTTTGTTCAGAGACGTTCCCAAGCTATACGATGACTGTTGCTATTAAGATCTGAGAGAGGAAAGCCTAACTAGACTACCAAGTACAATCCGGCTATCTCAGATTAGCACATGGCACAGTGGAGTACTGCTGACCAGCCTGTGGTGCTTATCAGCCTCTCAATAGATGCATACAACGTAGCATATTAGGCTACCTACAGAGCCACTGCAGAAACTCATTATGAAGAGAAAGCCTGGTTATCGAGTCCTTTACATAATCGAAATCTAGAATTTTGATAATCCCCGAGGTGGTTCTTGCGCATTACTTATCGGAAAACAGCTCTTAGCTCAAAGCCTCTAGAGAGGTGAACGCATAGCATCATAGCTATGTTCTATTTTTTGTATTTAAGCTACAATAATTGTGATAAACCGCTTATTAAATTTATTTCATTTAAAATTTTTAATCTAGTCAGAAAGCTTTTTTAACCATTGTGAGAATCTCAGCGCTTGTATCAGTTTCAATGAATCTGCCGTTATCATTTCACCCTCAATTTGCCAGGTTTTGACAGACGCCTTATTCATGACCTCCGATACAACTGCCACACAACCCGTGCAGTCTTTATTTTTTTTTCATAATAGTTCCGATTTTACTCTCGTCGTATACTTCATGTGTGACTGCAAGCCCGGGTACCTTACCAGTGTCAGGTACGACGGACAAGGGTTAGGAGAATTGGTATAGTGGTGCACTGTAACGTCATCCGGGTCTGATCAATCCACACCAGGGTTGCCAAATGGCGTTTTTCTTTACCAGATTGGGCCAAATTTGGTAATAAAAAAACTCGTCTGGTAATGAGAATAAAGCAATTTGGCGATCTGGTAATGAACAAGCTTGCATTTGGTAATAAAGCTCCAATAGAGGCAGTCATGATTTGAAGAGTAAATCAAATCTTTTGTACGTCAGACGTATTTACTCAGAAATTTTTTTCAGAAAAAGGCGATATCGCGCTACATCTTACAGACTGGCACCGCCAAAGACTAGTAGCGGACGAATTTCGCTTGCAGAATCTGCGTAGATTCTAATTTCTAGTTCATAATTCGAGACTGGAACCAGCACTGCCTTGCTGCATTTTTTTAATGAACTGCAAAATAATTAAACGCTTCTGCGCGTATTTGCTCGCTCTGAACGCTTGGTTTTAAATAAGTGTAATATTAGCAGAAGGTTTAGGGGTTTAGTGAGTTTGGTAATGAAATGGGGAATCCAACGATGAAAGTTGTTCAATCTGGTAATAGGCGTCTGGAACTTGGCAGCCTTGACTTTTACCGCTTGAAAATCAATATGAAGGCATTATTTCTTCGAATGAAGCTATGAATTTACATTCAAAATAACTGTTTTATTCCCTTCAGTCTATTTTACAGGTAGTAACTCATTTACAGAGCTGCATATTACAGAGAAGCACCAAACTGCGGCTCCTAATGCCTACGTCGCAGTATGAGCCCGGATGCCATTTTTCTGACATGACAATAAGTATCTCGGCTGTCTGTGTTATGCGCTGCCGGGAAGCAACGAGCGTAAAGAAGCCCATACACTATCCAACTTGTTGGGCAACCTGGTTGAATTGTATGAAATGTTGGAAAGTGTATGGGGATAGTTGTACAACAAAGCTGGTTGGTTGGTAGGTTTGGTTGGTGAGAATCAAAGCAGTTCTGATTTACAACTAATGTTGTAGGACTTTGTCTAGCAGTGTATGCTGTATATGCAGATAAAGTTGGCCAACCAGGTAGGCCAAGAAGTTGGATTGTGTATGGGCCGCTTAACGGGAGTATTCACTAGAAACTAGCATCGGAAAGTGACGTTATCAATGACGTCACCATCGATGAACGGTACGGCTGAACAGCCTATGCAGCTCCTGCCCGCTACTTTTATTTTACTTTGCTGCAGTCAGTGACGGGCTCGTCAAAACACCACAATTGCACCGATTGCATGTAATCTGTAAATTGAATTTCGATCATGTGGATGAAGTAAAAAATGCTGGATTTTAAATTTAAATTATTTACTATAAAATTATCCATACTGTACATCCATCTTCCATACACATCACTCTGGCGGATATCTGCAGAAGTGTAACACCGCGGCTAGAAGTTATCGTTTGCTATGCGTCAGGGAGCCGTCGCTAGAGTTCATAACTGCTGTAGGTCTGCAGAACTTTACAGACTAGACTGCCGCTTGTTCAAAGAATTCTAATTGGAAGACGTTCCTGGCCCTGATTAATTATAAATGCATTGATGCTGAGCCTTGTTCATAACCACGCCATGCACGGACGAACCCTAGAATATGAGCATCAGCGTATACGTAAGAGGTCATAAATACTGACAAGCTGCATTTTTGTTCGTTCTGTGTGTCTTTTACCCGAGTTACCTTACAACAGAAATACCAACACAGTGCATTATTATTTTACCCCATGTTGGATGGGTGTGTTTTTATGTTTATCTAAAGTACCCGTTTCGTCTTCATTTAACGTATGTTTCTTACTATTATACTTTTCAAGGATAGGTACGCTACAATTAATGGCCAACTCATGTTGACATAAGAGGTAAATGCTCTATCTTTCAGTTTATCTAAGCAGCACACTGTTCCTTCTTTAGCTGACATACAAAAAAATTGTACTAGAAAGCGTATCCTATTTATTGCATGATACATCTTCTGCATAGCGAAATTTTTAAGTTGAGCTTAAAACTGTTCCAAAATGAAGAAATGAAGCTGGAAAAAATAACTGTTGGGGCCACTGCCCACTGAAAAATCGTCGCTTCGCCTATGTTTCTTTGATCTTCTACTGAATTTGTACGTCTTGACAAAATAGTTTCCATGTATAGAGAAAGTTATAACAGTCAGCCCTCATAGCGGCGCTAAGAGAAGCTGTATATATCTTCTTTTGTGGACTACATCGTTATATCAACAAGAAGTTCATACAGATAATAAAGGGAGAAGAATTTGCAACTTTGCTAATTTCTGCAACCTGGTCCAATTTTCGTTTATCGATCTACATCAAAGCAGAACATACTAATTACAAAATCTGCAACCTGGCCCGTTCTTTGTCAATTTTATCGAGAGCGTGACACGAAAGTTACAATATGTACATATGCATACTTATACCATGACATTTAAGACAACAAAACGGGACATTAGCCTGTCAAATACTCGTTAGCTCGACAAGATTGTCGAAAAGCTATTGAACCGCCGCTTCTATCGAAGATTTCATCAAAAGTCAATGAGTTTGTGACATTGATGTTT
This sequence comes from Parhyale hawaiensis, assembly GCA_001587735.2. NCBI lineage: Eukaryota > Metazoa > Arthropoda > Malacostraca > Amphipoda > Hyalidae > Parhyale > Parhyale hawaiensis. The sequence continues at coordinate 14,326,327 of LQNS02278143.1, read as the reverse complement.
TTATTTGTTTATAGACATAAACATATGAATAAAAACACATATCAAGGCACGACGGTACTTATTATGTTGTTTTGATGCAATAGAGCAATGATAGATGTTAGTCCTTAGGTACTTAATGTTTGATCAAGCGAGTGAGGTGAGGCTTGTGAGGTGTCAGCTGCTACCCTCTTATTGTACTGCAGTTTAAGAACAATATAGCTAGGGAAAATGAGAAAATTGTAACAATAACGAGGAAAACTATGACTAAGCCCCAAGAGTTTACCCCTCAGGGAGCATACTGTGCGCAACATACATGTGAAAACTTGATGACGAATTTTTACTGAAGCGTTGGAGCGCAGTCACAAAGTCCGGTTCACATGATAGCGTTTTGCCCTGCGTTCATATACTTTATTATATATAATGTCAGACTGCAGCGCCGTACATATTTAAACACCAGAGAATTAAGAGCCCAGCTTTCTGCGTTGAGTATTATATGAAGATCGATTCAAAAGTATAATGCCTCTTATATTTTTATTCAGCCCGAAGGGATACGAAGAGATTACAAATTGTATTACGATGACGACTGAACTTAGTAACTGATCACTTGATAATTTCACCTCTCTGTTGCAAATATTGGTGGTGTAAGACTCTAAGAAAGCAATCCTTGCCATAGACGTGCGTCAGAAACAGGGATGCGTCATTGATTGCCTCCATGCAGAAAAAAAAGAACGAATCAACATTCACCGGTGCCTGGTGAACGATTACGAATCCGAGGCAGTTGATGCCTAGCATAGTTAAGAGAGTGGTACATCGATTTCAGAGTGGCAACAGAGATGTGAGTGACAGGGTGCGCTCCGGATGCCCATGCACAGCCACCATCCCAGAAAACAAAGTGGATAGGAAGGGCATCAACTTCATGGAATTCTTCAAGTCATGGGCGACTGTCAACTCTGACCGTTACGTTGAAACGTTGACGCAGCTGAAGGCCCGGATTGCTCAAGTTACGCCAGAAAAAAGGGAATCATTCCGCTCGCAACATGACAATGCCAGGCCACACAAAGTTTGCACCCAGTGGAATGTGTGCCAAAGTTCAGCTGCTTGGAGCTGTTTCACCCACCGTATAATCCTGATTTGGCACCATCAGACTTCCACTTACTCGGACGTATGAAGGACGCATAAGGTGGGTAGCGTTTACCCGACAACAACGCTGTAATCGCAGTCACGAAAAAGTGAACTTCTTCGTCAGGCACTGACTTTTACGATCGGGGCATCGAAGCTCTCGTTCATCGCTGGCAAAAGTGCACTGATAGTGGTGGTGACTAAGTGGAAAAATGAATTCTGGAGTGCAATAGTTCCCTCTTCTTAATGGTGTCATTTCCGTTTTGGCAGCTCGTCAAGTTTTTGAGTGAAAAGATAGGAGGCATTACTTTTGGAACGACCCTCGTAGTACCAAGCCTTTTGATGCACAGTTGCGCTTTTAGGGACGCAACTCAGCCTTCGGATATTTGAAGTGTGAACGTAGAGCAAAAGTATGCCGAGTGCATCGGTGTGAATGCGATGTACTGGTGCTAGTGCTCTAGAGCTCGACTGGCCGGCCCAGGAAGCAAAGAGTGAAACAGGAGTATTCAATGGGACCAATATAAAACTTAGCCGTGATCGCAAGTAGCTGAATGGCGTCACATCGACGAGTCGAAGTATTTGAGGGTGGAACCTCAGGCTTTCGTAGGTTGGGTTCTTAATCCTTACCAACAAATATAAGCAGTTTAATATTCTGTAGGCGAGAGAAACTTCAGTTACAGTTATTTATCGAACTTTCTGCACTTGATGACAGTTACTATGTCTTGTGAGTGGGTGCAGCTCAAGTAGCTGGCCAGTCAGTAGCGGGAAATTGAATGAACTAAGTCGAAAAATACGGTGATATGTTTAATCATGTTCTGTGAAGAGCACTGTGAACTGAATATGAAGAGTAAATAAGGTCTCAGTTGAAAAAAGAAGTTATATCAGGTCGTCATACCTACCCAAATTTCGCCGCTAGTTCTGTGAAAGTGTCCACCAGCCTCCACTGCAATTTTCTACAGATAATTGTTTATTGCTCAATTAGTATATATACTCTTCATTTATTCATGTGCTTAGGAGATAAAATTCGCAATTTAAGATGATTTTTCTTGCAAAATTAGTTAAAATACTCATAGGCTGCTCAGCCTTAAATTCGTCGATGCAACGCCATTGATGACGTCACTTATTGATGCTAGTTTCTCGTGAGTCCTCCCGTTACGCTCTTTGCTTCCTGGGCCGGTCGGTCGACGAGCAGTCAGTCAGTCAGTCAGTCAGTCAGTCAGTCAGTTAGTCAGTCAGTCAGTGTTAAGTGAACTTACCTCCGCAGAGGAGGTGATATTTTTGGTGCGGTTTGTCTGTTTATTGGCAGCATAACTCGAAAAGGTATTGTCGGATTTTTATGAACTGTAGAACTGTTAAGAATGCAACGAGAAATAGATAAAAGAAATTTGGGCCTAATTCCGAAGAAACTCTGGAAACCGGATCATTTAAAATGTTTAATTAGCATTACACGTTGCATGGCAGAGGCTTACACTCTTGACTGGAGCTCTAGAATTAAGCTGAAATTACTTTATTTTATTTATTTTACCAGAGTATTTGGCTGTAAAATGTAAAGAAAATGAATTGCATCAACGACTCTTCAATGTTCATGTGTGTGGCGGCTTTGCGTGGGCAGCTACGTAGCTCCGTCAGGGCGGTCGTGGCGCGGCACCTCACGAGGTGCCGTCACTGAATTCACGTGTGCGTAGCATTACCGTCGTTTTACCCGTGCTGTCAAACCATTCTAAAAGTTTTTTTGCTGCTCGACTACTAGACAAAATTCAATCAATCGTTCGGAGTGGCCAGGAGCTGTATATCCAGGACAGAAGCCAAATACTGATCAGTATTTGTTATCAAACGAAAAATTTATTGTTTCACTGTAACAAAGAGGAGGGATTAACTCACGGAGCATGTATACTTATGTTTTAAATAAAGTGAAGTAAATACATTAATTCAGGAACTGATACACTGTGTGCTCTCATAGAAAGTATATTGCCACTGTTGCTACACATTAATCAACTAAAATCATTATAACTATTATCAATACTACATTTTCTCGCTTTTTTTAAGAGTCGTCTGTAAAATTTTTAGTGATGTTTTAACCAATAGTGACACAAATCTACAGTCAAACACACTAACAGGCATACAGATCATCACAAAAATTTCCTCATTGGTACTTCTTAACATTCCTAACAATTCCTGTAAATTTGATGAAGATCCAGTCATAACATCTAGGTTACTTTACTACCAAAAACAAAACTAGAAGAAAAAAAAAACAAATGCTCACAAATCGTTACAAAGTTTGGCATTTGTTACTCGTAACATTCCTAACTTATCCTGTAACTTTCATTAAGATCCGTTAATATCTTGCTTTTGTTTTGTTGCCAAGAAAGAACAGATAGACAAACACTCAATGTTTCCGTTGATCTTCACTAAAAGTTCATCCTCAGTTCCTCCTATCATAATGAATATGCGCCGACAACGTAACAGTCTCACGCAGTATTCGGCCGGCTCAAAACTCTGAGTAACGGTTGTAGCTATTTGTGCGTGGTAGAGACGCGTGTGCATTTTAAGAATCTTTTATCTCGCTTACGGAGAAGACGCCAGCGGGATTGCCTTTTCGTCTTCCCTCTAATATATTGACGACTTTCAAGGAGGGAAAAAAAGGGGCGGGGAGAGGAGTCGGCACCGAAAGTCAGCTTGAGTATCCCTTGTTGCATTTACCCTAACCTTTTAATGCCGTCTAGTGCTCCAATGATAATCCTTGTTGCCGGGGTCAAGAATAGAACAGGTGCTGTCGTACTGACCGGGACGGTCCTGGCAACACTGGACTCGTTCCACTGGCTCGTCAAAGTCGATCTAAGTCAAGCTCACTCGTTCGAAACTTCTCCCTTGGAATTGTGTCACAGACGCTAAAAGCAACCGAAGTACGCTTGAGGCTACCGGAAACTCCGCTGTACGGACTGCGGAGCATCATTAAGTGTTCGGTCATATTGTGCCTAATTAAATCTACGTGGCAAACCAAACGCCCCGTCTCAGGTTTCGGACGAGCAGGATTGGCTTAGTACCTTAGAATTCAGGAAGACTTCGACCAGCTAATCGAGGAGGCCAATGATGTGCTTGCAGGACTGCTTCTCACACAAGCTCGCTTGTTTACCTAGCGAAGAAGGAAGAATTTATCCTCTGCTTTATGATACGCCAGTCGGCTCCGGCACCACAGAGCAGGACTCAGTGTGTGGCTGTCTTCAAAGAGGAGGAGGAGGAGTGATAGCCTGCCTTCCTGCCACCCTCTACGCTCCGAATTATTTCACGAGGTAAAGTCCACACGATTTTCCTCTTTATTTTTTTTTAACAAATTTCCCAGAACGCCCGGCGACTGGTTCTGTAGACCAATACTGAGGGGGCAAAATAGATGGATATCTCTAAAGCGATGAGTTTATAAATATATATTCAGAATGGTACGACCGCGGCACATATTTCGCTATAGGTAAAGTTTTAACTGTTAAGGCGTGTGCTTAGTTCATCAGCAGCCGGTGGCTACAAAGTCATGGATACAACACAGCTCCTTACCGAAATGTTTGCAATTCTTCTGTGCCCCAGAGGATGGCTCCTGACGTAACAATACTGTAATACTGTAGTGTCAGTAACCATCCTCTATTTTCGGGCAAGAATAACACATATCCCGATAGGGAGCTGTACAACAACCCCCTCTAGTGGCCCCGAGGTGCTACGACTGTGCATTTACAACGCTGTGTGGCCGGCACGGAGGAGCCGATCCTATGCTCGTCTTTCTTTCATTGAGAGATAAGAATGAAGGAGACGCAGCCAAACGCCGGCAGTATAATGGCGTTGTATCGCTTCGATCGGTCGCACGACATCTGGTTCTCGTTATCTCCGCTAAAGAGGTTACGTTTTTGTCGAGATTGTCTCTTTGTTTATTTTTCTGTGTTTTTTCTGTTTGTTTGTCACCAAGATAACTCAAAAAGGTGAAGACAGATTTTTATTAAATTAATAGGAAAAGGGCCCTTCAAGCGTTTGTTTGCCTTTTTTTTTTCTTGGTGATATAACTCAAAAAGTTATGGGCGGAGCTTGCCGAAATGTACAGGAATATTTTGATATTAGAAGGAGCAAATGCTCAAATGTTTGTATTGATCTATTTGTCCGTTTGTTTGTCTCTATGCTTGCTTTTTGTTTGTCAGTAACATAACCCAAAAAGTTATGAACGGATCTTTATAAATTTTGCATGAAATGTTAGAAATGTTGAAAGACACAAAAGACCAAATTTTGGTGATGATCGGTGCTCCTCTTTAGGTGTTTGTCTGTTGTTGGTCTCAGTGTTTGCAGAATATAATTGAAAAAGTTACGCGCGCAACCGTTATCTCTGTCGAGAGGTACAAATGACCAAGTTATGGTGACGACAAAAAGGAAATCCTCTTACACGGCCAATATGATTTTTTTTCGTTAACTTTGCCTTGCTTGGCGGTGGTATACGTTCTCAGACTTCTCTAGATATAAATTTATGTGAGATCTCTATACGTGCATCAGCCTATATGCAAATGGACAGTCGTGACCACTGAATGCGACAAATTCCCTCTTAAGCGATTTGTAACGTCTGTAGGGCAATGGGAGCTGTTCGCGGGAGGATGGCACGGCCTCAATATTGCATCTTACTTTTTCTTGTTTACGGTGTTTCTATGTCGATGTATGCGAATTCACATTATGCGAGCTTTTTTGCGAATTGTGTCCGCCTATGTAGAGAGAATCATGTGTACATCAATATTGTACTCACACCCAGAAGAGCCGGAATAAATATAACTCAGAGTTAACAGTCTATTTAAAGTTGAATTCGACGTGCTACTTTATCATCAGCCAAAAAATATAGTAAACGTGTCTTTTCATTCTGCCGTTACCGTCAGGAGTATTTTACTAGCTTAGCGGAGCCACTACAGGCTTAAGACACGGCCACACTATGCAGTCGCACGCACAACTTCATCAGTGACTTGCAGCTCGCACTTCGTTCATTCAGCTGTATCTATGCTACCTACTTTTGCTCCGCTCCGGGACGACACGCGAGCTGTGCATCCGCTGGCGTAGCTGTGCGTGCAGTTGTATAGTGTGGCTCCGGCTTAAGACACAGATTTTGTTTCTCGCGGGGGCTGCTGAGTCCCAAAAATACCAGGGGGTCTGCATGGGAGGCTTGGGCCGAAGCTTTAGTTTTATTGTTAATTTATTTATTCCCAAGCCGAGTCTCGATGACTTCAAGTTTTATGCTCGGTATCTCCAGCGCTGGGCACGCGACCCTGAAATAGAGGGTTTGTGATTGCGGGGCATCAATCTAAAGGTCCAGCACTGAGAATCACTCATCACTGTGTTGGTAGATTGGGTCCTGAAATTTTCGATTGAGGAAATGTATTGAATACATTCTCTGGTCATGAGATTGTTACCTGCGCCAAGGAGGTTATATTTTCGTCGTGTTTAGCTGTCAGTCTGTCTGTTTGTATGTTTGTCTGTCTTTCACCAAGATAACTCAAAAAGTTATGAACCGATTTGGATGAAATTTACAGGGATCGTTAGGTATGATAGGAGGAACAGATGATTAACTTTTAGTGAAGTTTATGCTATTCGTTTGGTTGCCTCATTTTTCTCAATGCCATAACTCAAAAAGTTATGGATGGACTTTGATGAAATTGACATGAGTTGTTAGGTATATAACAAAAAGTAAATGACCAAGTTTTGGTAATAATCCGTTTGTTCGTAAGTCACTGCTTTTAATTTTGTGCTCGCTAGCGCAATAACTCAAAAAATAATGAGTGGATCTTTATGAAATTTATAGGGGTTGTTATTAATGTTAAAAGACATAAATGATAAATTTTGGTGCAGATCGGTTTGTTCGCTAGTATGTTTGACTCATGTTTGTCATAACGTTTGTTAGCAGTATAACTCAAAAAGTTATGAACGGATCTTCAAGAAAATTGCACTATCAAAAGGCGCAAATGATTAGATTTTAAACTTTGTGCAAAGACAATTGTGGTTTCAAAGCCAATATGAATTTTCTTGCTACCGTTGCCTCGCTTGGCGCTACTATACGTTAAGCTGTGTTGTAGCAGTCAGGGTAAACTTAGTGCCGAGACCCTGGAACGGTTTACGTTTTGTTGTTTCGTGGGTAGAGGCCTGAAAGAGGTGATGAGATTTTTTCAATTTTCGGTTTTTTCACAGACACTAGAAGCAGTATTTTTTCAAACGGAATTGTTGTTTCTTTCTGAGAGAATTTTTACCGACAATTTGTGAAGCGAATTTCAAGTGAGCGCTGAAACAAAATCAAAAGAGTGAGCTAATTTTACCCATAATTTCATAAATAAATTAACATTGATATGAAATTTAATTCGATGAGCTGTAATGTGCTAAAAATTATTGCATGTTGATCTCGAAGGCGCAGCCGCCATTGCGGGGACGTAAGACGAGTATAGAGTCCGCTTCCGCGTTCTCTTGTACATATTTTAAGCTCATTTTTCCATACTTTGATCCCTTCTTGTAAAACACATCCCATGATAAAGCAATAAAGTTCCGTTGTCCATATTTTTTTTTTTTGAATCTCGTGATGTTTCGAAGATCTTGCCACCAGCCATATGATCCTTTAATGCTTATAGCCCTGACCCTATATCCACACATGGCTCCCAGCACCAGCCTCCTTCCAAACATTTCTCTACAATATATCAACAAACGTCTGCCGATGTAGTGCTGTATTAGAGTTGCAACTTGCAAGCATCTTCCTGTGTCGAATTCCAAGCCATATTAATAGAGTAGGAGATCACCATTAGTGTTACACGCGATAGTCTGCGCATAATACGGGTTTAGTTGATTAGCTATTTGTTTTTTCTTCTCCTGTTTTCCTACGGGAGAAATAGCTCATGTACCGAGCTAGCACGTACTGAGTAAGATGAAGTTAACCCTTTACCGGGAGGTGAAAAATGTTTTCATAGGGCTAAGTAGTGGAGGTAGCCATAAAAGGTCATTTGCCTGGTAGAGAGGTAATTTGCAGCGACCATGCTGTGAGACACGAAGCATTTAAAGCGCAGTAATAAATCTCTTCTAATAGAAGGTCTCGCTTGTTTATCTGAATAAGTGTGGCAGTCATCTGCAATTTATTTACTTGTTGCAGTACTCTGCAGACTGTTAAGGAGATCTTTAAAACCGGGATATGTTCATTTAGCAATTTTAATCCTGGTATACACTATCTGCTCCCACCTATAGCACTTGAGTTACTCGGGCACAGCGCGCTCCTTGAATGCGACGTGCGGGAAGTGACTTGGCTACCGACTAAACAGCTATTTCTCTCTCGAACGATCTAAACATGATTTCCGACTTAGTTTTTTGGGAGCACTAAGGAAAAGAAAGTAATGTTTCTCAAAGTGATGTGCGTTGCACTCGCCTATGGTGATATATTAACTCATAGTGAAGGTTCTGCAGCTGCGCTGCGTCCTGTTCTACAGAACCGTGACAGCGAGCGGCTTCAATGACCTGTGACGAAGAATAATTCTCTTGCCATCATTTTTGACTGCTTAGTTGTACGCCACAATGATGATAGCAAGTGAATAGACAAAACAGGTAATCGTTAAGTGACGACCTGTCAGCAGAAACGTCAGCGGCTGCAGACGACTGGCAGGTCTTTCGTGCCGCATTATGTTAATCCATTAACTAATTAATTATTAGTTCATGCTATTTAGCATAACCATTTCAGTTATATCTTATCTGATCATTGAATTGCCCACCAAATTACATATAATGTTGCAAAAGTGAAGTAGTGACATTATGACGTACCTGCGCCACGACAGGGTTGCTGCTCCAGATCTTGGCCAGATCCAACTACACCATTGACTTAAAACTGTTTGTCAACTGGAAATCAAGTCTGTTGTAATGATGCGACTTTTGCGACTATATCAAGTACCGCAAATGAAAACAATAAAACCTATTCGCTATAAATTCTTTACCGTCATTGTCGAAGGCCGAGGATAGTAGTTTCGATTACAGCAGTAGGATTGTTAAAGCAAAACGCTGTCTGCATCTAGCAATGTCAGTCGTGACCATGTCATCTCACTAGGAGATAATACCTTAAACAGCTTACCGGTTCCCAGCGTGGTTGGTTGGTATCTCCATTCAGACGTGAAGCTTAACACAGGAGTACCTAATTCACTTGTTCTACCACGAAGGCGCTTTTTTTTCTCTAAATGAAATTTAAGCTTCGAAGTTCGTAAAGTACCTCTAAGCGGTATATACTACCCTAAACGATTTTTTCCTCCGAGTTCCATTCAAGTGAAGGAAAATAAGGGATACATATATATATATATTCTTTAAATCAGAACGAGAAAAAAGTGTGAAAAAGATTTTTCGCGGAAGTGAATATGTTTTCGTTATCATTTAACGTCGCCGAGCGACAGCCTAAGCAGCACCGGTTCTGAGCGTCACGCAGGGCCCAGGCGACAATGTCCATTGGAGCCCATGTGGAGAGGCTATTTAGGTTTAAGAAAATTTATTTTATAATTTTTCAGAGGGTCCCGTGTGGGGCTGAAGAGGAAATTGTGCGATTGCTCACGCATATTGCTGATGGGCCATTTGGGTTCCTTGTGAGCCGCCTCATTACGTTCTCCAATTTACCCACTCGTCGCCCATGGGGTTCATGTGGGCTGTCCATAGGGGTCACAGGTGTATTTACCTCCGCCAAGGAGTTATGTTTTCGTCGGGTTTGTCTGTCTGTCTGTCACCAGAATAACTCAAAAAGTTATGGAGGGATTTTGATGAAATTTACAGAGATTCTTATGTATGTTATGGAATTTACGTACATTGTTTGGTATATAACGAAGAATAAATTACCAACTTTTTGTGATGATCTGGTTTTTCGTTCGTTAGCACAATAACTCAAAACAATTATGAATGGATCGCTATGATATTTATAGGAGTTGTTACTTGTTAGTAATGTTAAAAAACATAAATGATTTAATTTAAGGGATGATCGGTGGGTTTGTTTGTGAATTTGACTCATGTTTGTCAGAATATTTGTTAGTGGCATAACTCAATAATTATGAACGGATCATAAAAAAAATAACTGACGCTGTTAACACTGTTAAAGGGCACAAATGATTAGAATTTGGTGCATGATGCGAAGAATATCATGGTCTCAGAGCCAATATAAATTTTTCGTAACCGTTGCATTGCTTGGCGGAGGAGTGCTCTAAATAGAAATTCTTAGTAGGTGCCGGTTAGGAAACCCCCAAACTGCCCGAGCATCTCCCAATAGCGCCCCAGTTGATGTATGGGAGCTCAATTATTGATCCCATCAGATCATTTTCATCAGTCCCCCACCAAACCTTCTTTGACCGAGCCAGGGATCGAAGCTGTGACTGCCACACTCAGCACCGAACGCTTTCATCCATTCAGTTACGACGCCTACTTTCATGGCACGTCAGATCGCTGTAAAAACAAATGTTCAGCAATTATCTGCCCTGCGACCTATAATTCACGTGTATTTTGCTGAAATATTATATCTAAATATAAGGTCTGATATACTGCATTAGCCACTATGAGATATGCTGGCAAGCCGTGCAGTCAGTTATCACCAGTGTAAGAACCACCGTACGGTGTCAACATTGGGAAAAACTGTATGAGCCACTTGGATCTGCAGTGGGAAAACACAAAACATTTCCAGTGTGAGTTGTAGCTGAGAAGCCCGTATTGTAATCTTGTAGGATCACCTCACTTGGCCCACAATAGAAAATCCCGTGTGTCCATTAGCGCATTGAGTGAGATGACCCACAACCACTCTTACCTCGGATGCAGCTGCACAGCTCACTAGTTACCTACATACTGTAGGTTCCGCCACTACTTGCCTACATTGAAAAACCCCACTATAGTGTCCACCAGGGCATCAGGTAGGATGCAGTGGAGTAGAGATTGGAGGGGGGGGGAGGGGCACGAGGCGTTGGCCCCAACCATCCAACTTGAGGAGGGCATCCAGTGAGGGTAGGAAAGATAGATCGCTGTGATTTTTCAGCAGAGTTAAATAAATTTTGGGTACATTTCTTTGTTACAGAGGCAGTGGTTGCTGCAGCATTTGCATCCGCATTGCTTGGTGTAGACATTCTGCCGATATAAGCTAAAGGAAGTAGAAGCTAAAAGCTGTTAATGCTTCCGTCTCAACTAAGTGTATAACGTACAGAGGGCATCCAGGTAGTGGTCTGATTTAAAAAAGAAAAAAATAATGATGACAAGAAAGTTTTGTCTACGCAATACAAAGGATGACAATAAATTTCATCCTCGTAATGTAGAGAAAGACAATAAGTTTCATTCATGTAGGAGAGGTTGCGTTTTCATTATCTGTGTACTAATGTAAACTGGCGTCAGAAGTGTGGCAAATATTTGTATGTTCGCAGTGACGATTTTAAGATTAAAAGAACTTTATTACTGGCAAAATTACTTCCAATTTAAACTATCAGAGGCACTGGATGCTCCTGACGGTGTTTGTCTTCTCCTGTGTTATTCTCCCCGCCCTTTGCAAACGCTTCAGAGCAGTTGGCAGAAGAGACGAGAAGAGAGCTGTTTGCTCGATGTCGAGCTAAAAGAGCCATTGCATGACGAGACTTTTTCTTAGATTACACTGCTGCATGAGACTGTATGAGGCTGGTCTTATCTGATGGTGAAGGATATCTCTTAGCCTTCAATATTTAGCAACGTCTAAAGTGTGACGACAAAAGAAAAGGACAGGTGACTAACGAAATAACTGAACAGACAAATGGGCAAGTTAAAAAGAAACAAAGAACTACACAGTAGACCGTATTAATGCATAAACCATTCAGAACATCAATTGATAAAACCATAATGCGAATTTTTGCGTAAACTGACAGGCGACCGTCGCTCTTCACGTGCAGTATGCGCAGAAGCAGCAGGCTGGAGCGTTGCTGTCAGGCGTGGAATGCGAACGTTCGAGTCTATATTTTGCCAGCTGGGCGAGTTCTCTCGCTTGGGCTGATGAGTCAGCATTCGGCGGCCGGACGCTATTGTGGGAGTGCACACCTCTAAGCAGGAATGGAGATGGTCGAGGGTTAGCAGATCGACGCCTAAGAGCCTATCGTCGTCGGTGCCATAGCTCATGACGATCTGTGACAGACCGCAGCAGTGCATTTCTTTGGGGCTAGTGGGCATATATGTTCTTGCAGCACGAACCAGTGCGTGTGGATATCTCAGTTGGGGCGTGCTGTCAAAATGACTTAATCCTTTAGTTTAGTACAATACTTTACAGTAATACTTAGGTTCCATGTAGGCGGATATCGACACTGAATGGAAACCTGCTGTGAGCCAGAAGGCACCCCGCACCTTAACTATAAGTCCTTTATATTTCACTGAGGTCTGAAAACACTCAGGGACAAGCACTTCATTATTCTTCCTCCAGCATCTGGCCAATTCCTTAATTTCGTTAGTTTCTTTTATTTTAGTAGATGGGTTTTGCACATAATAATTACTGGAATCATTGACGGACAGAAAAAAGCTGTCAGTACTGTACGATATTACAGCGTTTAATGAGGTGGGTTGTGGTATACTGCTGCTTAATTAAACTTTCCTGTTTGGGTATTGGGTGTCCGTAGAAACTTTTTTCACTGCTCTGAACCATATACGTGCTGCAGAACTCACCATGTCATCTTTAACAACGAATAATCGAAAAGCAGCCGGTAATCGGTGCAGTCCCCGCACTGTCCTGTGCAGATATCATAATATCATAATATGTTGCGTCTCCAAGGAGCTCGGGAATCAAAAATGTTGCAGAAGATGGTCAAAGTGGGAACTTTATCCGTATACGTGAATGCACTTCTTAATAGCTTAGCCAACGCTGAAATCCAAACAATTAAGATACTTATAGCTTCTCGCAGTGTTGCCATGGAGTCTGATTTTTATAAGTTTCTCCATTCATTGAAGCTAGGTGTATTGTTTGCTATCAGTTTACGACGTACAATTTAGGCCTACAAGTTGAGTACATCATCAACAGATCACACGAGAGCCGATTTTTCACGATGTAATAGCCGCAGAATTATTATTTCAGCTTGCTATTTTCATCTGACGAAACAGGTTTCGCTGGGTTGCAAAAATTTTCGATATATTGAAGGTGTACCATACCTTACATATAGGATACCCAGCGAGGAATTTTTTAGTAAATTAAGCGATGTTTCACTGCTTGCATTCATATGTTAGAGCCTTTTTGGGAAATAGGCCTTTTTGCACAATGGCCGGCCATATTGCAAAGAGGCCAAATTCGTGGTAACTTTGCAAAATGGCTAGATATTCTCATAAGTTTGCAAAACGGCCGCGATTTTGGCCCCTTTACAAAGTAAAAGGCCATTTTGCAAAATAAACTGAGATTATAAACATTTTGCAAAACGGTCGAAAGTATGGACGGCCATTGTGCAAGAAGACCAATCTCGCGATCATTTTGCTCAATAACTTGAAGTTATGCTTGTGGAACTCTAGTTACCTTTTTTTTCAGAATTACAATTGTACGATTTACTTCCAGAAAATATAATTGTTTAATTTCAGTACGTTTTTGGAAAATAGGAAGACAGAGTTTTATTGAAAATTGGTCAAAGCTGACGAAGGGAGCGCATCGAATACTTCGAGTTTGTTGCACAGAAATGAAAGCGAACAAATTATGAATCGTTCTAACATTAAAAAACTCAAAACGACTTCCGTTTGCTACGAAAGTATGAGATCCTTGAGGTTGCGCTTGAAGGTATCTCTGTTAAGAAACTGCAGGAAAGTGGAACTAATCTTAGATTCGTATGCGCTGAAGACGCGTTCGATGTGATTCATGCTATTCATCTGGAAAAACTTTTTGGTCATTTAGCAAAGTTATTACTATTTTGAGCTTTTTGCATAATCCCTGGGCGGCCATTTAACAAAATGGCAAATTTCGTAAAAAGGCCGTAACATATATATATTTTTTCGCATGCTATATTCGGGAATGGGGAAGAAAGGAGTGGGGTTATCTGATGGATTGAAACAGAGAGCACTCATCTCTTATGACAGTTTGTGTTGGCCGGTACAGCGTATCCTCCAGAAGCATATAAAGTGAAGAAAGTATAATTAGTGAGGACGGGTCATCTCATCACAAATTCCTCGCTGTCAATTTTAGCAGCGCGGGCACTCTAGTTATAAACATCTCCCGGTGTAGACTATAGTCTTCGCTTCTCGGATGTTAAGTGAAAAGAAGCGATAAAGAATAGATTTTATGTTTGGCCCTTGGAGTGTCCCAAAATGAGACAACCAGTATAACATTTTCAGATCCATGTGATCTTCATTAATTGGAGATCACGACCCTCCAATTTGATCAATTTTGTATCCACCAAAACAACTTTATTTTTTTTGTAATTAAGGATATTTGAATCAAGGGACTTTTGTAACATTCAAACTTGTTAACATTCTCTCCTTCATCTTTTTTTTTATGTTTTGATGCATTAAGTTTTGCAAGGAATAGATCCAAAATTCTGAAATGTCCTTGACACAAAAGTTAGGGGATAAGGAACCTCATCAACTCTTGTTTGTAAAGGATGCGATATACGCCAGCTGGCGGTGCTTACGTGCGGTGAGGCGAGAACTTGCGTTTGGCTCTTTCGTCTCCCCCCCCCCCCCCCC
>LQNS02278143.1:14288953-14301769 GCA_001587735.2 Parhyale hawaiensis | reverse complement strand
CGTAAATCATGACAGGAAATGGGAGCAATGAAGAGCAGGAAATAAAGGCAATCGTGCCCACGATATTGGCCATATTAGTTTTGGTATCAGAAAGAAATTGGGAGCCCTTTAGCAGAACTGCTAAAGAAATTCCCTCCTCGTTTGACAAAAATTTCATTGTTTGTTTCAGAAGCGCACATGACAATGACCTAATTAATGTCAAAAAGTTGGGCTAGCCGCAACTTGTGTTCTCGGAATTCGTTACAAAAGTGCGGCATATGAGGCAGATACACCATCTCGTCACAGACTGACGCTATTCAACTGGGCAACCAAGTGACTAGAATTTTCAGCTTCAGTCGTCACTTCTGGGCCTGTAACGATGTCCGGCAATGATCGTAGCTATCTCGTCATCTGATGGCAAGCAACGTCATAAGAAACAGAGCGTAGAGCAGCTTACTTCAATTGAAGGTATATAGTACGGAATGGAATATAGTAATACGTATGGCAGTGATTGGCCACACGAGGGCATGCAAGGTTCTAAGAAATTATGCACTGAGCAGCTTAGTTCCATCGAAGGAACCACAGAACAATTTTCATGACCGTTGTCTACCACAACAATGTAGTCATGGACCAAGACGATTATATAGCAAAACAAGGAGGCATGGACCTTCAAAACATAAATGGCACCAATTGATAGAAAAAGGGGCAACTTCTTAAACATAATATACTTGATCGTACTTTCACTAAATTCCATGAGATGAGATATTACCTGCACGTACACAGCAGTACGGTGAGATGGGCTTCGTAAGATGAATGCAAATTTTTGTAAGTGCATCCCAGATGCTCTTCTTGACCATGAGCAGCACAAAATATGATTATAACGCTATTGACAGATGATCCAACCAATAAGGTTTACTCTAAAAAACAGACCAGATCCCCATTTGGCCCACACACTTAACCCTTCACCGAAAGGCTCAAATATGCTTTCTGAAGTGTAGCATTATGGACGTAATCGTCGTATATGGTCACATTCTCAGTACAGGGTTAAGCCATTGGGATTTCACTGGTTAGAATTCCTGGAGAGAAATGATGAGTTAACAATGAGCCAGTCGTCCGCTTCAGAGTTTTGCACCTCAGCTTAGTTTCATTTCTACACGTGTAGCGTCAGCGTAATAATCAGGCGATAAATATTACATTAACTTGCTACACTTATAAGTGAGCTCTAGCTGGCGATCATTCTTTCAATAGTGCAGCTCGTCCACGTACCTTTATTTACATATAACATAGTAACTAGCCAGGCCATTGTTGCTGTAGCGCTCTAATACTCTTGTAAGTACAGTAAACTTCAGCCAGCTCCTATATATGACACACTGGCTCTTATTTCTCAACCATCTAAAATACAGCTGCATCAGTATTTTTTTTAACCCATCCATGAATGTTTCTTGTATCAGCTTCCACACTAGTAACCACTCCATTGATACTGAAGTATTCGAATTCTCTTACGCCTCACTGTTATAACAGCTAACTTGACGTATTGCTAACCCTCGTATCTTCTTGCGCTTGTCACACGTTTGTATGTATTAGACCATCAATGTATCTTCTAGAAGTGCGTCATTTATCTAGTATAGGCCATGGAACCTCACGTTGTATCCGGTCGAGTTACTGCATGCGGCGCACTATCCTTATAACGAGGCCATAGAAAACACAAGTGGAATTCCTGCCACAGCACCAGACAAGCGGAGATGCAACGGCTGCCTACTACATAATACTTTCTTCAGATGGCCTACATAGCAGAGAGGTTAGCGAGACTGAAAGCGAAAGTCCTCGATCCGACAACCGTACGCCGATCGTCCGACTTTGTGCAATTGCGGAAGAAAACCCGTTCTGCAGCTTCTTCCAGGAGACGGGCCAGGCGGCATGGTGGGTAGGCACCGAGCCCACGTATGAGGTTACGACCAGGTATAGGTACGCCAGACGTAGAAATGGTTATAGAGTGCACGAAGCAAGGAGTGCAAAGTACTTGCGACACGGAAGGTGGTGAGAGGGGTCATTTATGGCAGGAATGTTGGTGTACGGTTGGAGCGTACAGAATACACGCTGGAGTGTATGTATATCACACTCACCTAAGTAGTGGTAGGGTTGTGAACCATCTATGGCAGAGAATGTAAGAGTATACAAATACGCTTTTGAGGGAACTAAAGAGTCAACTAGTCTCGTTATAATACAGTATATGAAGACAATTTCTTTCGAAATCGATAGATTTAATGCCGCAGTACTTGGTGAGAAAAAAGTAAAGAATGCAGCAATGAATATTCAGGAAACAGGAAAACATGAAGAGAAGGAAATGACACTATCGATTGTATCAAGGAATATTCTGTAAAGTGGAAATGATATAGTCTTGTAAGGTATAGGCTGTAGAAGACTATTGAAATAGGACTTAGAAATACCGGTATTTTTGTGAACTTTTACCCAGCTAAGATGTAAGTAGGCAAACAGAGAAACCTCTGGGGAAGAATGTCCGTTATTCTGGAAATTTCACGATCTTATCTCACAAGCAAAACAAAAATTGTGCAGAATGTGCTTTGAAGCAATGAAAATCAAAATCTACATTTGTTTGAGAAGCGCTTGCACAAGATTCGTCAAAACCTTGTAATAAGAAAAAAAAACGTTGTCATCTAATAAATGCTAATATCGACTACGATCTACATAAAACAAACTGCCTCGGCGCACAACTGACAGGGGGAAAAATTACTCGGCGTTCACAATAATTTGTCAGTCGGGGAACAATTTTCAGCATAACATCGGTGAAGATGAAAACTCGAGATCGCATTGAAATCACTGAACCTTGCCCAAGAAGGACGTCGTGCTGAATTACTGTGGAAGCGGTGAGTATTTTGAACCAGAGCATACCAGACATGACAACTTCAGGGTTCAAATGCGAAAATATCTTCTCCAAAATATCGAAATATCGCCCATGAACCGTAAAAACAGACACAGATTGGTCAGAGGACCACCTTGACACCACAAGATTGAGTGAACTGGAGCAGCCCGGTCGGTCGATTAGGTAAGTAGGTAAAAACTTGTGCTGACCAAGTTGAAGATTTAGGAGGGCGCAATGGATATTACAGAATATGAAATAATTGGAACTTGCACGCTTACTTCATCGTGTGAGTTTTTCAAATGCATTGTGTAGCTGTAGAAATTTCGAAATGTTGCAGTGACTTCGCTTTGCCACTTTTTTATATTTAACGAGCAGAAATACCAAAATAAAATAATTCTATTATAGATAAAAACAGGTGTTTTTGTTAGCACCAGCTTTTGCGTATGTTTCTCCCAGAAATTCATTTTTTCATTAGCACTGAAACCCCTACAATGGTTTGCTTTACTTGTTGCCTCCGCCAAGAAGGTTATGTTTTTATCGGTGGCTGCTTGTCTATCTGCCATCAAGATAACTCAAAAAGTTACGGAAGTGTATCAAAGTTATGTATATATTAGATATACTAGGGGGAACAGGTGATTAACTTTTGGTAAAGATCCGTTCTGCCGTTTGTTTGTCTACAGTTTTTCTTAATAACGCAATTGAAATAGTTATTCACCGATCTTGATGAAATTTCCAAGTAATGTTAAAGATATTATGAAGAGCAAATTAGCAAATTTTTAGGATAATCTGTTTGTTCGTTTCTGTGTTTGACTACATGTTTATGTTAGTGTTTGTTAGAGAATATCTTAAGAAATTAAGGATGATTCTTCAAAAAAAAAAAAAAAAACCAGGAACATTTAAGAATGTTCATATGCACAAAGGACTAAATTTTGATGATAAACAGAAGGAAATTTTGGTTTCAAGACTAATTTGAATATTTGATTTATATTGCGTTGCTAGGTGGCGGTATGCGCTCTCAAGAGTGTTTCTTTAGCTTTACAATTCATTTATTTTATAACAACTACTATTCATTTAGATATACGTATGGGCAATCCAAGGTGTGGTTTCTGTAGTTCGCTCGATGCATCAAACGACGGATTCCCAGAAATGGCATGCCCTGTGAAGATTTTAAAGAACTGAAGGAGACTATAATAATTCGAACAAAAGAAGATGTAAATATTCAAATGCAACTAACAAACAAAAAGGTTGCGCTGAAGCTTTAGGAGCATGGTGTCTAGCGACTAGGACTTTTAAAATTTTCCAAGTTTTGCATATATCTCCCTGAGTGTGAGATTGTCCATTTTACTTCATCATTTAATGAGAATGGGCTGAGTGGCACTGAAACCGTTACTAATCACCTTCACAATATTAGGATCTGTTGCAAATTAGAGCTACAGTCGTTCACCTGTCCCAGCACTGTAGAACAAATAACCTTCACGTAGCTCAGGCTCTGAGGCAACGCCACATTGATAAAGATGACCCCACGTGGAATACCATCCACTGTCCTGCAGAAGTTCCCTGAGTTTTATGATTCCTGGTCTTTTTTCCCTGAGTTTTTCCTGATTTCCCTGATCGATTTTTTCCTCTGAGTTTTCTCTGTTTTCCATCCAGACTGTTTGACACCCTGTATGCGTTACGCTTTTTTTGTGAACCAAAGTATTTTACTGATCCAGAAGTGAGTGGTTGTCAAATGACGAGGCACAAATTTAAAATAGAATTACGGCTATATCTTTAAATGATTATCTGAAGATACAAAGACTGACAGGAACGTTGGAAAGAATACAGCACGGTAGGTATGAAACATGCAATAATGTTTTTAGCTTTGCGAGATAACATATCGACACGAGTTTGTGCCAGTTGGTGGATTGAATAAACATCAAGTTGCTTCTTAAGCAGTTCGGACTGCGAGAATTTAAATCGCGCTTAAACAAGAACGACTTGCGATGCTGGGCAGCGTTAAGCTCACAATAACTAAAATTCAAGTAGTAGTTTCGTTAAGATCAAAGCACGCTGAAGACAAAACTGCGATAAGAGACGTCTTGTAATTTCTCCAGTTAACTAATCTTTCTTAGACCCACGAACAGTAATTGGTACTAACATTAATAACTCGCCTGTTCTCCGCGCTTTGATTATTGCGAACAAAATGGAAGCTCTCCGATTCACGTGATCAGAATTCGCTGCGATCCATGCAGTATCGCTTCTATTACACGCAATTTGGAGGTCACAATCACGTGATTCAGGAACCTCTGTCGGACCTTGAAAGTAGCAACTCTTTAGTGAATGACGCTACTGAGCACAGTTGCGAGCGTTACAACTGGTGCTGTGCTTACCAAACGTGTTACTTCGGTCACAGAGAAATTAATAATGATTATTACTTTTTGGAGTAACGTTACGAACTGCACATACGATACGAAAAGTATTTACAAGAATATTTTTTTGCGGCCCAGAGAGTTTTGTGATTCTGCGATCACGGACTATAATCAGATGTTTTACTGAATCTGAATTAATTCCGTAGTCGTAATCGCTATCCAGGACTTATTATTATTATTATTTTTTTTTTTACTTTTAATTTTTGATTCCGGGTTTCAAAATGATGACTTAAAAACCTAATTTCTTCCTGCGCGCTGGTGGAATGCCAAAGTTTGGATCGAAAATATTTCGCAAGTACGGAATAGCGCGACCGGCAACGCTTTTGCTGAAGCTGCTAGCCGGCTCTTAATCCCAGATATATGTAGATAGAACAATGTAATAGCTAGGTAATAATAGGTTCATATTTCCCATAGTGGAGATTTTTAGTACTCGTAACATTCTTCCCAATTCACCTACGTGTATGAGAGCTATAAAAATCTTACGACTCGAGACACGGAGTAACGACCGACGCTCGTTCTCTCAAAAACGTAGACGACTCCAGATTATTCACATTAGTATATCACAGATTTTAAGCAACCACACGTGGAAAGGAAAGTAAAAAATGTACTAATATTATCCTATTGTTTCTAACAACAAAAAGCTTACTTTGTCAAGTCCAGCGCAATGATATTCCAGCGGCGGCGCCAGGAAACTTGCATTTGGGGAGCTGATGAAGTTAAGTAAAATGCGGAGGGGTTCACCTTGCTATGGAATACATGTATGTTGGTTACATGGCAGCGATATTGGAAGCCTAGGGGGACTGAGCTCATTATTGAGATCTCAATCCCACAAAAAGCCTCCTCTTGGGGCCGCCACTGCGTCCTTCTCCACATCGTGGTGCAGCGCAAGTCCACACTTGACCAAGCGCTACGTTCGGGCAGCGTCCGAGTGGCGAAGTCGTCGCAGGCATATTAATTATTGACTACTTACACTTGAAGTGACAACTTGTCTTACTAACCGCTATTCTCAATAACGGGGACTGCCCGACTTCGATTTTATGGGACGTTTAATACAGATCTTTACTCGGGAAAATGGGATACGTGGACAGCGTACACAGTACCTACTGTATGAGTGCCCTAGCTACTGATGACCAGCTAGTTTTTTCTTGCTTATATATACGCCCTGCGGGCTTAAGCGGTTTACCCTATGCTGGTGAACATACCTTATGTCCCTATGTGTAGATTTAGCGTAGGTATGGAGAACATCTTATCTATAAGTACTGTTCTAGAGTTAATAAAAAGTACTTGGCTACTTACAGAGAGCATATGAATGGACGAGGTGCCAAATGTCAACAGTCGTAAGTGCGGGTGTTTACAGCTGCCCTGTAAAGAGAGAGAGTAAATCAAATCTTTGTTTCTCCTACGCCATTGCTACAAATTATCAAGTAGCATGTAAAAACAGAACTTATTCTCCCAATAAAATCAATACAATACCTTAATTGTATCTACCGTCCTCGTGGCAACATGGCGGCAGCTCCATGATACTGCATTTTTTTAAGTAAGCACAGAAAGCTGCTCAAAATTACTGTAAAGAGCCAGCACTTGCACAAAATGTCAGTGTATGAGAAATAAAACATACATTGTCGAGTAGATACACGGCAGTGGCATCAGTGGCGAAATAAATAAAGTCCTCGAGGAAGCCCACAGGCCGTTACATATAGCGCATGAATTAAGTGGACGGCACCATCTTCGAAGCAGCGTTGCTCACTGAGCTCCAGCACACAAGTAGAGCTTCTTACTGTTGCCAGGAGAGCCCTGCTTTCCCTCCTCTGCAGGGGACAGTACAACCAATTGTAGCACAAGTGCTAAATCACTGCGCTGCTATAGGTCAGCTTTGTGCTTAATGAATGCCTCGATGACATGGGGCGGTCGTCTCCTCAACTTATGAACGGTCGTCCAGCTCGCCCGTGGTTCCAAAGCACAGTCGGTAGCGTAGATACGGTCGCATAAACGGCATGTAAACTGAACATGCCACAGTTCATTTACAGAAGATAGTTGCGTCAGATCTCAGGGTATGCGCTAAGCCTCGAAATCTTCAACATTGTGACGTCAAAATTACGTAACACCACTGAGGAAATATCAAAAATTCCTCGCTGCAACAGAGGCGTCACGCAATTGTGACGTCACAATTCTGGAAATTTAAGGGCGTAGCGATTACATACAAGTCTGACACAACTATCTTCTGTAAATGAACTGTGGAACATGAGGACGTAAGGTGAGCGAGTGGCGTGGTCCCCAGCACAAGCTGTACAGCAAGCTAGGATTGAAAATCCAACAACTCTTTACCAAAAGTCATCCGTAGCGGCCCTGCCTGCAGACGAACTGCGATGGCAACATATGTTGCTGGAAGGAGACCAAGCCATGGAGTGTAGGCTAATGAGGTATACAATGTAAGACTTCTGCGATATTTCCTTCTTTTGTTCACAACCCGAGAGATAAGCTACTTCACTTTGAGTACTGTGTAATGTTTCCATGAGTGGGTAATAAAGAAAATTATTATCCACTATAGTAAGAACTCAATTTGTTGTTTGGTTGCTCCGTCTCTTTGTCACGACGTCAAAGCTTTACATGAATGAAAATTCATTTTTTGATTAACAAGATGAGGTGGCAGGAAATCCGAGTCATAAGTTACAATAGCTGATATTGTTTCTGAAATACGCTCGAGCTACTGCGTTTTCTTAAGCCCAGGAAAGTAGCTAGGAAGCTCCTATTTGATACCCGTTTGGGCGCGGTATGCGAGACACGCAATCTTGGATGAAATTTTCGTTGCTGTCGTACAAATTTCATTGCGCTTATACTTTCCTCAGCTGACTTTCTTCGTGGCAGGGGAACCTCAGGCTCAGCAGAGTCCAAAGCATTTTCAATTTTTCTTGGCGCCAAGTTTCGGTCCTCCATTATGGTTCAACTGCTGGTGTCCAAGAAACAGCAGAAACTGGATATTTCCAGTGAATTCGTTTGATGAAGGTACATCTCCTCGGCCACTTGCCTTTCAAGCGTTTCAGAACAAATATTCGCACTTCTACTTGCAGGAGGAATATTTTCCACTCGCGAACTCATGATGGCATAACTTTCATTGCTTTAATGAGACACATTTTTTTGTACCAAAACCTGTACCGAATCAACAAAGCAAGAACTTCATTAAGAAAATATTGCCGTCATTTTTGACGACTGTGTCCTCTAGATCATATTATAGGTACTATGCTTGCGTTGTTGAAGAGACAAGCTCATGCGCGTCGCGTCTGCTTCCCTTCACCTGTTAACGGCTTGCGTCGACTTATGTCGATCTCCCGTTTTGTTCCTCTCAATGAATTACAATCACACAAGTTATGGATAGGGACATCTATTAAATCCCAAATAAGTAAGTAGTATTCAAATTAAAAAAAACTTACACGAGTTCAAAAATCAGATTTTTGGCAATAAAGTAAGGAAAGTCAGGCTTCCTCATAACTCTCCGGTAACAGGTTAATTTTGTGGCATTGCCAGCTTCACCGGCCCGTAATGTGACGAAATCAATTTTTGGTGCCCGCAGATCTGCTTCACTGTAGAAGGCAAACTTTCGCTGTGAATTGTAGCAAAAGATACAACGATCCACGCAAAAAATAAATTTTCAAACACGCAGGAGCGACAATGTGACGACTGTGGACAGTATGTGATAGTGGCCCTCAGGGCCTCTCAGAGTGTTGTCGCTGAGGCTGTGCTGTTCTACTAGCTGCGGGCTTCCGCGAGGACTAGTCATAGAGGTAACACAATTTAACACGTGCCCAAACAGTTCTTGTGGGCACCGGCAGTTTAACCCAATTTGTACCAGGCTGTGTTAGTTTGCTACGAGGGTTCTTTGTCCTAGTGTTTTTTGCAGCGGGCTGCAACAATTCCTACGGAGAAAAGCACCTCTGTTACAAGAGAGACACAGCCGCCTCGTTAAAATAGAGCTAAAGGAAGAGAACCAGTTGAGTATGTCGTAACTCGACCCAAGCATTTTTCCCCTTTTGCACTAAAGCTTCTGTCGTTTCGTGCACAGATTGCATCCCTGTCATCGAAACTCTAAGTCAGTTTGCAAACAACAAAACACGCTCTCATAAGACATTGATCTTTTGACAGTATTTACTCGCTGTCATCCTGCCGACATGGCGACACTTCTGCACAACAGAGTCGTCTCGTATTGTTGCCTGCCAGACAAAAGGATGGGCGCTGGAACTCTAAGTGCCGCCATACAACTCGCAAACAAACAATCCATTATGGAAGTGAAGCGGGAGCGCCGCGACAAAACGTTTCCTTTATTCGAGCCGCACAGACTTCAGTTGTGGCCAACTTTTGCAACGTTCGCTGTTAGAATACCGCAATGAAAGGTCAAGCCGAGACGCGGAGGGAGGCCTGGCGTAGAGGTCAGGAGTGGAAACTGCCCCGTCACCAGCAGGGGGACCTGCTCAGTTTGTGCGCACCAGCCCGCCTGGTTAGCCGAGCCACTTGCTAGTGTCATGGACACAGTTGGCATGATCAGCACTCTTCTTGTGGTAGCAAAAACTTGCAAGTTCAAAGACGAAACCGAGATATTTTTTTTAAACGACGTTTCACTTTTCACAGTATAATGATTATAATGGTCAACGCATACTATTGAATTGTGCGACATAATTACTTCCGCCAAGGAGGTTATGTTTTCATCGGGTTTGTCTGTCTCTTTGTCTGACTGACTGACTTTCTGTCTGTCTATCTGTCTGTGTGACTTTGTGTCTGTCTGTTGGGCTATTTGTCTGTCTGTCACCAAGATAACTCAACAAGTTATGGACGGATTTTGATGAAAATTACAGGGATTGTTAGGTATGTTAGGAAGAACACATGATTAACTTTTGGTAAAGATCCGTCCATCCGTTTGTTTGTCTGCCTCATTTTTCTCAATGCCATAACTCAAAAAGTTATGGGCGGATTTTTATGAAACTCATATGAGTTGTTAATTATATCACAAAAAGTATATGACCAAATGTTTCTGATGGTCCGTTGGTTCGTTCGTTTGTTTGTCACTTTTTTAATTTTAGGTTTGTTAGCACAATAACTAAAAAAAATGAATAGATCTTTAAGAAATTTATAAGGGCTGTTAGTAATGTTAAAAGACATAAATGATTAAATTTCTGTGCAGATCGGTTCCTTCGTTTGTTTGTATGTTTGTCATAACGTTTGTTAGCACTATAACTCAAAAAGTTATGAACGGATCTTCAAAAAAATTGCACGATTACTATCAAATTACTATCAAAAGGCACAAATGATTGGATCTTGGAGTTGATGCGAAGAAAATTATGGTTTCAGAGCCAATTTGTATTTTTTGCAACCGTTGCTTCGCTTGGCGGAGGTATGCGCTCTCAGAGTGCTCTAGTTATGTATGGAGAACAGATCGTGTTAGCTATTATAGAGTGTATGCGCATTTTTTTCTTACAATCGTACAGAACTATAGAAAAGAAAGCTAGCTCTTCCACTATATGTATATTCTAGGGTCAAAGCTTACCTTTTAGTGGCAAGGTACTTCATTGAATTCAAACTTAGAGCATGAGTACTATCCCATCAGTTCAATGAATAGGCTGCGTTATCACACAAGAAAAGGGGTTGGTGTTCCCTCTACGCCACGCAACACACAAGGCTGGGAAGCAGCTTAGTTTAAGTTTCCCAGTAATTAAAGGACCGTGACGTATTGATGGTAAAAATTTATCGGCCGCCCAGTGGAAAGGAACCGACCCCAGTTCTCTGACGCTACCAGCAATACGCAGCAACGTAGAAGAACTATCTATGCAATCCAAGATCAGCAAGACTTTCCTGACACAAGTATTAAAGACAGTAATTCTTCAACGACTCAACGCACTTCTCCAAATACTGCAATTGTTCAAAAAGCCAACACGTCCTTAAAATTACGGGAACTACGACCGAAGATTTGCTGCGGTTGGGTTGGTGGTGCGCCACAAGAACTTCTCTCTGTGATGTAATCCAAGGCAGCCACTTTTGCACCGGATGTGGCCGAGCATTAGTGTCAGTAAAGTACTTCAGTGCTGCAGACTCGAGCTCCCAAGCTAATCAATGCTAATCTCTGCTTTGGGTTACTACCTAAACGTTTGATATGTTTAAAAAAAAGTCAGTGCTTATCCAAGACTTGAATCGCATCTGAGACTTATGCTTTGGCGCACTACCTACTGTTTTGATATGATATTGAGTACTTAATGGACGGTAGAGGGTACAATGCTGATCATGCATAATTTAATTTCGTATGAAACCTGCATTGAGCTACGATATAAAATTTTAACAATTTGGTTAAGTACTTAATGACAAGTTGGAGAGTCACGCTGCTTCAAACAACCTAAATTATTTATAACAATTCAAATAATGTTCAAATTTTTACGACTTAATGCGAATACAATCAGTGAAGCTCTACAACTATAGAATGCAGAATAAACGACTTAACATGATACCTCGTTAACATAATGTTTACAATAGTCTTAACTGAATTAGCCAATTATGTAAATAAGCTTCAGAGTATAATGGTTACTCAGGAGTGAACGACTGGTTTAGATGTAGTATTTTGTACCAATCGAAATATCTGTAGAATTCAAATATTGATTTATTTTACATCTGCATCCTGTCATTTTTGACCGGTTCACAGTTAGTGCCAGGTACCCATGGTATACTCACACGATCGGTGTGGTACAAACCTCAAGACATTTGAAAGCAACTTTAATCGACATGAACTACCCTAGAAAGACTTAACATTCTTGCATCAGCGTATGTCGACAGGAGCACCAGAGGAACTTGGCGCATGAGCGTCATAAGTCGATATGGGCAGAGAGACTACAGCGCAGCGTCAGTATATGTCGACGGGGACCGTTGCCAAATTAGGAACGAGAAAAAACTAACAACAAATTATTACTTCTGAGACGGCTGGGGTGTATACTGTTTTCACTTCCACTACATCCGATACTTTCCGGAATTAATGTTCATGATTTGAATTCAGTATAATCAGCAAAATTTCTTATATATATAGGTATCGTCGATGTCCATGTATTGCAGGTTTGATTCTATCCGCGAGAATCCATGCATTTTATCTAAAATTTCAAATTATTACAGATCCATTGTATGAAAACCTCGAGTACGCCGCTTCATGTCAACGCTCATATAACATCGCCATCTGCGTTCCCTGAACACGGAACAAGTTCACAAGAGCAAATTGAGTTAAATGGTTGTGAAAACAACAGAGAAACAAAAACACAACATGGGGCTGTAAGTGGCGGCAAGAGACAGTTAATTAGTGGAGAAAAAAATCCAAGATGACATCTCTGGAACATGAATTAGGGAGTCACAAAAACTTGCCTCAATGAACTTTGGCCGACAGCCCGAGTCTTCTATGGAAGCCTGGGCCGGCAAGGTTCGTAAAGCATGAAGGAGTAACGACCTTACCTGTGCAATGTGTGGTGCCAGCCCCGACCAGTGAGGTCCCTGTGTAATGTGTGGTGCCAGCCCCGACCAATGAGGTCCCTG
>LQNS02278143.1:14262946-14288839 GCA_001587735.2 Parhyale hawaiensis | reverse complement strand
ATGTGTGGTGCCAGCCCCGACCAATGAGGTCCCTGTGTAATGTGTGGTGCCAGCCCCGACCAATGAGGTCCCTGTGTAATGTGTGGTGCCAGCCCCGACCAATGAGGTCCCTGTGTAATGTGTGGTGCCAGCCCCGACCGATGAGGTCCCTGTGTAATGTGTGGTACCAGCCCCGACCAATGAGGTTCCTGTGTAATGTGTGGTACCAGCCCCGACCAATGAGGTCCCTGTGTAATGTGTGGTGCCAGCCCCGACCGATGAGGTCCCTGTGTAATGTGTGGTACCAGCCCCGACCAATGAGGTCCCTGTGCAATGTGTGGTGCCAGCAACCACCGAATAAGGTTCATATGCAATGTGCGGACAAACAACACATTCAAGTGAAAGTTTCGTTGAAACTACCGGTGCTAGAACAGTTCCATCAAAACACTATGAAATGCGCTGATATACGCAGAAGATCACATCTGCCTTGCAACAGTAGTACAATGAAACAGTTTTTATACAAACGTATTATCGATCATACGCCGTAATTATTTCAGGTAAATGTCCTAAAAAATGCATGTTTGAGACCAAAAAATTACCAGATTTACAGATTGTGGTAACAACAGAGACGGTTGGACAATAACGGAGCTGTAGTTTAAATTACAAGGCCTGTGCATCAATTCTGCGATGGCCAGGTAGCTACTGTCAGTTTAGATCCCAGTAACTACTGCCGATAGTGACTGTTCATGACGGACTTGGAGATTCCCAGATGAGTCAGTCCATTCAAGAACAAGGGCCCTTTTATTGGAATAAAATTCAAACTAGAGCAATCCGAGAACGCTTATCTTCGCCAAGCGAGGCCACGGTAATAAAAAATGCAAACTGGTTCTGAAACTTTGATTTCCTTTGTATCAACACCAAAATCTAATCATTCGTGCCTTTTAACAGTAATAACAGGTCTGAAATTTTCTCAAGATCCGTTCATAACTTTTCGAATTATGCTGATAACAAACATTCAAACAAATATCAGTGAAACTCACAAATGGACCAACCGATCATCATCAAAACCTAATCGTTTAGGTTTTTCAACATTTTTCACAGCTCCTGTAAATTTCATAAGATCCGTTCATCACTTTTTTTAGTTATTTTACTGACTAGCCTATAATCAAACACAGAGACATACAAACTTATCGACAGATAGTCATTAAACTTCGATCAGTTACTCTTCGTAATATACCTTACAACTCATGCAAATTTCAGAACAATCCCTCCATAACTTTTTCAATTAAGGCATTAAGAAAAGAGAGATAGACAAACAAACGGATTAGCGGATCTTTATGAAAAAATTAACCATCTGTTTGCACTAACTTACCAAACAATCCTTGTAAATTTCGAAGAGATCCGTCCATAACTTTTTGAGTTACCATGGTGACAGACAGACATTACCTGCTTGGTGGAGGTAACAAACGTGATAAGAGAAGGTATAGTGCACATTTTCTGTATCAGAAGCATACTTACTACTTCTGCTTGTAGTCTGCGATGAAAAAACAACCCCGTTTTTCAGACGCTTTCGACGCTAACTGGTAGCAGCAAATATTAGACAAAACGAACTATTATTAGTAGTATTTATTTAGCAGTATTTAGTAGTATTTATGAAAATAACTTATTTGATCAAGCGTGTCTGTACCAAGCTGCGCTAGCTCGCTTTAAAGGCTGTTTTCTTGTTAGGAACGCAATTGAAAGAAAAATACCTAACACAGCCTGGTATTACTAGCGTTAGTTAGAGCCCCTGCAGGGGCATACCATATTGGAAAATAACTGATTCAGAGCTGTGTCTTAGTTACTAGTACAGATCCTCCTACGGTCCTCGCCAACATTTCGAGCTGTGAAACAAAGTCAGTATTTCCTATACCCGCAGCACGAACAAGTGCGTTAGGATTTCCTTGTAGGGGGCGCTGTCAAGTCGACTTTAGATTTCCCATCGGGAAGAAAGCGGGAGAAATAGTTGATAATTGCCTTAGGCAGCTCACAACGACATGCGTGCTGGTAGTACGCGCCGCTGTGCAGTAAAATCATAGCTAAATTCAAGGCTGTTCATCCGTATGTAAGATGGCAGTGACATGATTAGTTCAATCAACGGACTTCCCCACGTGGCCTAGTTCCTAACATACGTCAGAGTATCAGAAAGTAGATTAACTGAGCGCGTTTTGGGTGATGCGGTATCCCAAGATAGAAGACCTGGAAGCGCGATGTCCCCAACAGTCATAATAAGAATTGAGAATTTGGAATGACGTGTCACTGGTTCAGGCACATTATTAAGTGGGTGCGGAACCCGTGTAACAGCATAAGAGACACGGTCAAGCACCAGTACCTGTGAGGGTAATGCTACGTATGGCCTGTGAGGGTGGTACTAGTACCTGTGAAAGTGATACCTTAAGCATTACAGCAGCAAAGGCAAGTTTCGCTTACCACTACTTGGTTCACCACACGTGATACGGACCTGTATGAGGCATTCCAACGGAGAAACGTTTCTTGTAAACAATTATAAAATGTGCAGGTATCATAATTACGAAGCGATGAAGCGAAGGGTTGTTAAATGGAAGTACAACATGCGTTTCAGTAGTAGAGGAACGTTACGTCAGCCCGGCAGCAACAAGCATTGCACGCTTCTTATCGGGCGATATCGCACCCTCTGCACTGAGCACGCGACTCAACGTAAGGGCTAAAAGCGTCTTCCAATGGCACAGTACGCTCAAGACAGTGAAATCCGATTAACTTTAACTTGTCAGGAACACCAAGGGAGAGTGATTTGTCACTTTAGAGTTTGTTTTAGTTGGTCTTCGCAAGTCGATTGCGCTTGCGCTAGATTCAAGATTCAGTAAGTCTGAGACGTAAGCAGTCTCAACAGTAGTAGAATTTCGATTACCGCCCTAAACTCGATCCAGAATGATGAATAGAAGGCCCGTAATCGAAGTTTCGGACAAGTTAAAACAACTTGGATCAAACAGCTCCAACCGCTCTGTGCTGCTTGAAGACGCCGGGCCTATCCACCTCAGTGTTGGGATCAGGATACGAAGAGCAGAGCGCAGAACAATTGCCTATCCGCCGCTGCAGGGAGCGAGCAGTGGACAAATAAAAAAAAAAAAAAAACAGTTAGTGGATGTCATTTCGGCACGAGACCATGACTGGATTCGCTCTTTTAATTACACTCTTTCCTCCATGGCCGGTTTCTTGAAAGTGAAGTGTCTGAGCTTGATAGCGAAACTGTCGAACCTACACACAACACACAGTTGGAAAATTATAGACAAGCAGGAGTTGTCTGTACGACAGAGCGTGTGATAATAACAGCTATTGATCTAAAACTTTGCTAATGGGAAAACTAACACGAATAACAAATGCCCTTATTACAAGTTTTTCATTAAAATACAATTCCAGGTGCCCTAAATTACAAGAACCTTCACAAAAATACAATTACAGGTGTCCTAACTACGATTACACGCGCTCGAATTACAATAACATGTGCCCTAATTACAGTAGCAGGTGTCTTAATTACAATACCAGGTGCCCTAAATACAATAATAGGTGACCTGATTACAGGGGCCCAATTACAGCCTTAGGTGCCTTGGGTGACCCTAAGCTTGACAATAAAACTGCCGAACGTAAACAAGCAAGGCACCTACAACAAACGCACAGCAGTAAAATAGTCACTCCTGACAAAACTACTTCGTCGAAGAGGCGCAAAGCTCCTATGACGGAGCCTAGAAAAAATTGAGAAAAAATATCCTTCCATTCCACAGGATTATCGGGGCAGAGATGGATTAGGCAGCGGTGCCACAGGGACCGTTGTGTCCACAGTTAGGCCTAACAGATCCTCAATGGACTTGGCCGCAGAGATTTTGTGGAGCAGATGGTGCGGAGAGACGGGGAGGATGGTCGCTGAGTCTACCATCTACCAAAACCTGTTGTGCTCGCTAACTTAGCATTCCAGCGAGACATGGACGGAAGGTTTGTATGACCATCACTTCGGTTTACGTTGCCTCGAACAACCGTAGATGACCGCCAACATGTAACATAGACGTGAACGGAAGGTTTG
Source organism: Parhyale hawaiensis (assembly GCA_001587735.2). Classification (NCBI taxonomy): domain Eukaryota; kingdom Metazoa; phylum Arthropoda; class Malacostraca; order Amphipoda; family Hyalidae; genus Parhyale; species Parhyale hawaiensis. The sequence continues at coordinate 14,284,767 of LQNS02278143.1, read as the reverse complement.
TATGACCATCACTTCGATATACGTTTCTTCGCACAACCGTAGATGACCGCCAGCTTGCGACATAGTTTGTAAGTGTTACAGCATCCTTAGGTAGAAAGTGGTTTCTGTTTGACGCATTACCGTTAACCACATACAGCAGCGTGAATAATTATGTTGCTTTTCGTTTGAAGTGGCGTGGCCCTTTGGAGGTCACTTATGTCAGTGTAAAAGAGGAGAAAGAATGTAACACATTTGAAGATGACAGTTGGGGTAACTTTTCGAGAATTTCACTAGTAGAATTGATCACCTACCCTTTTGCTCATCAAGACTACTGCGTTAAAGGCTTAGCACCTGCCAATTGCACTTCATTGACCATCACAGAGAAGAAAAGGTACGTAAGAGACTTGTCGTATTTACAGAAAAACGTGAAGCCCATGCACGAGCTTGTTCCCACACTGGATGAAGGTGCATAGAAACAGCCAGCCAAGAAGGAAAATGAAAATGTGGACAAAGCATAAGTAGAGAGAGTATATATGAAAATTTGAGGGATGCAGAGTTGTTACAAAAAAATACAGTGAGAGGAAATTAATGTTCGTGCACCATGAAATTCTTTATTTAAAAAAATTAGAAACCAAAAATTAATAATTATGTTGATACAGCATTTGCGTTTTTGCGTAAACAATACACACGCAACAACAAAAAAGTAAATTCCTATATAATAGAAATTATATGGCAATTTATATGGGTATATTAGGTCGAAAAAGCATTTAGTAGGTATTTTGTAGCGTAGCCTTTGTTCAGTTCAACGGCAATAAATCTCTTTCAATATTTAATTTTACCAAGTCTTGACATGTTTCCCGAGAGATTTCAGTGTATTCTTCCTTACAGATTTCATTGAGTTTCGATATGGAATTCGACCTACTCTCATTAATTTTTAATTTCAGAAATTGCCACAAATTTCTTTCAGATTCAAATTCGGAGACTGGGTTGGCCATTCTAGTTGTTGTACAGGATTATCGGTGAACAATATCTTCTAGGTTTTCGTCGTATGTTTTGGGTCGTTGGCCAACTGAAAAAATTAATTCTTGCGGTAGCCCAAGTCTTTGAACCGACGCATTCAAATGTTCCCTCAAGACGTTCTGATATATGTGAGCGTCCATTCTCCCTTCTATGATATGGATGTTACTTGTTCCACGTGATAAAAAGCATCTAAAATCATAACGTCACCACCACTAAATTTCCCAGTGGGAATGGTGTTCATTTATTTTTTGTGCGAATGCTGTTCCGTCCTTCCTCCACGCATGGTTCTTCAAATTTCGTTCAAATAGTTTTATTTTAGTTTCATCCGAACACAACACGCCTTCCCAGAACGACTCAGGCTTGTCCTTGTGCTCACAGGCGAATTTCAGACGAGCTTCCAATTTCGTTTCGACAGCAGGGGAGTTTTGCGAGGAGTTCGAGAACTTAAACGGTTTTGGTGCAGCTCGTGTTTTTTTTGTACGAGGCTAACGCTTGTCCCTGCTGCATGCTTGCAAGTCATGCTGAAGCTCTTAGCTAGTAGTCATGGGATTTTCGAAAACTTTCCTGGCCATTTTCCTTGAAGCTCTAAGGGAAATCTTCGCCGCCTGCCAAATCTAATTGGTTTTCGACGGTTTCCGAACTTTTAAACCTTGTGATAAATGACCCGATGGTGGTAAACGGGATTTTGGGTGTTTGATATTTCTCTACAACTTGTCTCGGATTTCCGTTGTTTAATACCCAACTCTTTTACAGAATTAGTAAGCTCCTTGCATTTTGTCATCGTCACAACCTTCCACTTAGATGTCGCACGACATAATGACCCCCTAAGTTGTACAAGGACTATAGTAGACTTCTAACGTAAAATTTAGAAGGTTCTGGAAAGCTCTTGAACAGTTAATTCAATTTTAAAATGAAAGAATAGATTTGTTCAAATACATTTTCAACCCCAGGTATGCGAAATAATATATAATTCACTGTAATTTTTGGCTTTGTTGACATATATCAATTGATAACACATACAAACACTGTATCAATATATTTAAGCTTGGTTCGCTAGATTTTCTAAATAAACAATTTCATAGTGTACGAATATTTATTTTCCCACGCTGTGTGCCCTGAAGGCCTAGGCTAAATAACCTACATACGGTTCTCTATGAGGCGCAAGTTTCCCTAACATAAGATGTATGGGCAAACGCAACTAACCTAACTCTGTGACCTATTTGATGCCTTCTGATAAGTTTAACATCAAAGAAACTTTATTAAATGATGCTTTTTGAAACAGCTGCAGTTGAAGTGTCAAGGAAATTATTATATGTAGTTCGTGATTAATATCCAGGTCGGGAGGGGGGGGAGGGGTTGCTGCGCTCAGTTCAATGCCAGGATAATTTTACTTCCCTCACGAACAAGCAGCTGGCAACTGACTATAGAACCTGCATCAGGCCGAGTTCAGACGTCAGTCATATCAACGCGTTAGCTCATCCACTTGTCAGAATGTGTTACTGTGACTTAGAACTGGCAGAGATGTGCACTGTTCGCTTAGTAGAAGAGATATCCATAACGTGTCCAGTGACAGCTGCAGTGCAAGCCGATGTCACGGTTTACATTATATTGTTTTAATAACATTTGTGTCGTACACAACATTGGGAAGACAAAGCACAACGACGAGTGAATAAGTGAACGCGTTGATGTGAAAGACGTGCGCACTCGGGCTTCAGTATCGTGGGATCTTTTGTGACCTCGCAGTCCACGGATTATTGGCTACTCTTGCACATGGCGAATCTTCTAAGTTTCCTTCCATAGCATGGAACTGCCGCAGAGCGAAGGCTGTGGTTAATATTGTATTCACAAAGAGAAAGTTGAAGAAACAGCCGCGTTATATCAACCAATATCGATAACACTAAAGGATACCGGTGGTGCTGCAGCTCTGTAGTCCCTCTAATCTAGCAGCCAATTGGCATGACGCAGCGCCATAATCAACACTTAGAATCCACAAAGATTTAGTCACGACTCAGCGCAAGTACATTGCACCGGCTGTTATTTTAACAAAATACTTCAGAAGCTCCAGTAAAGAGCCGCTTCAACTCCAGCATTATCGGCGATCAGGAGAACAGTTACTGCAACACGCCGACACGGGCAGATAAAACAATTTGTACAATCATGAAACAAGGTACAGTTTTTAAGATAGAGCACTCCAGTCCCTCAGACAGTGTGGGGTGAAACATTGAACACTGGGATCGTAATATATTGGAACATGCGCGACAAGACGACAACTTCACCATACGGTTGCAGTGCAATCAGAAATTCTGGGGTACCTCAGTACTATTATTTCAGTGTGAAACGATCTATGGCATAAGGAGCAAAACTGGTCAGCACTTCAAGTGTCTCCATTTGTTGCGAAAATAGTACTACTAGTAATATTCATACATGGAGTCCGTGGGTATTAATCTATGAATGAATGAACTACTAGAAAATGAATGAACTACTAGAAAATGTATGTTCGGTCTGCTGAAGTATCGCCAAGAGAAGCTCTGTGCCTCACTCTACCGCTGGGGATTAGTAACTGTCATTATTATAACTACGACTATTTACTATTGCTTAGTGTTATTATGAACAACTAGTGCACCAAACGTAACCCTTTTGTTGAATAAGTCATAAGAATATGTATTTGAAAACATCTTACCATCCCATCGAAAAATTATACAATACTTCTACATTCACCAAGCCCACAAAGTCCACCAAGTCCACAAATTCCACCAAGTCCACAAAGTCCACCAAGTCCACAAAGTCCACGAACTTCACCAAGTCCACATTGTCCACCAAGGGCACAGAAGCAACCAAGTCCACAAAGGCCCGTGACCAGGCCTTCACAGCCGCGGCAATTCCCGGGCACGTATCCTGGATACGGTTTGGAAAAAAAAAATTAGGTGCCGTGGAATATTTTTCTTCAGCATTAGATAGGGGAAAAATAAGACTTCGGACAGACGGACGGACGGACGGACGGACTGACTGACAGCTCTCTTATTATAGTATAGATTGTCTTGCAATACACAAGATATAAGTCATAGAGACTGGTACTTCTAAGCCTCTAACTGAAAGTATGGGTCTGGCACCAGCGGTTTCATGAAGCAAGTTTTCCAGCATTTTGTCTCTTCATGGGTCACAATATAACGCTGGTCTCCTTTTGACTGTGTAGGTACTGATCCTGGTTTGGACTGGCAATTAAATGGATCTATGACTTTGAGACTCTATAACGGAATCCTTACCATATTTTTACCAGGTTTTCTACTGCGCTAAAAAAGCTTGTTTTCCCTTAGGAAAATAATGGGAGAGAGTACCCTTGTAGCAAAATAACACAACCTGGTTTATCGGTATAGGGTTAACATGTGAGCGTCACTTTGCAACCATACTATCCGCAGGCTAACTTTCCTCGATGGTGTTGCCGTCTGTGAAACTGGTAATAAAGAGCATTTGTTATGCCCTTACATGCACTAAATGACTATAAGCACTTTCATGTCTACTTCACACACTTGTGAACATTGCAAATAGTGTCATTCCTACAAAAACTGACTCTTAACAGAAGCACTAAAGAGAATCGGTCGTCACCCTACAACTGTTTGAAATTACACGAAGATACTGACTTGCTGAGGCTGTGCTAACTTGCCATGTATAAATACAAAGACTCTTTCTGCGGTACGGATAACAGGAGGAAGAACCTTCGTAGAAGAAACATCAGCGCCAGAGTAAGATAGGGTTAAGATACTCCAAGTGAGGGTACACTGATTATAGCGGCCTACAGCGACGATGATGGTGAGAGAGAAAGTAAGTTGACTAAAGCAAGCAGTAGACGGACGACACAAGGGCCGCTCAAGTGAAGGTTGGCCAGAAATCTGCGCGTCACTGAACCAAATTTCATGGCCTAAAACCAAGTTTTTACGCGTTCGGCAGTTCGCGCTCTAGCTGGTGCATGTCTAGGCTAACTTTCTGCCCAGTCATCGGGCGGCAGCTGATAAAATATCAGAAAATACTGCAATCGTTACAGTTTGTCTGTTAGGAAAGAAGCGATGATGGGCAGCGACGGGTTCCAACAGTCTCGAATGGATCACTGCGGTACACCTGCAGCTGCGAAACCATTCTAATCTAAAGAAAATTTCAAAATTAGCGTTCTATGTAGATTAGCAGAAAGATAAGAGTCTATAAATAACTACGCAAAATTTATTCTGAAAGCAAGCAAAACACAATAGTTCTGTCAAAGTCCCGAAAACAATAGGAAGGCCATTTATTGGATTCAAGTTATACCGACCGTCTCTCAGTAAGCGGCTGCAACTGTACGTACGTTAAAGCACTCAGAGGCTAGGTAACGGTTAAATGATATACTGGGATTACAATTTAACAATTGTAGTTAATCAGAAAAAGGAGGATGCAAAAGAACGCAGTACGTCAAACGCTATAGAAAGTGCTATACTTGGACGCTAACCGCATCTAGCAAATTTGTTTTCTTTTATCGTGAAAATCTATCCGATCACAACAACACAGAGTACAGCGCCTTCACTGTTCTCTTGGCTATATCACGTTACAATACGAGGATACTAGGCAGCATTCTGCGCCGCGCCAGCAGACAAATCGTCTGTAAATCAGTATCTACGGCGGCCAAAATTTGGCTAGACTCGGTAGCTGTGCCACCATCGCTTACTGTTATATGAAACACGGGGATGCGCAGAGAAAGTAGATCATGCGCTAAAGATTTTCCTCGAGCTCATTACGTTGCTGAAAAGGAAAACTTGAAAGTCAAGGCAAATAGCGAAAGAAGGCAAAAGTAAAATGAGTCCGAGAGAGCGCCGGCCAATGGCGGCGGCCGCAGATGCCGCGACATATGGCGCGCATTGTGCAACCATACAGCGGCCAGCCAGCGTGACTGACGCACACTTGCGAACTGTCGAGCGAAACTGGTGGTGGTCAGTCAAAATTTCGTAATTGACTAGACGGTTAGTGTGGCGAGTGAGAAACAAGATGGTCTAAACGGTTAGTCTGGCGGGTGAGACACAAGATGGTCTAAACGGTTAGTCTGGCGGGTGAGACACAAGATGGTCTAAACGGTTAGTCTGGCGGGTGAGACACAAGATGGTCTAAACGGTTAGTCTGGCGGGTGAGACACAAACTGGTCTATAGACGGTTAGTCTGGCGGGTGAGACACAAGCTGGTCTATAGACGGTTAGTATCGCGGTTGAGAGATGAGTTACCCTCTGGCCTGAAATTACAGCCGTATCATGCACACACTGTGATCGAGGTACTTATAATCACATCTAGATACCAGTGATTTGTCCTCACTTAAATCCAGCGTATTTGGCTCTGTCTTTGTGAATCAAATTTTGAGCGTTAATCGCAAGGCAATTACACTTGTTTGTGAAAGCCAAAAAGTAAATCCAGTTTTGTAGGATTTAGTTCTGCGCAGGACTATGAGTACGGGTGTTCATAAACGTACTGGGTTCATGAATCAAGCTAGAAACTTGATCCAAGTTAAGGGGCCAAGCAGCTCTAGGTGGAAAGTTCAGACTAGCGAAAGCTATTGAGATTAGATTTTTCTCAATTATAGGTAGGTACACTGTCCGCCTCCAAACCCAAAACAACGACGATCCAGTGCGATGTAAAACTAAGAAAATGCGATGTATTACATTGCTACAGCCGGATAGTCATCGCAGCACAGCAATAGAAAATTGCGACTGAAGAGAAACGACAGAAATAAGACAAGCAGGTAGGAGTATGATATGGACAGCCATATAGCCAAGGCCATAGCGTGTAATTTAGACGTCCTTATCGGTAGATTAGCCTCATTCAATCAGAAGTTCCAGAAACCGTCGCGCAGTCACCGAGTTCACTCTAATACAACCATCGAGTAATCCTTCCAAGTTTACAGTCTATATTAAAATCTTACACTTCATGAATGAGCGATATGCAAATTATAAAATAGTCCGACAGGGGAACAAAATTCATGATAACATTACGATGATGCAAAACTTATACCGCGCACCTCAGGCTCGCTGGTCTTTTCATGGTTTTATTCGTTAATATTAGTTTTGGGGGTGTACGAGCATGAGGCTTTCTCTTTGTGCGGATCCAACCGCTGTACAGAAGCAGCACGTCACACCTACAATGAAACTAAGACCGGACTCAGTGTAGAAAACAACAAAAATATGCGTTGAAGACTAAGACACCTTTATAAAGCCCTGGGCACGACTGCCCATAACATAGAGTGGGACAAACAACGAATGGTCCACATGTTATACCATCAAAGCTATAATGTTCACTGTACTCAGCACGAAACGTCTGCCCAGCCCATTTCCCCCGGCCGACTGTCTCACTAAGAGGAGCCGAGAGATTTCGCAGCGAGGGTCAGCCAGACGACTGATACACAAGGGGCTACCTATGGCAGTACGGAGACTACTGTACACTCACACCAAATTTTTGTCTATTAACTCCCACAAAAATGAGGACCGAAGACAGTTGAAAAACTTTATACAGTAAAATTTCGGAAGCCAATGTCCTCAAAACATGAACAGTAGGAATCACAAAACATTACAAGAAAGGCTTGACGCAGAAGACACGCCTAAAAATGGAAAGTGAAGACAGTACGAAAGCTTTACCTAACAAATTTCAACCAGATGACTGGCTCACAAGCGGTAGCTGAAGATAGGACGAAAACCTCATACTCATGAAATTGCAGCCGTCGAACTTCCACAAAAGGGGAACCCTAGACAATACGTAGAGTCTACACAGATCTGGTACACAAGAGGAACCATACAGACAACAGGCACCAAAGTCACACTGCTGGCGCTACGCTAGGCATAACCACCACCGAAGGCTGCTCTCACATGCACCTGACACTCATAAATTACTTGCGGTCCAGTCAGTGTCATCAAAAAATGACTGCACGGCCTCACTCGTAGATGTTGAGAAAGCATACGCTGCTGTTCACTAACGGTTCCAAACCGATATTGGAACTTCAATAGCAATGTGAGCGTAAAGCAAGTAAAAGAAAGTCCAGAATAGCTTCTTTATTGATACATTTAGCTATAAAAATCCTGTGAAATCAGGCTCACTTTCAAAACTAAATATTATACTTCGTTTTTCTATTTCTTCAGCAAACTGGCTTTCGATGCTGGTCCCACTACTGAATGCCAGCAAACTAACACAAGGTTGGCACAGTCTTCGCATTACAATCAGCAGTTATGCCCTGCCGGGCCTTTTCATTCACTCTTACGTAAGATAAGCGCCTCTCCCCTAAAATTAACGCGGCCCCCAATTCGCCCCACTTTAGGCCCTAATCTCAGGCCTGTCGTATAGTTAGGCATATACTCCATAACATCGGGCAGGTAGGTGAGGGTAGGCCTGGTCTGCCTAATTTTTTTTCAAAATTTCGCCGCCACGTCTAATTTGGGCTGCTGGTGAATCTGAGTTAGGAAGAAAATAGCGCACCGGTCCCCAGGAAGGGCAGTGCCGACCCCCCCTGTGGCAACAGAAAGCTTTGTTGGGCGCCGGGCGAGGTGAGAGAGGCAGAGGAGGGTGACGCTGATGGCATAACGAGCAAGTTATTATATATATACATTATAAAGACCACAATATTCACGTGTGTTCACACTTGCAGATCATAGATTCTGCTCATAGGGAGCCTCTAACACTCGCTCAATATCGTCCTTGTACTATATAGGCCTCGTTGACTTATTGGTCATGTGTTGCACAATATTACATAGGAAGGGGTTTAATTTTCATCTGAAGAAAATAAGCCATACTGCCCTCCCCTGAATGGTACCTACCTAGTAATATTATCCCTACCGGAAAGACATCACATTTTGTCTTGCATTAGGTTACTTCGTTGTGGTTTTAGCCCTTAATTTGCAGTAATTCTTTCAACTCACCGTGTATGTCACGCCTCACCAGTCACTTCACATCATTTTAACACTTATATTTTTATATGCCCTTGTAATGACGGTCAGTAGTATACCGCAACCATTCACAGCACACATGGCTCTGGACGCATGCAAGCATGTCACCAAGAGCTCTAGAAGTCTCGTTAAATTTCATGATAATAAGGTCCGTGGGAACACGCGCGGTCAGGTGACCGCCATTAAGTCAATAAACAAAACTGCACACGTCAATACGTTGCCAGTACTCGATCGGTAGCGGAAGAAAAGACACAACTGCAAGGCCTTCGTACTCTCTTAGACTTGGTGAGCTCATTAGAGATAGCTATGACATTGTATAGATATTATATGCGGAAATTGCTGAGTTTTTCTCCTCTGACAGACTTGTTGAACTGACTATGGATTTAAACTTTACGGATATTGCATAGTCCTGCCCTTCTGTCAGACCTATTTAACTTGATTTGAAATTTCAGATCGTGTAACACCAATACAAAAGAAATCAGTCCAGAAGTCAAACACCATCTGAGCAAGAGTGAAAAATGCCAAGCAAAAGCGAGAGAACAGCCAAGTGACCGTCAAATCGCAGTGAAGCTTAAAGTAGTTAAAATTAGTCAAGCAGCAGCCAACGACGCTCATACAACACTGAAGTAGCAGTCAAACAACAGTCAGCTCGCAGCCAAGCAGCACCCGCTGCTGAACACTAGCTGCGCAGCAGTCGAATAGAAATGCAAGCAGCCAAAAATGCTGTAAAGCATTACGAAACAGCAGCCAAAAGTACTAAAAATAGTTGCCCAAAACGCATCCAACAGCTAGAAATGCTATTATACAAGAGGGGAAAATGCTTTCAGACAGTAGCCAGAAATGGCATCAAAGAGAGGCTAGAAATTTAACCATTTGCAAAACTTTATGACCACACTATAATGACTCGCATTTTCAGCTGTTGCATCCGATTGCGTATGAGGTTGCGCTATAATTCATTCTGGTGAGAAAATTGGTCCAACTTGTGAGCATGCACTCAGATTTGGTCGGTGAGGACGTACAACTCAGTTTTTGAGTATATTGTGGGCGGTGTGGTCTTCTCTGGCTGCAGGTTCGCAGGCTCGTCCGCTCCGCTGTCGTTCGGAGATATTCTATCGCTCCGGTGTTTGATGATGCCAGCAGGTACAACTGGGGTGTGTCGCAATCAGCATTTCTGGGTTACCGGTGCTACACCGGTGACCCCGCCAGTCGCAACTTGTGTCGTAGCTCAAATGACGACTGCTACCCGGGTTACGGTAATCAGGGTCACCGAGCACAAACGTCGATTTGAAAGAAATAACAGCCAAATTCATGCAAATAGCCAACAAAAAACTCTGTACACCAAAATAAGTACCGGCATACCTGTATATCAGATTAGTTGCTCGAAACTTATATTGACAAAGTTTCGATTAAAACGGAATTTCAATGTCGTTGAGCTTACTCTGCTAGTCGCTAGATGGCGCTCCCACAACTACTTTTCGATTAATGGTAATCTTTTTCCAGGGCGCGGTAGCCCGGTTTTGACGGGGGTGCGACACACCCCTGCTTTAGAACACTTCAACCGGCCATAAATATTCCATTCAGTTTAGCCCTCGCCAAGTATAAAGTAGCAATTGGGCCTAACGAATCTCTCACTTACTTAAAATGTGCTTTTCGGATTAAATTGACTAAACAGAAATTGTATGCTTTCTTCATCTTCTATCTTTACGAATTAGTAAGACTTAGTTAGAAAAGTTTTTTAAGACTATCCACACAAGATATATTTTTTTCAATTATTCCCCTGGTTGGAAAATCCAACGCGTGGACAACCAAAAGCGGTTATATTTTGCCAATAGGTTTTTGCGCTGGCAGAAAACGACCTTAGTTAATCAACAAAATTGTACATTTTGGGCGTCTGAAAATCCAAAGCTAATTCATGAACGTCCTCTTCACTCAGCCAAAGTAACAGTATGGTGTGGCATCACGTTTTCGAAGATTATTGGACCATATTTTTTGAAAATGCTAACGGTGCTGCAATTTATGTTAATGGAGACCGCCATGCATAGACAGATGATTCAAGAATATTTATTATCTGAAACAAACTGCAAACAGCAACACAGAAAATACGCTTTTCCAACGAGATTGAGCTACAGCTCATACAGCAGAAGCAACAATTCAAATGTTGAAGACAATTTTCCCAAACATTGATTCCTCATTTTGGCGACATATTGTGGCCACTCCGATCTCCAGATATAAGCGCCCCTGATTTCTTTCTCTGGGGATACTTAAAGGCAAAAGTCTGCATTGCTATGCCTGAAACATTGCAGCAGCTGAAAAGAAACATCAGCCAAGAGATCAACATTTGAACAGAGTCGTTAGAGAAAGCAATGAACAGCACCGTTGCAAGAGCTCGTCATTGCTTGGCCAATAATGGAGGTCATTTAATGGATATTGTATTCCATACTTGTATGCATTGCATTATTCTAATATAAAACTTTAAAAGCTCCTCTTTGATTTGAAAACAAATCAAATCGCTTTACCATTTTTAGTTTTAATGTTGTAATTTTTCTTTTAAAGGTACCTTACTTGTGGCCCACCCTTTATAATACATATTATGTAATAGCGAAGATTGTGTGAATGGTGTCACCCAATAAAGCAAATAATACCATCACAGTTTTATAAGTACCTACATATCAATATATTTTAATGAATAAGAAGTAATAATTTCTATTAAGAACATAATAGGTTCACAAACACGCCTATAGGTTTTAGAATCATACTTATTTGATTGGGAAGGTACAAAAAATATCTCAAGAAATAAATAGGCCTACATATTGGTCTTAATTAGCGTGTTTTAATTCTAGTACAGGCTATGATTTTCGTTTCCTCGTGTGCTACAAGACGAAGAGCTGTTCCAGTAGACTGGCATGTGCATCTCTATTCGGCTAATCAATCCCAATTTGTCAGCCGGGACGTGTGCTGACGGATCTGCCGTATACAGTCCTTGCTTTGTAACTGAATTCTGAGGCGCGTTTTCGAGAGCAGCCAAGACTTTGTATTCGCTACCGAAGCTGTAGTTGTATTTGCTAACAACCAGAGGGGCGATATGGACATAAGACGGTATTCAGCGCCCACTCACGACAAACAAGACAGGCTCTCCTTGTTATGGAACAAATCCCCCGCATTGACTAAGATCACAGTCTCTAATCACGCTGCTAGCTCTGAACTTCAGCCTAGGATAACACACAACCATACACGATGCCTCTTTATTGACTAATATTTCAATTTCCCCTAAATAAACAATTTCACTTCGTAAACAAACACACGTGACGTCACAACCAAGTCCTGCTAGCACGATGGAAATAAAGTTGTAACTGCTGCATGTAAACACCACCACGAACGAGTTTCCGTAGCCACAACCACGTCTGCGGCTGTCACGTGGACACGAATCTCTTCGCGATTACAACTTGGCGGTGGTGAATACGGGCACAATTTACCACAGAAACACGCGTGTGTTCTGTCATTAGCCGAGTTGCAACGAATGACGTTTTTGTACATTACATAAATTACTTTACACTCTTCTGTATAGGCCTACGGTATACAAATGTCCTCGAGACAGGTCCCTAGGCCTATGGTTTTATGATTTATTTTCAAAATTTTCATTTCCTGGTCCTCGATATCTGTAAGTGATGTTACTTCATGAATGCGTATATCTCACGGTATTGTAACACTGGACACACAACGCATGAAACACATAAAATGCAGCATCACAGACTGCACGGACTACTCAAAATGCCAAATTAGTCGAACGGCTAAAAGCTGTGCTTAAAAATCACTCCATATTATATCCCGAAATTTAAGTTTCCGTTTCCAAAAAGGCGATATCATGGCGGAAGAAAGGACATAGGCCTATCATATAACGATAAACACGTGAAACCGTGTACAAGGTGTTCCCAGACAGGATCAACGCGCATGCGAACAGCAAGTTGGCAAAGCAGAGGAAGAGCAGAAGAAAATAGATCAGTAGCAGTATGAACTCGGAAGGAAGCAAAGTGGGCACGAACGACAAAAGTCTTGAAGGCTGAGCTAAGAAACTAAATAAATCACTTAAGTTAACATAGGGACCTCAAAGAAGAGGCAAACCGTTCGTGGTGATAAAAGGAATGTGTTTACTATAAAAAAATAAAAATCCGTACAAACCGGTCAACGATGGGCGGGCGAAAATCCTTAAATTGTAGGACAAAACTGATCGAACATATTTTTGCCTGTTACTGACGACCTACGCTGATGAGTGAGCGTTTCCTGCCTATAAAATTGTATTCTTTACATTTCCAAGGTTAGTCTATTTTTGCGTAAAGTTGCTATGATAAATTTTTAATTAGGAGAATAGTCTGATCGAAATTTCGCAAATCAGTCGGACCTATTTGGTAGGACTGGGTCGTTAGGTATAGTGTGGTCTGGGAGATATATAACTAGAACGCCTCGTGGCGTAAGACCATCATCCGTGGTGGCAGGGGGCAACTTCAATGCTGTCATTTTTATGGTCAGCTTACGCTGGAAATTTGACATTTTTTCGCATCTCACTCAAACCACCTGACTCTAATAAAAAAGATTGTGATGATGGCCTCAACTCCTTCTGCCTCTTTTTGGGTGAAGTTACAGCTTCAATGTCATTTTTTATAGCCATTTTTCACATCTCAGTCAATCCACCTGACTAACTAAAAAATTATTATTATGACTGAATACACTCTGCGTCTTTTTGGGCGGACAGAGAACAAAACTCATAGCCGTCATTTTTTTTATGGCCAGCTAATTCTGTTTTTTTATTGGTCACATCTACGTCAACCAACCTGACTCCCTACGAAAAGTATGAACATTTCTCAACACCTTCTCCCTTTTCAATTGGTATATACATATATACATATGTATATACATATATATATACCTACTTAAATCTAGAAGGAAAACATTACCACCGCTCTCCGCTTCGCTCGAGGGTAATAACAAATCATATAAATGAAACACTGACGTTTTAGTTCTAAAAATACAAAAGGCAGTATCTTTGTCAAATCAACCATCGTAGGGATTTATTAATTGATGTAAGTTGTGTGCGCCTGTCTTGACACAACTATAAAGTTTCCAGAGAGGAGAACGAAGGGACACGTAATACACTGATAGACATGTTGAACCCCCACACTATAGGGTGCATTAATGCGCATGAAAAACAGCAAGTCAGGCATGAAGAAGAAGAAGAACAGAACAGAACAAGATGTCATCAATATTAGTACGAAAACTTAAGGAAGCAAAGTGGGCACAAAAGAAAGACGTCTCGAAGGTTTAGGTAATGGCTAAGGTAACCTACAAAACTCCCTAAGGTCGCTGCTCCCTTTAACATAGGATGAGCAGCCGAACCCATTGGTCTATGGCCCATCCTATGTCTCTGAGCAGCTCAAAATGTCGTAACTTGAGCCTGCCGTGCTATAGCTGAACACTTCGCTACATGCCTGAATTTATAAAACCTGAACAAGAGTACATTGTGCAAAGAATAAGGCATAAATTTGGGAATAAATATGAATCAACGAACCAATAGAGGCATTGTTTAGAAGCCAAAGAAACTTTTTGCTCCAATTTCATCTAAGGGTAACTCTGCGTCATAGGTATAATGAAAGTTTACAAAACGTACGAAATAGTCGGCCTAAGAGCAGACATTTTTTCACTCTACTAAACAAACAGTTTCTAATACACCGCCACCAGTGAGATGGGAGGATAAATGTTCGCTAGATGAAAACTGGCCGCTTTTGCAACTATTAAATACGAAACATAAGCAATTCAAAATTTCTAAGAAGTTGAACGGCACGACGCGGGTGGAAATCAAACATTCTTGACCATTAGATAAAAAAAAAGCCCCCAGTACGTGCCCATCACTTAGCTCCAAAGATGAAATTTCCGGTAATTTTCAGTATCACCCTCGAACTTGAGGCAAAAAGGGAGGCAGAGCAAGCCAGAGAGGTCATTGTTTATATGTTGAGCGCGGTAAGTGCGGCGGCGAGGCACTTTCACTAGACCTCAGGACGGCACACTCTGAAGGCTAAGCCTAGTGCCGCACAGCGCCAGTGGAAGTGCAGAGCAGCTGTAGATCGACAGCACTTAGCACTGGCACTCTGGCTCATGAGGGAACTTTCTGGCTCTTGTGGTATCTTTCTGGCTCCTGAGGTAACTCTCTGGCTCTTGTGGTAACTGTTTGGCTCTTGTGGTAACTGTCTGGCTCTTGTGGTAACTGTCTGGCTCTTGTGGTAACTGTCTGGCTCTTGTGGTAACTCTCTGGTTCCTGTGGTAACTCTCTGGCTCTTGTGGTAACTCTCTGGCTCTAGTGGTAACCCTCTGGTTCCTGTGGTAACTGTCTGGCTCTTGTGGTAACTGTCTGGCTCTTGTGGCAACTGTCAGGCTCTTGTGGTAACTCTCTGGCTCTTGTGGTAACTCGATGGCTCTCAGGGTAACCCTCCACCATTTCTTTGGCATACGTGATCATTCCCCAGCTCGTGTGACAACCCAATACCTACTGCTGTGGCAACTGCCAGGTGCTTCCTCTAACAGCTCATCGATCTTATGACAAATTTCAGTAGCTTCTGGCAGTTCTTCGGCTCTTGTGGCAACCAACTATCAGGCTCTTGTAATCATCACTGCTGTTTTACGGCTATTAGCAAAATCAACAAACTTTCGTTTTTCAGTAGGCAAATTTGATCAGAAAGAGATGTGGTACGTCCAACGTAAAAATAGCATTTTCACCCTATCGAGCTAAAGTAAATATCAGGGACTTTTCAGCGACCCTCACACTTGCAGGAAACTAGCCAGCCAGCCCTCCAACGGCAGTGGTAAAATGTGGAAGATTGGGGCCATTATCTAAGGAGTACAGAGACTTGGAGGGCGATTTGGTCGTTATACAGGGGTGCACAGGAGAGTCCGACCTCCCACGTTATTTTAGGGGGGAGAAACTAGTGTATGGGGCGTGTTTATTGCATGGGGGCTTGACGGTCTTGCACGGGTCTAGAGTTAGCAGAATTTTTAGCTTCGGTGGTCCTCAAGTATATATAGCACGTACCAGGGCCTTGTGCCTATATTGTTCACTGCGATTTCAGGAAGGGACAAGCAGCATGTCAAACAACGGACTTTGGATGAACGTATTAGGATTGATTTCTAGCTGGGTTTTCTACTGCAACGCACTGCGATGTCGGATGACTTCCGTCCGAAGTGGCTCACGTCACAAATCTAGCATGAGTGTAGTTGCTGACTATGCCCTTCATGAGGCACACTGGCTGCAAACTACAAAACTATTTTACGCACTCACTTTTGCAGATGAATGCAAAGTCAATGACCTAACGCCTGCCGGAAAGACAAGCCTACTAGATGGAAGTAGGAAGTCTGAAATTGTACTGCTGCTCACGCAAGAAGACGTTCAACTATTACTAAAGGAAGTGCAGTATGATGGTTGGAGCCGTTGGCCTCCAGTACACACAGCAGTCATATCTACACGACCTGCACGTAAGCTGGGGAGTCTGAGAAACATACACAATTGAGTTCACGGGGTCCCGTTACAACTCAAGGACGCGCCGCTCACGGTGAGTTCCAGTCGGAAACGTCAAGTAAAGCAGGTACATAGCACGTTGTGGACTGCGTTCAAATTTATTACTTTGATCTAGATCTACCCATCCAAACGAAATCAAATGTAATTCAATGAAGCTTGAGCAAAAAACAAGAAGTGTGTCAAGAGAAATGTAGTTACATATGCGAAAACACTATTAGCATTAATATCTTGACAATATTAACATTATGATTATATTGAATATTTGAAGCCTTCATCTCGACAACAAAGGCGATCTAACAGAGGAAGTAAAAAGGTACGCATAGAATGTCGAGAAAAACGTGGACCCGCGGGCGAGGATGTTCCCAAACGTGCGCATGATCAATGCGTATATGGAGCAACAGGGTGGGGAAGAGTAGGAAGATCAGAACGAAGTATCATCAATAGAAATATGAAAATGGAAGAACGCAAACTTGGCACGAAAGACAGACGTCTCGAAGACCTAGCTATCGTTCAAGTAATGTATGGAGATCCCCCATCCTCGATCCAGGGAGTGATACACGGAGCAGTAAGACATTATCACATTGGGCAAACGTCGCTCTATATCGATTATTGCGCAGATGCACCGTTAACGGCAATAAAGTCCCTCGTGCAAAGCTCATTTTTAGCACGTAGTAATGCTAGTTCTGCTTGTTGAAAGGAGTGGGTACACCTACCAAGTTTGGCAGCTAGAATTAGACTATATTCGATGACCACAAGCTTCATTTCCACAACTATAGAACGTTCTCAGCAAACACGCGTGTTTCCAGGACTCTTAGAGTGCGTTATTCATTAGAAATATTTTTAGTGTGCAAATCAATAAAGAGATAATGGATAAACATACGTGATAGCGAGGACACACTGCATGTAACTGCATACAAATGGTGCACATGAGGCAATGGATCAATTACAAGCGGTACCTCACAGTGAGGAAGTCCGGTAACTGCAACCAATTACTGATGCCATAGCCTTTTAATCAATGAATACCGTAAACGGAAGTAGCAATTGCAGCCATTTTTAGCAGGAGACAGTGTACAGACAACACCTCAGGCTCTACTTCGTGTAATTATTCAATTACTGCAGAGGACAACACTGCAACTCAGATGAGCTTTAATCCTGGACATAATCTAGTTCTGCTTGGAATCCCATAGCAGTAGCAAGGGTGGATTTTCTACCGCTATCGCAATCAGCGCCATTTTTTTACTGCTAAACGAAATTAATCGCAATTTCAGTGTATATGTTTCTTTGCACATCCCTTGACATTGGAGACTGTTAGGAAGAAAACGCTTCAGCTCAGTCGGTCTTTAATGCCCGTATCTGTTTTGGCACAAAATTCAATGCCAGGATTCGTGTTCAGCCGAGCAAATCTGCAAATGTTCAAGTTAGCAGTGGATGGTCGACTGGATCTTCATAGCAGAACTTCGGGTGACCTGGAGTTTCTCAGGGCTCCAATTTGGATTTTCGTTATCCCTGTCTTGACGTCCAGCCGCGTAGTATAAGTCATAGTAAGAAAAGTAATGAGACTTTAAGGCTATTTGTTCACGAAATAAAAATTTGTTTGAGCGGAGTTGCTGTGGTCAAAGCATCCAGCAAAATAACCTGGCATTACTTGTGTCAGGTAATCGCGTGCTTATATTTAGCTTTACAGCTCCGACTGCAGCCTACAAAGCTCAGCCAAGATTCCTCGAACAAAAAAATATAAATATATTGGGAGTGCCAACTGCACTGTTTCAGCTTATTTGCGAAAAGTCCGTCATCTTATTTAGTATATTACTTGAGTCAATAAGGTTGCGCTTCTTAATTGTATGCTTTAGTGGTGATGCTCAGATATCTTATCAGAAGACTTAAACTGGATCGAATAAGAATTTGTAAATTAAAATATTTTGAAAAAAGAACTCATAAATTTGCCCATAAACTACTTTCCTAATTATTTAGTTACACTTAGCTCTCGCTCCGTGAGCGGGTTACGGTCCCGAAAACTTTTGTATCAGGAGAAGTTGCATATATTGAATCTATCTACACTAGGCTATATGAGTTTCACTTACCATATATGAATATTGGTTACAAACCTAATAGACGAGTAACCTCTGGTATTTAGGAGTGCCCCTTATTCGAAGTTCACCTGTAGACTAATTCATAAAGATGCAGGTGATAACTACAGCGAGTAACAGCTCGTAAGCCCTGGGAATAGATAGAGATCGGTTCCGAAGCAGCGTTGAAGTCACCACACCGACCCGTCTGATGTCAATAGGAGAGCCAGAGTTCATCCTCTGCCCTAATACGTAGAAATGCTTCCTTCATCTCTATGCTACAGTGCTAAACAGGGAAACACAGTTATACTTAAGACGAGCCGTAATTCGAAAAGTTCATGTGAGTTTATTTTCTAAAATCGTTGAAATGAGACCGAGTCCATCAGCACGGAGACCGATTCACGGTGTACCCGCCGATGCATGGAGCCCATTACACGGCATCTGCTGAATAATGTTATTCGTACATATAAGGCACGATTAAATCATGCAATAAGCGTGAAGGTTAATTCTGCAAAATCATGCAGCTCATGCCTTGCAACGTTCATCTTCCTAACTCCAGCTTGTAGTCTATTACCTAGGAATTTTAGACGTCGGACAATCTAACGCGTGTTACCCTGCGCCTGATAATGCAGATAGCTACAGTTTTTATTATTTAAAAGGATGTGTTAAGATATAGGACGCTGAAAAAAAACACAATTATCTATGTAAAAACAGCTACAATTTTGCACTTAAATAATATTAACACTAAGTTAACGAGAGCTTTGAATTTAAATTGGGTCTCCATTGGGGTTCCATTTGCAAATTAGAACTGAGCCGAGACAGAGGGGATCTGTCCACTGGTGAGGTTGTGACTACAACTGTCTACCCTCCTACTCATACCACAGTTATTTTTTCGCCACAGGATTTTTTCTTCGTCTTACTGTATCCCTACAGGGAAACTTACTGTATCTCTACAGGGAAACTTACTGTATCCCTACAGAGAAACTTACTGTATCTCTACAGGGAAACTTACTGTATCCCTACAGGGAAACTTACTGTATCCCTACAGGGAAACTTACTGTATCCCTACAGGGAAGCTTACTGTATCTCTACTGTATCCCTACAGGGAAACTTACTGTATCCCTAAGTGAAACTTACTGTATCCCTAAGGGAAACTTACTGTATCCCTAAGGGAAACTTACTGTATCCCTAAGGGAAACTTACTGTATCCCTACAGGGAAACTTACTGTATCCTTACAGGGAAAGAGTTTTTGTGGCAAGGGAACATAACCAGGCATAGATAGGGTTAAACGATGAAAGGGCAACGTCCCAATTTCATTTATGTATATTTTCGATAAACTTCAGTATACGGTAAAACATTAATTACTTCATTTTCAAAAGTAAACGAACTACTTATTTTCAGTACACGATACAATAGGCGCTATTTTTGATACGCTTAATTATGACGCAAGGTGGTGAAAATACGCATTGGCAGATACGTACACTCCTCAATTTTCAACCCTTCCTTTGTCACGTAGGGCCTTCTGTCACCCCTAAGTCTATCGGCTGCTGAATATTCCTGTGGATTACGGACGGATCTTCGAAAATTTATTTCATAACAAGTGACTAACGCAAAGCTAGCCCCTTAACGTCCACGAGGACTATACGGTCCCGTTTCAAACAGCGGCCTTACTACGAAATTGGACTATTAATTCAGGCGGTAGAGAGTTCGGAAATTTTTGTGATATCATTGCACCTCTTAACGGGTTCAAGACCAAATATGTAAAGTCTGTATTTTTTATGCTTTAATCGCAATAATCAAATCTATACGAAATTCCTCATCATGTATTTGGTATAAATGTTGTGCGCGATCGATCGCGCTGCGCAAACGATCGATCGATCGTTCAAACGCCTAACCTAACCTTACCTAACCTAACCCAACCTAATCTAATCTAATCTAATCTAATCTAATCTAATCTAATCTAATCTAATCTAATCTAATCTAATCTAATCTAATCTAATCTAATCTAATCTAATCTAATCTAATCTAATCTAATCTAACCTAATCTAACCTAACTCCATCTCACCATTGACTAAAATTTACGGTGCCCGAAATTTCAAAATGAAAAAAAAAAAAAACAGCGCTTGCCTCCCCTAACCAACCCGATATACTCAGAAATAGGGGGAAAGTTGAAGAAAGACGTTGATTAGGTTAGGTTAGGCGTTTGAACGATCGATCGATCGTTTGCGCAGCGCGATCAATCGATCGCGCAAGCCCGATCGGTGGATCGTGCAAATCCATCGATCGCGCACAACATAAATAAGTATAGATGCTCTTCGCGACTGACGAAAAACTGCACTGCCTAAAAGTGTTTTCCAGTCTCAATAATATGACATTTTTATTCCTATACATGATGGCAAGTAACGAAATTCTTGGAGGCGAAATGCATCCTATTCATATTTCAGTCGTGAACAACTTTTTGATGAATATTAGAAGTGCAAAAAAAAAAAAACGTAAACATAATTCTGGCCAATAATAATTTTCATCGCGGATTTTTTCAGCTATGGTTTCCACCAGTCCACTTTGAGATACCAAATCCGTAGATCATTTGCTTGCAAGCTCCCAGTGTCAAGCAACCACCTGATGTTCCTCGCATATCGAGATTGTTCTCTCTGCACAACTTCCACGTTGGGCAACTCTTACGAGAGGGTCAACAGGCTACCTAAAAAACACCAATGTGCTGGTCAAGTTTCGGCTGCAGATTTAACATTAGAAGTCACTAGCGAATGAGTAGCAATTGTCTGCTTTGCATCAGCAAAAAAGAAAACGTAGACGAGTGGTATTAAGTGTAGGCAGTTTTCTACAGCAGCACGGCTACATTCCTAGAATTGTCTACGTTTGGTAGCGCTATACTTTTTTCTGGGGCGCAATTTTTCAGCAACTTACCAAGACGCAAATTGTGCCATGCTGAACTCATGAAATAATTCAGGGAGTTCAAAACATGACTACTAAAATTAGGCCCATATAACGAAGCCGTCCTCATCGCAGGTACCAATTAATATTCACGTCTTGTAATACACTTAGCAACTACTGCACCACATGTCTCGAGTGTTACACAACGCGAGAGCCGCATGAAGATGGAACACTTTCTCTCCCTCCCATCGCACGTGCTGCAAGCAACGCGTCCGCCGCATGTGTGCCGCGTGTCGCTTTCTGCAGCGCGTGTCGCTTCCGTGCGGGGCACGTGCTGCTGCCGCTCTGCTAACAGTGCAGAGAACCAG
>LQNS02278143.1:14239851-14260516 GCA_001587735.2 Parhyale hawaiensis | reverse complement strand
TACAGTAATAGGCCCTCGGCCATTAACGCTACCAGAATGAAATGCATCAGCAAGTGACTAATTTCAAGATTTCTATCGGAACAAAGAAGTAAAACATGATATTATAAAAACCTAGGAAAAGACCAAAATATACACTACACAGTAGACTGTATTAATGCATAAATCATTCTGAACAACAATTGATAAAACCTTAATACGAATTTTTGAGCAAACTGACAGGCGACAGTCGCTCTTCACGTGCAGTATCTGCAGAAGCAGCAGGCTGGAGCGTTGCTGTCAGGCGTGGAATGCGAATGTTCGAGTCTATATTTTGCCAGCTGGGCGAGCTCTCTCGCTTGGGCTGATGAGTCAGCATTCGGTGGCCGGACGCTTTTGTGGGAATACAAACCCCTAAGCAGGAATGGGGATGGTCGAGGGTTAGCAGGTCGACGCCTAAGAGCCTATCGTCGTCGGTGCCATAGCTCATGACGATCTGTGACGGACCGCAGCCGTGCATTTCTCTGGGGCTAGTGGGCATATATATTCTTGCAGCACGAACCAGTGCGTGTGGATATCTCAGTTGGGGTGTGCACTGGCACAGTACTTCACAGTAATACTTAGGTTCCATGCAGGCAGATATCGACACTAAATGGAAACCTGCCTGTGAGCCAGAAGGCACCCCGCACGTTAACTATAAGTCCTTTATATTTCACTGACGTCTGAAAACACTCAGGGACATACACTTCATTATTCTTCCTCCAGCATCTTGTCAATTCCTCAATTTCGTTAGTTTGTTTTATTTTAGTAGATGGGTTTCTCACATAATAATTACTGGATTCTTTGACGGACAGAAAAAAAAGCTGTTAGTACTGTACGATATTCTAGAGTTTAATGAGGTGGGTTGTGGTATACTGCTGCTTAATCAAACTTTCCTGTTTGGGTATTGGGTGTCCGTGGAAACTTTTTTCACTGCTCTGAACCATATACGTGCAGCAGAACTCACCATATCATTTTTAACAACGAATTATCGAAAAGCAGCCGGTAATCGGTGCAGTCCCCGCACTGTCCTGTGCAGATATCATAATTATGTTGCGTCTCCATGGAGATCGGGAATCAAAAATGTTGCAGAAGATGGCCAAAGTGGGAACTTTATCCTTAAAAGTGAATGCACTTCTTGCTCAGCCAACGCTGAAATCCAAACATTTGATATACAAATAGCTCCTCGCAGTGTTGCCATGGAGTCTGATTTTTTTAGTAGTTTCTCCATTCGTTGAAGCTACGTATGTTGTTTGCTATCAGTTTATAACGTACAATTTAGGCCGACAAATTGAGTACATAATCCACAGAGCACACGAGAGAAGATTTTTCACGATGCAATAGCCGCAGAATTATTATTTCAGCTTGCTATTTTCATCTGACGAAACAGGTTTCGCTTGGGTGCAAAAATTTCCGATATATCGAAGGTGTACCATACCCTACATATAGGATACCCAGCGGGGCATTTTAGTAAATTAAGCGATGTTTCACTGCTTGCATACATATGTTGCTGCCTTCTTGGGAAATAGGCCTTTTTGCAAGATGGCCGGATATATTGCAAATGGGCCAAATTCGTGGTAACTTTGCAAAATGGCCAGATATTCTCATCAGTTTGCAAAACGGCCACGATTTTGGCCCCTTTACAAAATAAAAGGCCACTTTGCAAAATAAACTGAGATTGTAAACATTTACCAAAACTGTCGAAAGTATGGACGGCCATTACGCAAAAAGACCAACGTCGCCGTCATTTTGCACAATAACCTCAAGTTATGCTTGTGGTGCTCTAATTGCTTTTTTTAGAATTACAATTGTACGATTTACTTTAAGTAAATACAATTGTTTAATTTGAATACGTTTCTGCTATGGAAAATAGGAAGACAGAGTTTTATTCAAAAGTGGTCAAAGTTGACGAAGGGAGAGCATCAAATACTTCCAGTTTCTTGCACAGAAATGAATACGAACAAATTATGAATCGTTTGGGAGAACCTAAAAGATCTAGCTTTAAAAAACTCAGAAAGACTTCCGCTTGCTACGAAACTATGAAGTCCTTCAGGTTGCACTTGAAGATATCTCCGTTAAGAAACTGTAGAAAAGTGGAACTAATCTAAGGACGTCTTCGATTATGTCGTCAAAGCAAAGCACACTTCACTTAACTTGTCCGAAACTGCAGACAGGTGCCCTGGCTTCGACCCGTTTATTCACGTTTCAGGCATTAACTCAAAATTGATCACCTGTGAGACTTCAACGAACTCAATCTTACATTATAAAATGGAAATTTCAGTAGGTTCAATTTAATCGAGTTGTTTCCAAGAACTGTAACACCTTTCAAAGTGATAAAGGCCAAAGTTCCTGTCTGCAGGTCCATACAAGGTAAGCGCAATATGCTTGGCTTTGATCGACTTACGACACTATCGGAAGCGTCCTTAGATTCATATGCGCTGAAGACGTGTTCGTTGTGATCGATGCTATTCATCGTGCAACTGGACATAGAGGTAGAACTATTATGTACGAGGAAACAAGTTAAACTGATGCCAATGTTTTGAAATCCCAAATTGAGCTATACATATTTACAGTTCTGTGAGAAGTGTCAGCTGAAAAAAGCACTGTACAGTGTACAAAAGTCTGTATGACGGTATAAAGCCAATTCTATCCAACAGAATGAACTCACGTGCTCAGGTCAGATAAACTAGCAATCTGAATTTCAAATTAAACTGTCAGTAAACGAACCTTAATGTGATCTTACTAATAAAAGTAGTACATAAACTTTATGGCTGATCTCCGTATTTGTAGGTAGACTTTATCGATGTGAAGAGCCAGCCAGATGGAAAACATCGGTCCATTCTTAAC
Source organism: Parhyale hawaiensis (assembly GCA_001587735.2). NCBI lineage: Eukaryota > Metazoa > Arthropoda > Malacostraca > Amphipoda > Hyalidae > Parhyale > Parhyale hawaiensis. Next base: position 14,257,654 of record LQNS02278143.1, on the reverse strand, counting down.
TATCAGGATCATTTGGCGAAGATGGTGTGTAGCGGTCTCTTTTCTGTTCATTACGTTTTTTTTTTTAAATGGGAGTCCATACTTTTGGCCGTTTTGCAAAATATTTAAAATCGCAGTTTATTTTACGAAGTGGCCTCTTATTTTGCAAATCGACAAAAATCGTGGCCGTTTTGCAAAATGTTGGGAATTTTTTATCATTTCTGCAAAGTTACCACGATTTTGAGTTTTTTTTTGTGGCCGGCCATTTTACAAAATGACAAATTTTGCAAAAAGGCCATAAGAAATAGGTATATTGTTTTGCATGTCATATTCGGGAAGAAAGGAGTGCGCTTCTCTGATGGATTGAATCAGAGAGCACTCATCTCTTATAACAGTTTGTGTTGGCCGGCGCAGAGTATCATTCAGCAGCATATAAGTGAAGAAAGTATAATTAGTGAGGATGGGTCATTTCATCACAAATTCCTCGCTGTCATTTTTGGCAGCGCGGGCACTCAAATTATAAACATTTCCCAGGGTAGACTAGTCTTCGCATCTCGGATGTCAGGTGAAAAGAAGCGACAAAAAATAGATTTTATGTTTCGCCCCTGGAGTGTCCAAAATGAGACTATAGCAACTATAACATTTTCAAGTGTAGATCCATGTGATCTTCATCAATGGAAGACCACGAACCTCAAATTTCATCAATTTTGTATCCACCATAACAACTTTATATTGTTTGTAATTAAGGATATTTGAATCAAGGGGCTTTTGTAACATTGAAATGTGTTAACATCCTCCCTTCATCTTTTTTTTTGTTATTTAAGTTTGGTAAGGAATAGATCCAAAATTCTGAAATGTCTCTGACACAAACGTTAGGGGATAAGGAACCTTATCAACTCTTGTTTGTAGAGGATGCGATATACGCCAGCTGGCGGTGCTTAGGTGCGGTGAGGCGAGAACTTGCGTTTGGTTCTTTCGTTTTTCCCCCGAGCGGAGGCCCGTCGGACGGCAGGCATTACAACGAAGGCTTTGCACACATGTCGCGTAGGGTGCATAACGTCACCTGGACGTCGTCCAAAAATTTCAGGATATCCACGGTATATGTGAAATATTTAGAATATTTAACTCAAAGACAGTTTTGATATGTGTAATGTATCATCTGTATTTAATTCCTCAAAACATTTTTCTCTTCGCTTTCTGGTAATATATATCAGGAGAACCTAGATAATACAAATTTGTTCTTTTCCATATATGTAAATACTAAACATACATATATATTTATATACAGATAGGTAGGTGTGTGTGTGCGTTTTTTTTTTTTGGGGGGGGGGAGGGGAATCAAATCAGGGAGTCGGGCCCCAGGCCACTTGAGGGGTCTCCACGCTCCTGGCGGGATGACCCGCGAACGCTCATGAGAAGGTTGCAGCTGGGGAGCCCACTTTTTTTTTTTACTAATTCGGAAACCCTCACACCTTACCCCCTCTGGAAAACTCTTATGGGCCCGAGCTCATCATAGCATGATGCTTCCCAGTCGCACGTGTCTCAGCCTGAGCCCACATTATGCCCATTTTCAATCAGCAATTGGCCATCTTCTCACTGGGTACCCCACGAGTCATCATTGCTCGGAAAGTGGCCATGCCAACGATTGGGTTAGGGACGTAGAAGCCGCGCGCAACGGGTGATAGCATCAGTTTGAATTAATTGTCTAACAGAGGTCATCTCCGAACAGTCCTGACAGGACTTGTATGCATTACCGTACAGTAGTAAACTGATGACTTACGGTGTGAACTAAAATTGAAATATCCATGGTTTGTTCAATGACAGCGCCTATAAGGCAGTTACGCAGCACAACTGCTGGGCACGCTAACGAATATCCGTGTATTAGGGATAAATATTTAATGCCGGATGGGTACCCCGCTTTAGAAGCTACTGATTACGTTGAGATTGCTAAAAATTTTACTTTACAGAGCAAGGTTGAGCTTTGGAAGTATTAAGCCCACTGCACACGAGAGTCGTCCGATTACGTTACCGCGAGGACGGCTTCTGCTTGCCCAGTACTATATGCAAAGTGGAAATATTGCCGAAGATCTGAGTCACTCCTGTAGTCATTTCACTACGGCAGGTTCCAATTGCACAGTTTCAAACATCTCTCTTAATTTAAAACGAGTTTTTATTTACAACGTCCTATAATTTAAAGCCATAGGTACTCCAAGAGGTAAAGTTGTAGTCACAGCCACAGAAATTTTTGTTCCAAGAACATGAAACGTTTTCTCTTTTTCGACTCTCGTGTGCAGCGGGCTTTAGGAGTGATCGATTAAGCGCCACCGTCTGAAATTAACTTCGGGGGTGGAATCCAGCGCCCCTGACTGAAGTATCAAACAAGCCAAGTCTGTTGTGCTTAATTTCGCCAATCAGTCGATGGCATCTTATGTGTAAAATGCAATCCCATTACGTTCAGCAGACTCAAACTCCTATTTCTCGAACGTTATCGATTGATGGGTTATCGCCTGAAACTCGACTTAGCGGGTTGAAGCCAGCGCACCTGTCCGCTGTCTCATACAAGTCAGGCCTCGGAGTTTAATTTCATCAGCCAATTGAAGGCGCCATCGCTGCCCGTACCTGCACACCTGGCACACCCCCCCCCAACACACACACCTGCCGTATCGGCCGAACCTACGGACTAGGAAACATAGGACGACCCGCAGAGATGACCCGCGCTCCTGTCGCAGGTTAGCGCTCTCAAGTTGCAAGCAGCAAACTGCTCAACACTTCAGTTGGATCTCAGCAGTCGTGTGTGTGTGGTGTGCGCAGCTCTCGGTGCTGTTCAGTTCCATTCACCTGCGATTGTTTTTATGCGTTTACGAAGTAAGCTCTGGACCGCTGTTTTTATACGAAGAAAGGCTCCTGCTTACGCCGACTTGAGCTTGCCGTGTGCAATATGAAAGTGACGGTGACTTGGATTCTTCAATGAGATTTGCTAAATTATGCAATTATAATCGAATGGTTGGTACTTTTTCATGAAATGCATCAGTGTAACTCAACATTGCATTAAGATAAAAGCTACGTCGAGTTCAGGCGAAGCTGTTGTGGTCAGGGGCTTAGGACTGCCAAAAAGTTTGGAACTTTCGATTTCAATGACATTCACACTTCGAACTGTCAACCTGGTCAATGCGCTTTCACTTTTTCGAGCGGTAGACAGTTTTTTTATTTATCGACCAACTTAACCTTCAAGCATTGTGCCAATTATCAAAAGTGACAATTTTTTGTTTGTGCCCAAAATCTAGTGGGTGACCCAGACCAAGATAGAATTTTGTAAAACACGTAAAGTTTTAGTTCTGGATGTTATCCTAAAAACCATCGTTGTTATTGCATTTCTAACAAATTGTTTTGAAAACAATTTGCGAAAATCAGTGCCTCTACTAAACCTGTCTTATGAATTTGTTAAGTTATGTAGCTAAGTGAAATATTCGACAAATTAAACTAAAATTCGACCTGCAAAACTGACCGACAGACGAAAACGCTAACACCAATTGACTTGAGACCGTGCAAGTTCTGCCTTGCTCATTTTAATCTATCTTTTCATACGTGTTGTGCAAGAGAACTCAGAAAACGAAATTTTTTGAAAAGTTTTACGCCAAATTCTGATAAGGAAGATGTGTTATAAAGTTAATAATTTGCAACAATTCGTGGTCTGATTTCATAGGAGATTCCGTCTGCTCATGAAAAGTTTCAATTCAGGCTTCAATTGGACATTAAGTTTTATTCTACTTGACTAATTTATCGAACGCACAATCTGCTCCACACGATTTAACGTCTGGAACGAAGCAGATTTTCTTTGCATTTTCGTAAATATTTTATGACCATCTTATAAGTGCTTTAAGAGTCGTAGCTTCCAAAATTCCAAATATATCCACTTGGTGAAGGTAGTGTGGACCAAGGATTCCACTAACTTCCGAAGATCAAAGCTTTGCCTAAACGCGGCCGAAACCGAGGAAAAATTCATCTACGTGCCGCTTCTATCTTGGTGAGTTGCACCTAACGGCCGCATCCTAATAAAACTTTGGGGAGATAATTTAAAGACTAGTAAGTTTGGTGGTGCTTTGTATCGTGTCTCTGGAGGATATTGTGCAATTAGGTAGGATTTTCTGCAAGTCGGTTGCGGTTTGAGTCTACTTGACGGTGTTGAGCAATTATCCTGTGGTATGTCATCTGTCTACCAGGACTTCAGCAGCAACTCCCAAGCCAACTGGCGCTATATATTTTACATAATTGCTCTTTTTCGCTCCATTTTGAGGGTCAAAATGTGGTGCATTAGGAACTTGTGCTGTGTATTGTACCGTTCTGTCCAGCTGATGTTTGGGTAGCCGTGTAGGGGTCACAGGTGGCTGCTGGTAGATACCAAAGTTAGGTGCTGTACCGTCCCATACTTAAAATATCTGTACCCGTTTAAGTACAAGAGGGAGTCTACTGACGTTACTACACTGTACTGCGCTGTACAAAAAAAAAAAAATTACCAATAAATATCTTGGTGCGAAATTGTCCAGCCATTCTACTTTCACAGTAACGAATCTCCCCTGTAAAATTTAATGGTGCGGTGTTTACTGGAAGGTTTTGCCCAATTTATCTGTGCTAAAGTAGGCCCTAGTTCAGTATGCTAGCACATTTGCTACATTTTTATAGCTTCCATCAAACCTACCCATCGGCCTTAAATGCACATTTTTAAAAGAATATTATTTATAGAGAAACAGATTACAGGAATAACTTGACTCTTTAAGTTTCTCATGCATGGTAGCTTCATGTGGGTGCCATAATCAATTTTTACTTCTCAGAAGCAGTCCGTTGTTTCTTTCTAAACTAAGACGGCACTTTTCAAAGACCAGTCTAATGTATTTTGCAGTTTGGTTTATTTTCTGAACTTGGTCCATAGAGGAGCCTTTACTAATACTAAAAACTTTTCCGACAGGAACGTTGAAATAACTTGTGCGAGAGCAGCAAATAAATTATTAACCCCTTTCAGACCTAATAAAACGTGGGTCTTTCGTAGTACTTAATTGCCATGTTTGGAAAGTCATTCATGAAGTAGCCTACCTACACTTGCCCAAATAAAGATTATGACGTCTTTTTTTCGGAGAAAAATCACCTGCGTATATATCATTAAAACGTTAGTGCCTTACGCAATATTATAATGAGCACAGGAGCAATTGTTCAGCAAGGTTAAGCGTCACAGCATGTTGCCCAATTCCGTCATTCTCTCGGCCTAGACTATAGAGATTGCCGCGTCTTATGGCCGGCGTACACGTTAGTCTGTTCTACGCGTTCACTCCTGTACTTGTTCCAATGTGTTACCATACCGTAGAACATCAGAAAAGTGCACTGTTTTTTAAGTTTTATAAGTTTTATTTTACTCCAGTTCTGGAGAGACATTCGTAACTTGCCTCGTTACATTTGCCAAGGAAATTGATTTGATTTTAACAACCTTTTGTGGCGTAGTTACACAAAGTTGTCTTAACAACGACGCTACAGAGCATTCGGACGAGTGAACGCGGTCAAAGGCTAAAACGTAGACAGGTCTTTGTGTTTATATCATGAGCATTGTGTAATTTATTTTGCTTTGCTGTATTTGCATTTTTAGCATAGATAATCAGTAGATTTATGGGACCTTTTATTAACACCTTTCACAAAATTCAATGGCTTTAGGGATAGGCTACCCGTAGTTTTGATGACAGAATATTATTAAATTAAGTAGTTTACCTCACAATCAGAATACGGTTTTATTTTACTAACGCTTCTCCTTTAGCTCAGAGCTATTTTCTCACTACCTGACCCTGCAAAATCGTTAATTTAGGTAATGTAGAATAATGCTATACTGTAGTGCCGTGCGCTTATTATCCAGCAAAATATATGGTTTATATTCCTGTGACGCCCACTAAGACAAGTGTGTTACGAATCAATTAACGCTATGCCGGTACCAACTGATGCTCTGTCGGGCTGTCATGTTTTACGACACAGCATTATTGTCAATTAAGGCACCTAGGTACCTAATCTTGAACTATTTTATGTTCCTGGAAATTTATTATTTAGCCCAGTAGAAGTTACATAACGCTTATTGAAACAATTATATGACGCATTTTTCAAAGTTTTTGCTCTGAAAGTTGATAGTGAATTAGAATGTGGATGGGCTAAAAATATTGAAATAGCCTAGCATGATCTAGCCTTGCCTAAAATAGTTATAAAAGTTCACCAAAGTACACTTGAAAAGTAGCGATAGATAATAAACATGAATATATTGTAGTGCGGGTATTTATTCTTTCAGTCCCGACGATTTATATACGGTAATTTATATCAGCAACCCATGGTCAAGGACTATAAGGCTAACAGGTTAACCCAGGGGGTGGAGCTAAGCTGTAGTGCATCATGGGTAATGAGGCGTGTGACGTCATAATGTTCAAGTACGGTAATTCGCAGCTCTTTTACACTGTTTCTCCTTCATTTCATTTGGGCCTCCAGAGTGTCCTACATGTCCTGCGATCATTATGGTTGCACAAAAGTATATATCAAAGCATCTACGAACTTTTTTTTAGCTCTCTGAAAGATAAAATTTTATTATTAATTAGGTTGTTTTTTTTTTTCGTAAGAGGCACGCACCCGGTCGGAAAGTTTCAGTAAAATGTTAGCCTAAGCTGTGCCGTCGCGTACGCGTCGTTAACAGATCCGCCCAGGAAGTAAAGAATGCAACGGGAGGACACAATAGGACTAAAATAAAACTTAGCCGTGACCTCAGGTAGCAAATTTACATCACATCGACGAGTCGAAGTATTTGAATGTGGGACCTCTGGCCTTCGTAGGCTGTTTTCTTGAACATATCACCGTATTTTTTCGATTTATTTCATTCAATCTCCCGATCATGACTAGCCAGCTACTTGGGCTGCAAAATACCGTAAAATGTTGTCGCCAAGTACAAAAAGTTCGAGCAATAGGCTGTGACTGTGGTTTCTCTAGCGTACAGAATTGGCCATAATGGTGCTTATATTTGTTGGTAAGCAATAAACATGTTCTGTGAAGAGCACTGTGAACTAAATATGAAGTATAAATAAGGCTTCAGTTAAGAAAAAGAAATAAAATCAGGCCACTGAAAGGGAACAAATTCGGCGTTAGTGCTGTGAAAGTTGCCGCCAGCATGCCCTGCAATTTTCTATATATAATTGCTAAATTAGTATATGTTATCCTCATTTATTTATACGCTGGAGATGAATTTCGCAATTTAAGACGATATTTTTGGCTAAATTAGTTAAAATACTCCTAGGCTGCTCAGCCTCAGTGATGACTTCACTCTCTGGTGCTAATTTCTCGTGAGTCCTCCTGTTACGCTCTTTGCATCCTGGATCCGCCTCTCCTAATTGTAAAAACTACAGCATCATTGGAAAAATTATGGATTAAACATTCACCAGTTTCAACAAAATCATTCCGTGAGACAGTTTAGGTATATGGAATACGGTTAGGTAGTTTTTTCTGCAAGTTAACTAACGCGAGTCGGACGCCACCCTACTGTTCTACTGCTGTAACGCGCGCAGCGTATAGCAGGTGATGTTTTTTTTCTAATTTTACCGAGCAATGGTATGGCTTCTGCACATTCTATATAGACTTTTGCTTTAATATTAAATCGCCGGAAGGAAAGTAAAATTTTTTTGTCCTCCAATGTTTCTCTTACCAATCTTGTTAAAAAGTTCTTCTATCTCGGCGTTCAATCGCTCGCATCTAAGGTAATTTTTATTGCAGCGGTTTGAAATTGTTGAGGATAGCAGATCACTGGTAGAAGACAAAATTAAATCGAAAATATTGCTGTTTTCCCTCATATGAATCCATCTTTAGAATGCCATATTTTTCTCACTTGATTTATTGCATTTTAAAGACTATAAACTTGGCTCTAAAAGTACTTCTGGTACATAAGGGCATTTGCCGGTTCAATTCATCTGCTCTTTTACAAGCCCTGTAACCAACGTTCTTTCAAAATTTTATGCTTCAGAGAGCTAATAAAGTTCCTAGATACCTTGATACAAGTTTTTGTGCAGCTATAATGACTGTAAGATCCAAATGAAATTATGAAGAAACCATGTAAAACAGCGACTGAAAAACGAGCTAAGTTTTTATGACGTCATCGCTTCGTACGTCCGCCGTGCGCAAGCGCCGCTCGTCGGCAATGTCCTAGCCTGTCCTCGTTCATCATCCTTGGGATTATAGCTAGAGTAGCGGCCATATTGGTTCGGACACCTAAAAACTCATCAGAAAATCTTTAAATACATCAATATTATTGAAGGTATTGAAGTGTAAGTTTACACAAGTTGAGTAACATTCCATAGCTAAATTGTGTTAAAATTTCAGCTGTTCAGGATAAATGAAACAAAAGTTACAAGCAAATAAATTGTAATAGTAAGAATTTAGTCTGGACAAAAAAGTTCGTACATTTCATTTTTTCCATTTTATTTTAGAAAAACCAATGTTGTCACAGAAAGAGTTATGTAGATTGGGTTAAGCACACTTGCAGTCATTATCGATGCAACATCCGCTCTATCAACATGGCTCGGGGAGTCTATACACGTCCATACTGACTACATATGACCAGAATGGTTCAAGTACCGCTGGTGTTTCAAGTGGTAAACCACGCAATTCCTCAGGAAGAGACGATAGTGTATTGCTTAGATTGTCAAAGAAGAATAGGTTTAAAACCGCATCAGAGATTTCCCGTGAGGCTAGTGATACGCATGGAATCAAGGTGTCTAGGAAGACAGTTCCACGCCGCCTATAAGAAGCAGACTTGCATACGCGAATTCCAGCTATCAAGCCTTTAATTAGCAAGAAGAATAGAAGTGCTCGGATGAATTATGCAGCAAAGCACGTTCTTTGGACTCGAGAAGACTGGTGTAAGGTGCATTTTTACGATGAATCTAGTTCAATTTATTTGCCTCTGATGGAAAAAGATTTGTTCGTCGTTCAACTGGTGAAAGATTGTCCCAATTGCGTCAAGTGTAAAGTTTGGCGTCGGAAGCGTTATTGTCTTCGGTATGCTCTCAGCACGCGGCACAGGTCCCTTAGTTCATCTGCAAGGAAAAGTAAACGCACAGGTATACAAGGAACTGTTACAAAAACATGTAGTGCCGATCTTCAAAGCCTCTTCAACTCGTAAACCAATTTTAAGCAAGATAACGCTCCCTGCCACACGGCAAGATTGGTTAAGTCATTTTTAGAGCAAGAAGGAGTAGGTAAGTGTTATGGACTGGCCAGCACAAAAATACTTGGAAATTATTAGGAGAAGATCAAAGAAGAGAAATTCACGAAATGTACATGAGCTACGGGCCATTTTGGAGGACAAATGAAAAAAAAATAAATAACACCAGAAGAATATTGCAATTTGGTCAGCTCTTGTGGTAGACGATGTCAAGCTGTTGTCGACAGTAAAGGGTATCACACATTTCATGCGTTTAATTATTATTTTTGAAGGTTGTCCGAACTTTTTTGTCCAGACTAAATTCTTACTATTACAATTTATTTGCTTGTAACTTTTGTTTTATTTATCCTGAACAGCTGAAATTCCAACACAATTTAGCTATGACATGTTGCTCAACTTGTGTAAAATTACATTTTAATGCCTTCAATAATAATGAAGTATTTAAAGATTTTCTGATGAGTTTTTAGGTGTCCGAACCATTATGGCCGCTACTGTAGTTGAAATTCGCTTCATACTAACAGTATACAGGCAAACTGGAAAACAACCTCTGGGAATGGGATGGGAGCGCTAGGTAGTGAAAAATTATCCAATAGATGCGTAGAGTTTGAAAAGTACCTAACATGCAGAGTTTTCTGGATTTCTTAAACTGAAAACTAAAACTTGAACTTTGAGCTATTTGGATGCTCTCTGTAGCTTAGGCGTTTAAGACTTGAAAAGATGCGTAATACTTGTTTCAGTTTTTGTCGTGCTGTTGTCTTTTCCATAACTAAAGAACAACTGCAGTAGGTACATAAGGCCGGAAGGAAACATTCAATTTAATTTTTCGTAGTTACTTTGTAGTGAATATCCGAGATTTTCTAGAAGAAACTATTCACTCTTTTCGGTTATTCAACCCTCTGACTATTTGGCTGTGCTACATGCAAGGTTGTGATGAGGCAAAAGCTGGCTTGGGAAAATAACGTTTAGTCATTTCAGGTACCTATTGCAGGTTATCATATTGCGTGATAAATACAGTGCTATTCGTTACATACTAGCGCCGCCATGTGGTCACATGAACGTAAAATGATATGGCCTTCTAGTGCTGCTGTAAGGATTGACACGTGTGCAGGTGAAGTATACATCAGCAGTATATCTCAGCTGGGAGATCTAATATATAAAAATATATCTAATTGGCCTGATAGAGGTACACTCCCTTCGAGAACCTTGTAGGTTAGGAAGGCAAGGACTGGTTCTGCTAAAATCCTAATTAATGTAAGTATATATACGGGTTCACTCTGTCTTAAACGTCATATTTCACTAGAGGAACCAGTCCTTGCCTACCTAACCTACAAGGTTAGCTGGGTAAGAAAGAGCTCATTGGAAGGGGGCTGGTGCTAGGGTGAATGGTCGGGGTGGACGGCGGCAGTACAAAAAAAATTATATATTTTGTCGTTTATCTGTCGAGAAGTGGACGGGCGTTGCAAAATGAGACATAATTTGCAGAAATCTACGGTATTCATCATACTTTTTTCACTATGTGAACTAAAAGGTTCGATAGATGTACCAGAATTTTGGTACCTACCTCTATCGAGACGCCGGCCACTTAACAGGCCGTATATGAATATTCCTGGCCATCTAAAAGGCCGTATCGGTATATATAAATATATTTCGAAACGGGCTGTTAGATGGCTAAGAATATTCATATACGGCCTGTTAAGTGGCCTTCTAGTTCGATAGAGGTACCAAAATCCTGGCCACCTAACGGCCTCAATCTTCAAAAAGTAAAAAAAAAAAACACTATAAACACCGTGGATTTATGCAAATTGGTCTCATTTTGAAGGAAAATAAGTCTACGTTCCAACGCATGCCAACTTCTCGATAGTAAAACGGGATTTTTTTTTGTGCTGCCACCAGCCACCCTAGTACCAGCCCCCTTTTAATGAGCTCTTACCCCGTCAACATTGTAGGTTAGGTAGGGTAGGACTGGTTCCCGCAGTGAAATAAGAAGTTTAAGACATAGTGAACCCGTATAAAGACCTATATTTGACATAGGACATTGGCAGAACCAGTCCTGGCCCCTAACCTACAAGGTTCTCGGAGGTGGTAGTCTGATAGAGGTACATCCCCTCCGAGAACCTTGCAGGTTAGGGGCCAGGACTGGTTCTGCTAATGTCCTATGTCAAATATAGGTCTTTATACAGGTGCACTATGTCTTAAACTTCATATTTCACTACGGGAACCAGTCCTGGATTACCTAACCTACAAGGTTGGAGGGGTAGAAGCTCATTGTAAGGGGGCTGGTACTAGGGTGGATGGTGGCAACACAAAAAATTTTTCCCGTGTTACTATTGAGAAGAGCGCGTGCGTTGGAACGTGACTTATTTTCCTTCAAATGAGACCAACTTTGCATAAATCCACGGTGTTTATAGTGTTTTTTCACTTTTTGAAGATTGAGGCGGTTAGGTGGCCAGGATTTTGGTACCTCTATCGAACCAGTAGGCCACTTAACAGGCCGTATATGAATTTCACAGCAATCTAATAGCCCGTTTCGGAATATATATATGTGTATGCATATATATCTGTTCTGCAGATATGCATCCGCTAGCCCCTTATCTTCTTTTTTCGTCAGTCTTTTAAATGATACTGACAGAATGGCAATAGCTCATAAAGGGCCAGGACTTCAATTTCGGCGGCTCTCTGGGAATGGACCCGCTGGTCGGTCTACTGCCGCCTATCTAATCTAATACGAGTGCACGGCTGCCGCTACAGGCTTCAGAGACAGTGAGTACTCTCGCAATAGCGTCTGAACGCCGGAAATGCTGACTCTGTGAGCCAAGCAACACAAGAACACTCGCGTCTGGCAGGAAGGCTCGGTTCTCCCTACTCGCATCGGGGAGTCCTAGAGTCAAACATCCTGCCCGAGCTGGAATAAGCTCGGTCACTTCCAAGAATATTCGCACGCGGTTGTGGCGCATCTCCAACCTAATTGCTCAATAATATATCTTTTTTTGTTAGAGAACAGGCTCGCGTCGTTATTAGTTCCCGTGTAGGTATCACCTCCAGGCGTCATAGGAAGGGCTAAAGGCCGTCGTGGAATTAGGTCGCGCCCGCTATGGATGTACGGTACCCTAGGTTGGCTAAGACTCACTTGGGTCTTGCACAGTCTTTTGTTTGTGTCCACTTTACTCACTTTTATTTTCTCATAGGTAGACTCCTACGTTTTTCTGCTCTTCCACTTCTTTCCCGACCCACTGTTTCCATGGGCAGCGATCTTGTATGGTTTTGCCATCGTTAACATCGTGGTTTAGGGTTAAATTTTTGTTTTACCGCCCGTACGCTCCAACGGGTGAAGTTCTGTATCAACCTGCTTACACGTTTTATTTTTACATTGTGCTGCAGAATAGATTCCATTCTTTATTGAATCTGTAAACTGTAATGCAATCATTATGGCAAACTTAGACTGCTAATATTCTTCAGAGCCGGTCGTACGACAATAGCAGATATCTCGAAGGAAGTGCAATATTACCATTTAATAGACCTCGCAGGATGGGGTGAACCCGTGTGTTGCCTCTCTTCATTTCCTTGCATCTCAATATTTTTAAGTTTCACATCCCTGTATTGCTAATAAAGCCCAGTTCACATTGAGGGCTGAGCAGCTCGTGGCCAAGCACGAGGGCATCTTCACCTTGGGAGTTTTCCCACGATATGGTCAATTGCTTTAATCTTCGGCTTTTAAAAAACGTTCGAAGAACAAATGTAATCATGAATGAATACGATATATCGCGCATATGCGAGAACAACGTCATTGCTAAAAAATGGGAAATGTGAGTTATGACAACCATGAGATTACCCGTTTCCTGCTCTATATTGTGGTAAAACCCACACATTTCTACCTGCAAAACTCATCACTAGAGGGCAGTAAATGTCACTAGTGCGCCAGCCTAGATGCTACCACCCTTGGTGTCAATAATGTTATATCTCAGTTCCTGTTCAGCCGTCGTTAGGGAAGATGTTGTGTGTTGTCAAGAAAAACGTCATGTTTTGTTATGGGTGAGTATTGGTGATATTGTGGCTGTTGAATAGTTGGTTGTTTATATCAAAATCCAGCTCTGGGCTGGCTCATGGTGGTACGGAACGCTTTTATACCTTGCCACAAGGTGTGGCATCACCTGATCATGATCGTGCATCCGGTAGGTGAACTTAGGGCTGTAACACCTGTAAAATTACCTTTTTGAGTTATGACGTTGTTCTCGCTTATGAGCGATACGGTATGTATAAGCGTCGTTACTTTTCATGTATGTGCGATTAGGGTACCGAAGCAACAATGGAAACCATTCACAGTAACACGGAATAAAATGATCCGACTGATAACATTTCGCTACTTACAAATGAGAACTTAGTTTTAATTTGTAAATTGGAGAGTAACTAGATAGCGGTTGCCATTTAATTTTCAATTTAATTGAGATTACTTTCGAACCCTACAGCCAGTATTGTCGCGCTTAAAACATGCTGGTAGCGACTGGTATCAATCGGGCCATGGTAGGTAGGTACCTACGCACAGTGACCGTGGTTGGTGTCATCGGAGGCCCTCTGAAATATTTATCACAACTTTGGCTTACATATGTGTTGCTAATTGTATATACAACAGCCGTCAAAAATTTCCAACAAAGTGCTAAGTTGGAAAAATCCCACTGAAAGCCCTAACTTGCGCTTGGAAACGCGGAGCACAGCCCTCAGTGTGAACTGGGCTTAATAGGCATTATCTTTGGGAGAAACACACGAGCTTCGGCTGAGGCCCGTCTATTCATATTGAAGCTTGCCAGATGCCAAACTCATCTGTTCAGTCCAGGTTCTACACCTCAAGCTACGTCGGCATGGAAATTACTGTCGGGTTCTGTGTTCGACTGTGCATCGGAAGAGCTTAAATCAATTGTTAATTTACACAGCGGTTCTTCTTTGCAGCGCTTTGGAGGTCATAGGTGCGCTTAATTAATGTTCATTTGGGTTACCTGTCTGTTGACGACATGTCGTTTGGCATCCGATAGCGTAGCTTCAATAAATATATAATTTATCTTCATTCGATCACCACTTGGTCGGTCTCTTCGCTGTTGCTGTCACTCTCATCTATACTGACTTTCAAAAAAGCTTTCTTCTTCATACTTATTATCAATATCGGAAGGTATTGTACAACAGTACCCTATCTGCACTACCAACGCTAGCATGGCTTTCTCCCCGTAGGAATACAACCCGACTAAGCACCCTTTCAGTAAATTAACTCAACCTGGTATGAATGGGGTATAAATATTGCTGGCCGCTGCTTTAGGGCAGTAAAGAATTAACTAGGGAAATTTTTATACAGAAACACGTGCGCTGAGGTCCTGAGCGCGTGTGACCTCCGCCACCCAGCCGCCGCAGCTCTCTTTCCCCTGGTAACGTCACACGCGACGATCTCGTCATTACGGTTAATCCAGCGTGACGTGTCGTCATGAGAGGTGACGTATCCGGCCGTTACTTGTAACGATCGTGACGAATCGTAGTTATACGGACGACCTTCTCCGCAAGGCCGAGGCGCTTCGTAACTTATTTTGGTTGTTATTTTGGTGCAGTCAAGGTTTGCATTCGGCAGCAAAGCGAGAGTGGAAGGCTTCGTAAAGTCATCTTAGTAGCACCGTTAGTCTTAGCTTGCACGTGGCAGAATTGTAGGTTTGGCGCTAGTCTTGAGTTACTCGTCACAACGTAGCAAGTCTGTGAGGCTTCGTTGGCTTTTTTTTAGTAATGACACTAATCGTGTACGACGTGAGGCTACAAGTTTGTGCGGCATTGTAGCGTCTTCTTTGGTGCTAGTTATTCTGACAACCTTTCATTATTAGCCGCTCATTGACAACCCTTCGTAGTACAGGGTGAGAAGCAGCTCATCATCAGAGAGAGCTCTAGCATTTGTCTGTGGCTCTTGTGTACTGAAATGTCGAATGAATCATACACGCCAGACTCTTAAGGTGCTTCATGATGTGCAGTTGCGAATTTTGTGTCATTTCCTTCGGTTCCACTGATAAATACTTGAATATTCTAGAGTGCAGTCAGTTTGTAAGCTACAAGATAGGCTAGAAACGTTGGCAAACGAAGAAATATCCTCCCAAATGGCTTCTAAAGTTCTTCTCTCTCTGTTACATAACACGAACACGTGCTGTGCGTGATGGATATTGTAAAACGTCATCTAGAAAAGGTCATGAGCTCCACTGGAGCTGGGTTCGGTGGAACGAATTACGAGTGCACTGAAGCCCGAAAATATATGCAATGGAGTCCTCTGAGATCTCATACCTCCGCCAAGTAATACAATGTTAGCAAAAAAAATCCTAATGGCCCTGAAACCAGAATTTCCTTGTTATCGTTACTAAAAGTTTGTCATTTGTGCCTCTTCGCATTAAAACAGCTTCTGAAATTTTCTTGAAGATCTGTCCGTAACATTTTGAGTTATATCCTGACAAATACAAAGACAAACATATAGTTAAACACTCAAACGGTCTAACCGATCATCACCAAACTTTAGTCACTAGTGTCGTTTAACACTTTCAATAATTCTGGCAAATTTCACAACGATCACTTCATAACTTTTTGGGTTATGTTGCTGATAAACATAGAATCAGACACAGAGACAACCAAACGGACGAACAGATCGTCACAAAATTCGGTGATTTGCTAATCGTAACATTCCTCGTAGTTCGTGCAAATTTCATGAAAATCTGTCCATAGCGTTTTAAGTTATGTTATCGATGAAAAAAAGAGACAGACAAATAAACGGTTGAACTGACCTTCACCGAAAATTAATCAACTGTTCCTCCTATCATAAATCAAAATCATAATAAACACCGTCGTGTGTTTATGTACTGTATGTTTATATATTTACGTATAGGTATATTTCGTGTCACGCTTCTAAAGAAGTAGGCGAAAAATAGGCCAGGTTGAGTATTTTGTAATTATTGTGAGTTTTCCTAGATATCAAAAAGCAAAATTCAGTCCATGCTGCAGAAGATGGCGGAAATAGTATCCTAACCTCTTAACTCAATACACTTTTTGCTTAGCCAACGTTGAAATCGTAACAATAATATTTTACAGCTTCTCTTAGCGCTGCCATGGAGTCTGATTTTTATAACTTTCTCCATATATCGAAACTATTTGCTCTCAGCTTACAACGTATAAATTCAGTAGACGAAGTTCGAGGCACAGGTAGAAGCGATGATTTTTCATGGGCAGTTGACACAATAATTATTTTTCCTGCTTGCTTGCTTCCTCTGAGCAGTGTTTGCTTCAAGAAAAACGAAGTCGATGTGCTGAAGGTGCATTATACGGTAGGTACCTAGCTAAGAATTAAACGAAATTCAGCAATGCTCTGCTGCTTGCTTATATGAGCACTTTTTTTCCAGATATCGGGGAACGAGTGTGCTGCTTAGATGAATTGAAAGAGAGCATGGCACTGAGGTGGCCATTGCAGTGTATTCTTCAGTAGCATATTAGTAACAAAAGTACCTATGTTCGATGAAGACGGGTTATCCCCGCTGTCATATTTGAAAGCGCGGTTACTCCAGTACCTTAATCGCTGCAAATTTTATTTAAGATTCGTTCTGATAACCATTTGAGTTATCTTGGTGACAGACAACCAGCTAAACTCGAAGGAAACCTAATCTTCTTGGCAGAGGTAATTGGTTGTCTTACTCAACTTGTAACGCTCATACGTATTGGGGACAATGGGGACTCAACCCCCAAGGAGCCCCGATTACCTTAACCTAACCTAGACCTTCCAGACAGCTATATTTCGGGGTCCACAGTGCATTCTTTTCCTTACTCTTCACTTTTGTTCCGTGTTCTTGTTATTGTCTTGTAGCTATTTTTCGTCTCAAAGGTTATTTTGACGCAAGCTAGGCTTTCGGGCCGTATTTTTTCGTGTCCACTTTTATTTCTTCTTTGTTTGCGGTCTTCTTACTCTTAGCTAATAGGCTTTGTTGTAGTTCTTCGTCTTATATCTAGATTTGTTCCCACGCGTACGGTAGCGTTCCTCTGTAGATGTTCCTTAATTGTTCTACTGGACACTGGCCCCGCGCTTTTGCCCCTTGTTCAACACCCAACTATTTCGGGAACTTTGAACTTTGCTCTAATCTTCTGTATAGTCGCCCCCTCCGCTTCACAGCGCTGGTCTTCCGTTCCCTAAAGCATCGAGTGACAAAAAAAGCCTGAGTTCGCTGTCGTGATGGTCCCCATCGCGCAAATAATTTGAAAGAGAAAGGACCGATTGCGCTTCCTTGGACGAGTTTCTTCCTTTGCGCATGACGGGGCAACTTTTCTGGGATGACTTGGTGAAGATCCGCTGAGTTCTTCTTCGCGAATGTTATACTCAAATAGCGAGGCAATCGAGAAAGTAGTCTGTTGGATGTAATCCTGCTCAATAGAACCCTCAATTTATTTTGCTGTCCATTTCCCACTTGCTTGGAAGTTGGAAGTCGAGAAAGTGGTCAATGTTATGTGATCCTAAACACAAGCACTGTCAGTTCATTTTGTATTATGTTTCCCCATTGCTCTGCAATGGAGAAACTGGTCTACAAGTATACGTTGTGACTCGTTGATCCTGTT